>VZZY01022052.1:0-70238 GCA_013400335.1 Eurystomus gularis | reverse complement strand
CAGCAGGAGTAGGGAGGTGATTGTGCCCCTGTACTTGGCACTCGTGAGACCGCACCTTGAGCACTGTGTCCAGTTCTGGGCATCACAGTACAAGAAGGACATTGAGGTGCTGGAGCGGGTGCAGAGAAGGGCAACAAAGCTGGTGAAAGGGCTGGAGAGCATGCCCTATGAAGAGTGGCTGATGGAACTGGGCTTGTTTAGTCTAGAGAAGAGGAGACTGAGAGGAGACCTCATTGCCCTCTACAACTACCTAAAAGGAGGTTGTAGCGAGGCTGGTGTTGGTCTCTTCTCTCAGATTAGTAATGATAGGACGAGGGGAAATGGCCTCAAGTTGCATCAGCGGAGGTTTAGATTAGATATTAGGAAGAAATTCTTCACTGAGAGGGTAGTTAGGCACTGGAATGGACTGCCCAGAGAGGTGGTGGAGTCACCATCCCTGGAGGCGTTTAAAGAACGAATAGATGTGGCGCTTGAGGATATGGTGTAGTGGCTAGAGAGATGCTAGGAGAAAGGTTGGACTTGATGAGCCTGGAGGTCCTTTCCAACCATAATGATTCTCTGATTCTGTGATTATCATAGAATTATTGCTGTCGTATGTAACAGAAGGCATGAATGCATCAAAAAAGACAAAGCAAACTTACGTGGACTTAAAAACCTACCTCTGGGACATGCTAGAGTGATAGAAATTAGACATACTGCAAAAGCACTAAAATCCTTTTCTTTTCCCCTTTTCTTCCTTCTTTAAAAGCAAATTATGTTTCAAAAACCATGGGGTGTTGTAACTGGTCAACGGCCTTCAATTTTGACTTGAACAACCATAGCTACCTGAATTGTTAACCAGGGCTCTGACAAACAGGAATAGCTAAATACATGGGAAATTCCCCCGAAGAGAAGTTAATGGATACTAACGATAACTACGAAAACCAGTATGTCCTCTGGTAACAGGCTATGTGCAGGATTGGTTTCTCATTTCTACGAGCCAAGTCATGTAGAACTTGCAGTTTGCCCTTTACCATAATTTATATCCACTGGTCGTCTAAGCAGATTCATAAAAAAATGGCAACCAATCCATATCTATCATGTTTTATGTTTGGGTGAAGAATGTGGGTATTACTTGTATTAAGTTTCATGAAATATCTGCTCTTCTATTCAAAGTGATAGATGACTCTGCCGAAGGTGTTTTTTAAGGTGGGTTAGGGGTAGTGTACAGAAGGAGGGGGGTGCTAAAGGAGTGAAGAGAAGGATGTTGGGTATGATTTTTATCTTACTGAGGACAAAGAAGCCATAATCTCTTCTTGCCTTGGGGAAGTATATGCAAGAGACTTTCTTGAGCTATCTATAACAGGGCAATATTTTGCAAGGCTTCTTAAACACATTTTGCCATAGGAAACTGATCCTGACGAAAGCCCTCCTGTCACCACTACGTTCTCTCTTGAGCAGAGCCTGCCAGCTGTGCTGAGATTTGCCAGATTTACAAATCTCTGCTGGGGACTGGACAGGATCTTCATGATATTAGATGTCCAAGTATGTAGCTGTACCTCTCTATTTGCTGTCGAATACAGGGGCTGCAGATAGCTTATGCCTTCCTAATTACTACTTCAAAAATATAACTTTGTCACAGAAATATTTTCTCCTGGAAGAGATAAAATAAGCTAGAAGGTTTGCGTTTGATCACTATTAATCTAGCGTTGTCCTTCCTCTTTTTAAAAATGCAGTGTTTACATAGCCAGCACTTAAGAGGATGGTATAGGTGCATTAACTTGCAAGCTTCCTGAAATGAGGAGTCCTAGGGCTGAAAGCAGGTGCTGATCTCTGTAGTGGTGCCAAGGGATGCACGAGGCTATCAAACCAGTCCGCAGAGGAGGAGAAGGGGTAGCTGCTGAGGGAACACTCTGCTCCCTTTGTGTCTTCAGTTTGACACCACAGCTTTTCTGAGCAGTGGGTCAGAGATTTCAGAGCATTTCCCATTCTCAGACACACAGATATTCAGCCTCTTTCCAAATGCACTCTCACCAAAGCACAAGTTAATGGGCACAGTGTAAGGATCAGTAAGAACAACATTATGAGCGGGGATGGGGAGAGATGGTCTTGATGACCCATTCTGGCCTTAAAAACCTATGACGCCTGCAGAAAGCCGAGTGCAGCTGCCAGAGGAGGAAACCAGCAAGTGAACTCCTGGTCGTTAAAACAACACAGATTAAATAGCAGGAGAGAGTTTCCATTTCCAGCTTGAATCATATTGGCTTAGGGAGGCAGCATACTGTGTGGCAGACTCCTGCAGATTTCCAAGCCCTCTTTTTTTCTATCAGCCTGTGCATCAGTATGCTCAATTCTTGTTCCCTACCCGTCATGTAATTTGATAGTCTGTTGCCATTATTCCTTTTTTACACCACAACATGTGGAAAATTCAGGTCAGTGTCTCACAAAGTGCAGCAGTAATAGGGTTGCTCTATCTGCAGTTATTTAGGGAAATGGGTAAAGCAACACGCAACATCTTTGCGCTGCTGACGTTGGGAATGTGCAGAACAGCCCAGTATTCACACAAATAAAGCTCCGATTTGTGTTTTCTTGCAAAATACAAGGTGGATAAATAAATCACTACATGTTTTTTCAGAGCCCTGATGCTCTATATCTAGCACCCTAATCTGACAAATGTGTGTCTTTGAAGGTAATCTTCAAATCTGAAGCATGAGTACCAGCTTTATGAGTATCAGCTGGAGTGAGGCTTTTCTCATGTAATTTTGTCTTTTTTTTTAATAAAAAGATAATTTTCTGCAAGACATCATTTAAAGAATTGAGAGATTTATTAGCAAAATCTCTTAACTGTGTACTGCTCTGGGATAAAAGTGTGAGTTTACTTGTGATCAGAAGTGAAGAATGGTGCATTGTTCTGCAAGGTTAAGACAAAAGTACAAGGCCAGGTCCTTGGAGGCTGGTCCTCTTGCTCTAAGGAGAGAGTACATTTCACAGAGTAGGTAGATGCCGCTTTGCAAAATCTCCCACGATGCTGCCAGAACTTGCTTTTCCTCGCTGCCTTTTAAAGCAGCTGTTAGAAGCAGAGCATGGACCATCGGAGCTAGACAATTGCTTCTTTATTTGAAGCAGAGCCCAGAGCTTTCCCCTTCTTTGCTCTCCTGCATGAATGAGGGGTGAGGAGCAGCCTTGGCCATGCATGCCCATGCCAGATCATCTCTTGGGATCAAGGAATATGACAAGCTGAACCAGCACTGGTGATAATACACTGGCACTTCAGTAGCTTGCTTGATATTCTCTAGTTTCCAATGACTCAAAGACCTGTTTCCACAGCTCTTGAAGTCACTGTTTTCTGTAGATCTTCACTTCCTTTCTTCTTGCTTGGTAGAATTGTTAAACATGAATCAGTGATCCTAAGTCTCTTCATCTCCTCTTGGTTTATGGTTAAGAACGTTTACCAAGTACTTCCAATCCTGGCTACATCCTGTCCTTGGAGACTGGTTCTTTCACAGCTTTGGGATATCTCCCTGAATTCCTCTCTAATAATCACTTCCTCAGGCTATGGCTTGTAAGCAAATCCCTGCCTGCTGAGACACTGTGGGGCACCCTTCCAAAACTTCATCAACAGTTTGAAGGAGGAAGGTCTCTGGTGAAAAATGAGGAGATGTAGAAACATTGGGTAAAGTAGAGACAGTGTCCCACAAGAAAGCCTGCTTGCTTTTGTCTTCCTTCTCTGACCAATAGCCAAATGGCTGTAGGGATGAATCAGACATGGAGTGCTTTGGTGCTTTCCTAAGTGCCCTTGAACACAGGCTGTGTCTTTAGAGCCACATCCTGAGATGCCATTTGTAATACTTTAAAATTTTAAATACCACCAATGGGCACAAAATGGAGTTTTGGCTAATAACCCTCAATTCAAGAAGGCAGCAGCCTGGCTTGGTCTGCCTGGGTCAGGACTGAGATTCCAATTCCCAGCACTAGTCACAACCTTTTAAAATTTCAGCATCACTTGTACTGACAAATTGCTTTTTAAAGTGAAATTCTAGTATGAGAGCAGCTTGCTGGAGTTCCAGCGGGAATGGGGGAAAGAGGTGCACCTCGTGTGCATGTAACAGAACTTGAGGGGATGATTCGTGTCTCCTAATCACTGCTTGTTGTTAGAAGAGATCTTGGGCTGCTGGGGGGTATGGAGCTGTGCCTGTGTGTACAGCTGAGGGAGATCTTAGGGGCAGAACGGTGCTTTTGTGCTGTTAGAGAGGGTGCCAGGGGGCTCTCAGGTTGGTTCCCTCTCTCTTTGAGAGCAGATTGTTTGGTGGAAGAAACTCCAGGGGAAATGAACAACAACAGCAGCAGGGAAGTCTGTGCTCCTGTAAAGCAGTTCAGGTGTTGAACCTGAAGAACCTGGCCAGCCCTGGGAGAGTGGTTTCCATGGTTAATTTCCTCCTTTGTCTTACTGATTTTTCTTTTCATTATGTTTGAAATTGGAAGCGCTTTGTTCAACATTAGTAGCCAATGGCAATAAGCTGTAGAGATGAGACTTTGCAGAGATACAGGGCAGGGGAAATAAGAGGTGTGAGAAATTGAAATGACAGGGTTGCGTTGGTGACCATTGATGTGAAGGAAGGAAATTTTTACCCTGTGTGCTTTGATGAGTAGTTAGAAGAAGAGACCACGGTAGGCAAGGAAGCCTTCAGAGACTAGGCTGGCATGTCTGGAGCACATCTGGTGTAAAACAAAAGAAAATTGAATCATTTCAGGCTTAAATGAATGTATTTGGGAGGTTATTATTATTCTGTTTTTCAAGATGGAGACATCTGAGCGTATTTTCATTTGGGAGGGACCCAGTATCAACTGTTGACTGCATCTGTGTGTCTGCACATGGGAAGTGAACTACGAGCACAACTCCTGGAGCTTCCATCTGTCACCTGTGATCACAGGAGGTCTTGCTACTCAGGTTTTCATGGGGAGTTGAACCCACCGAAAGGGGATGCTTTTGAGATCTCACCACTCAAAATCTGTTTGCAAACAAAAGCTTTGTTGCATCAACTGTCCTCATAAGACTTCTCTTTCTTTCTGCTCAGTTGTGGTCACAAAATGCAAACAATGTATTTTGCTGTTTGGGAGTAAACATGTATTTACATTTTATTAAGAAAATACTGAGCAATCACTGGAAAAACTAGAGTGCTCCAGAAATTTAGCATGTTGAAAATTAGAAGATTATGGGGCTGTGGGGGAGTTAAGGTATTTTTAATTAATGGGTCACATCATGCTCTGGAGTGACTTGTATCCTTATGCTTTTGCATTTCTCTCACTTACCCCAGCCCATATTTCATATGTTGAGGGACATACGAGAACAACTGTACAAAAAGCCATCTTCCCTTTAGATGGGGGTAGATGAAGAAAGAGGCTGAGGGAGAGAAGCTGGACATGTCTGTACGGATGGGTACACACCACCAGGTGTCTGTGGTACCTGCTACAGCTAGGTGCAGCTTAGGTGCAGCCCACCAGCCGTTGGCAAAGCTGTCAGCCCTGGAGATAAGCCTTGCTTACACCCTGCCAGATGTTCAGGTTTCACTGCACATGATCAGGGCCTCTGAACTAGGTCTGGCTGGCACACAAAGCAGGTGACTGTCAGGGTTGGTAAAACCTGCATGGTAAACAGCACCTCTGAAATGCTTCAGGGTGGCCAGGAGCTGAAGAATTTAAAACAGGCAAAATCAGGCCAGCAGCATTCTGTGGGACCATTCACACTCCTTTGATTGCTTTTGGGTTTGAGGTTACATAAACCTTGTCTTCATTTAGTCCAAAGTGAAATTCCTTTCTATGAAACAGACTTTCCCCAGGCACTGGTGAAGCTCATGGCCTCAAATTAGGTGGAAGTGCCACTCTGTGGCTCTGCATTTGTTTCTCTGCACAGCAGTGCATGTCACCCCAGCTTTCACTTCATTTCCATTTGAGCAAGCAAAAAGCACCATCACATAGGCTCTGAGCAGCTTGCAGATGACTCGACATGACAAAAGCAAAGTGCAGGGTGCCAGCAATCCGTAGCTCTCACAAACTGCCTGTCACATTGTCCTCTCCTTTGCATCTAAAGCCAACCAAAAAAGTGGGCCAGGCAGTATCAGGGAGTGAGGCTGGTTGGGACCCCATGGGTCCTGCAGACCCCTTCTCCCAGAGGGGCAGGCCTACTTTAGCAGTGCTTGCGCACAGTGGGGCTGAGGTTTCTTTAACCCTCTGAGAAAAACCACCCTGGCTTGAGTGCCTGCCAAGCGTGGCAGCAGCACAGGTAGCCCAGGGCCCATGGGTTGTGCCCTGCTCACTGTGAGGATGGGAGGCAGCAGATGGTGGCTGCACCAAGGACCGTCCACCACCCCAGGCTGCTCTGAGGCTGTGGGCAGCAGAGCCTGGGGTGCCAGCCCTGAGGGGCAAGCAGGCTGCTGCCATTGCATGGCTAATCCTGGGACAGCGAGCCTGGCTTCCCCTGGCTGTGTCCTCCCTTGCAGGCCCAGCACAGAGCGAGTGCACTGCCAGCCGTGTGTTTGCATTTCCATTGGCAAGTGAGCCAGATTTTACTTCTCTTTTTCTCCTATGAAACTACACCTTGCTGTCGCCTTTCTCCAGCAGCTGAAGAGAAACCCTCCCATGCCAGCCTCTCTGGGGAACCCTGGCCTCCATCCATACTACCCCTTGCACTGCTGAAACTGAGCTTGAGAGTGTTTTGGTGAAGGACAGGCAAGGACCTCCACTGTGGCAGCCCCGCAGCTTAGGAACAGCAAGGCTGCTGTTCAGGCACGGCAGGTGTAGTGCCAGGGTGGCCATGCTAGGAGCCCTCTTGTCACAGCTTTAGGGAGGCCACAACCTGTCACTTGTTTTGTCCCAGTCAGGTCTTTCACTGCCCGAAAGGCTCATTCCCTGTCCCTTCACGTATCTGTGCCAGACACAAGGGAAGTATTCTCCTGTGCTGGGGTTTAATTTCTCCTTTCATTGAAATGCTTTTTTACTACTCTCCCATTGGAAGCCATCTCTCTGCAACAGTCTTCTGAAAGAGAGATTGCTTTTTGCCTTCCACGGCTATCCCCGTGAAGCTGCTACATACACTCCGTAATCTCCGTGAACGCAGCACTGTGTGTACTGCTGACAGGTAACTTCACAAGGCAGTGGCTGGTAACTCTGGAGTGTGGCAGATTGCTCCTCAGGGCTCTGGAAGGCAGGTCAGCTGTACCTTTATGTGTGTGGGGACAAGGGCTCTCTGGGAAGGTCAGCAGTTCCAACAGGAAATCTGTATGGGTCAGTAAATCTAAAAAGGCTGAAAAACTAGTGCTACAGGAGTCTGTACAGAAGTCTTTAATGTCTTTTCTGTCTGTTGGGAAAATGGGAAACATTCAGCAACTCACTGGAAAAGAAAGAAAAAAGCCCAAACTTGTTAGCAAATAGAGCTACATTTCTGTGTGGAGCTGACTTTTTAAAGTGGGTTTCATTAGGGCGACCGAAGCGGGATGGGAGCGTCTGTGTAGCTGATTTGTTTGGCATTTGGGAATAGAGAGTATTATTTGGTCTGTTTGGCTGATAACTACCCAAGGGATCCTGTTTCTCAGCACACTGTGAGGCACAGAGTACAGTGTTCTGCAGGGGTCTGTGCTCGTTCTCTGAGCCGAGATGCAAGCTTATCCTTAGTGGGAAATGAGAAATGACACAGGTGGAGGTAGCACAGAGCACAAGTCTGTCCTGGCCTTCCCAAGGGAGTGCTGCTCTCAGGCTCTCCTCAACAAGCCTCGAGTCAGCCCTGTTTCCCATGGCCAGAGCCAACAGCATCCTTCCTTTACCTGGGAAGATTTAACCTCTTTCCTCACTGCCCCAACTCTCCTGCTCTTTAGGCAGCCCTGCCTACACTTTGAGTTTTGCAACATGAGAAGGATTTTTCAGATGCTACATCATCCATGCCCAGCTTTCTGCTGGAAGCAAGTCCACCTGGCAGAGCTAAGAAGTGCATCCCACCCGTTATCTGCACATCTCAACAGAGGGAAGTGTTGCCAAGAAATATTAGGCTGAAATGCAGCAGCAGTAGCATATAAGGCAAAACCTTAGAGGCCCAAAGTACATAAACCATACCTGAGAAATGAAGCTTTCTGTCCATCACTGAGTCAGCACAGATGTTCATGGTGGAAGCCTGACTCTGGAGCTGAGGGTTGAGGGAAGAAGAGTTCAGTCAAGAAGATTCCTGACAGACTGACCAGAGTTAGTGTCCTTTTCTGAGCCCTACCCCAAGGAGAAATGAATCAGCTAAGGAAATACTTTTGATTTTGACAGAAAAATTATAGAAATTAGTTCAGACACATTGGTTCTCAACAAGGTAGCACAGAAGATAATTATGCAAACAAAGGGAAAGTTTTACTCAGCCTTTTCTGTCTAATACTCAGCAGAGTCAGCAGAAGAAAACCTAGAGAAAAACCTCTCTGACCTCAAAGTGCAACAGGCCCTTCAGAGCAGCCAACAACTCTTCACTGGTGTTACCCAGCACTGGGTCCACTCTGCTGGTGTTCCTCTGGATGTTAGAGTGGGAAAAAACCAGCAAAGCCCTGCCACGTTCTTGTCACCTTGTGCATGGAGCAATAGTGGCTTTCCTGAACTGGAGCATCCATTCTGGACTACAGCAGGTTTCTTCTGTTGTACTTGTTTCTATTTTGTATTGCTACATGAGCTTTCAAGAACTGACGCAGCATCCCTTTATATATCCTTAAAAGAAACATTCACAAGACTTTGGGGGCAGGCGTTTGCTGCAGCCCGTTATCAGCTGCAGGCACAGCTTCATTTAGTGCTCTGCGAGGTAGCAGATGCACATCTCTAAAGGCCAGTCCTTTGGTCTTGCTCCTGCGCATCTGTGTGTGATTAGACCATCACACTTCCAGATGATCACAATTACCTGGGTCCCTGCTTCATTTTGGATGGTGTCAGGAGCTTTCCCAAGGGAGGGACGAGCAAGTCCGTAACCTTCTCTGGTTAATTCGGAGGTGAAGGCCACATAAAGGTTTTTCGCACTAGAAAAAAGCTCAAATAAGAATCTTGACACTGAAGTGGCCGTGGTTTCACATTAGTTCTTGCAGGGAGAGGCTTAATTTCCTTCTCAGCACTAGCACAGCTAAGAAAAGAGATAAGCAATAAAGAAGAGCAAAGCTTTTCTCTCAGGAGGGTTTATTTAAGATCCTGCTCTGAACTCCTAAGATACTTCCTTATATCCAAACACCACTGTGAGCAAAACACGAGGGGGGATATTCTGAGGCTGTAGGACTGTAGGAAATCAAAGCTGCTTTCTGTGGGAGCCAGCTTTGTGTGCAGAGTGCTCTTGCGCGGCTGCTCACAGCGTGCTGGCGTAAAGGGCAGGCTTGAGGTCTTACCTGGGCCAGGCAGTAGCTCACTCATGCTTTGCCTGCTGTGTGTAATAGGACGGACTGCATTTAGAGGAAGGGCTTCTATTTCCTGATTCCTCTTTATTTTAGAAGAGCAAATGTTTTTTTTTCAGATCAGTCACCTAGGTTAACACTAAATTCTCAGGAGGTTGCTCTGAATTAACTCATAACATGGCTCTCCCCAGTGTTCATGCTGAGTTTGTCACAGCAGGGCCGTATAGCTTCGCTCTTCTCAATATATTTCAGATTCAAATTCATAACATCTTCTTGTAAGTCTTGAGAAGGTATGACATCCCTCTCCCCAGGGAGGGGGCAGTTGGTTGAGGGTGGGGTGGGCTGAAGGTCTTTATTTGTTATTATGATTTGGGTTTTTTATTCTTTCAAAAAGCTTCATCTCTAGATATATGGAGTGTGTGTCCAGATTTTGGGGGCAGAATGGTTTAACCTGCAGGTGAACTTCAGGGCTCAATTCCTTGCCAAGGAAGTGGCTGACTGATTGCCAACCTGTGTCTGGGAGAAATACTCATTCTTTCATTTCTAGGTGTAAGGTCTGGTTTCTTCTCCTTGCAAATATCCTTTCTTATCCTTTGCTTTCCACATCACACTGAGGGCTGAGGATCTCTTGCTCTGAGCCCACTTTCCTCTTACAGTATAACCCGCTTGTGCCGTTCACCTTAGCCCTGGAGAATCCACAGCCAGGTGATGTGGCCACCTGGAAAATCCCCAAGGCAATGGGACCACCTTAGGGCGAATCTGTGCCCTCCTCTTTCCCAGTGCAGTCCCACAGGAGCATGAGATGTGGGCTTTGCTGCATCCCATGCTGGTGGCAAGTAAGGTAAAGCTGGTACTATCCAGAGAAGTCTGTATCTGTAGCTTACTCTAGTGACAGTTGCCCCCTTTCAAACCTGGAACAGGAGTCCACAAAAGCTGACCCCTGCTCCTCTGATGCTGTGAGCCGATGGCAGTCACCCTCCTTCAAGGGTGCTCTGCTGTGATCTGGAGAGTGCCAATGTTAGTCCTTGCAGACACATTTTTCCTTCCCTGTTTACCCAACAGAGTTTTGCGATGATTTCCCCGCTTAAAAATCCCACTCTTTTCTGCAGGCGTGTGATGTCTCACCGCTGTGAATTTGAACAAGGTAGCTCCCCTTTGCAGGAGTTTCTGCTCGGGCCAGTGATGTGTTTTTCGATTTTTAGAGCAATTTTAATCATTGTCAATCAGCAGTGTGGAACATGAGGGTGAAGTAAGTGGATTTGGGGAAGGTGAAACCATGGGCTGTGCCTTCCCTGTGTGTAAAGATCCAAGAGAAAAAAAGTGATGGGGCAGAATTTAGTTCTGAGTTACAGACTTCATGGTTTGGCACTCACCTAGGGAAAACTGAGATTATTAGACTCCTGTGCAACTAAAATTACATTTAATGGGAATGCCATCAACTGAATGGAAGGCAAAAGGCTTAGGGTAAATCTGAGTCCTCACTGCTAATAGGTTTAGGGCAATTAGTCTATTGACTTCAGTAAATCACATCTGTTGGAGAAAAAACCAAGGTCGTTTTCAATGTGACGCTTACCTGAACTGATTATGGTGGAAACAACTGAGCACTGTATGTCTTTAGGAAGGAGTAGTTTTAACTCTGCCAAGTAGTCTAAATTTATAGAATTTATTATGATCTTTACATCCTAAAGTACTTGCTAAATTCTTGCACCCAAGATGCAAGTCCCTGTTTTAGGTCTTGTATCTTGGTTGAAAGACTCTTAACCCCAGGTTTTGGTGGCGGAAACAAAAAAATAGTTAAACAGTGACATTTTTCTGTGTGATTGACTTTTTCAAAAATACTATCCACCTCAATATTTCTTGCTTTTTTTGTCATAACTTTTTTTAAACAATAAGAAGGGCAAATAAATTTGACAAATTAGACAAGATTAAACTTCCCTGCAAATTCTTTATGGACAACTGATGAACAATATGGATTCACTCAATAAACAAAATACAGGTTGTATTTATTGAGCTATGTTTTCCTTTCCTATACTCTCTGAATGTTACCTCTCAATTTAAATAGATAATACATGGGTGTTATTTACTGGAGTTAGCTTGGGGAAAATGTTGTTCTGTGGCTGCTGTTGTTTAGTCTTTTTCATAGATACTCATTTAAAACTCACTCTTGCCTTACTCAGCATAGCACTTAAATATGTGCTTAAATTTAATCAGCAGGGAACCCTCTCCCTATTCAGCAATTTTTTTTTAGCATTTGCTGAGTTTTAAGCACATCAGTCAGTTGTAGGTTCTCATTTGAGTACAAGATGATCTTGGTAGCTGTGTCCCTGTTGGTCCCATTGTGCAGGGGAAGTGGGAACTTGCGTCATCTCATCACGAGCCACGGCAAGTCCTGTCCCCTGCGGATGACAGGCCACCTGCAGAACTGAGGCCAAGTGAGGTGATAGTTGTGGTTATGTTCATTATCAGAGATGGTTGACATCTGTCTCTTGGTCCCCCTGATCAGGACCTAGCGCTGCATTTGATTTATTTTAGGAAGGCTGTGAAAGCTGGAGGAATAAGAAGGTTGCAGTAGTTACCACCTCTTGTGTGTGGCCCCTTTTCTTAGCCCTCCCATCCTGTTCTCCTGCACTATGTCAGGAGCAGAGCAGCAGAAAGAGGAAGGGACTTAGCTTAAATCAAAATATGTGCATCAAGGTGATATTCTGGACCTTGTTAACTACATTAACGTTTCTGGCCCTACGTGCCTGCTTCAGGGAACTATGCAGATATTAGCAAGCTGTCCAGGGAGAATTGGGTTTTTCGTTAACATCTTTGTACAAAACTGATGTCATGGTCCATTCGGATCTTTCAAATTTACAGGACAACATACTCTGTGATTTAAACTTTATTTCACGAGCTAATTAAGAAATATAATAAACAAACATGACCAACAGGGGCTCAATCCCCTTTAGCCCAAACTAGTCTATCACATGAATTCGCTTATTCACCATTCAAGTCATAAGGTTTCAGAATTTATAACCCATAACTCTTAATATCGTGCACCTATGAGGAAAAAAGAAAATAATTAGTTACCTAGCTGACAGTGAGAGTGTTCATCCTTCCTCCTCCACCAAGCTGCAGATGTCCCGTATCACACCAGGAAGCATAAAAGCATTGGCAGTCCAGATGCTGTTGGATCCACTTCAAAAGCTTTTGGGGTAGACTGATGTTTTATACCCTCCAGGTCAGAGGTCTGGTCTATACATTTCCATAAGTTAGCAGATTCTGAGGAAACTTGTCAAACAAAAGATATTGGCTGCTGGAGACAGCAGTTTGGAGGTGATAATGGTGCATAATGGCACTTTAGGTCTGTCTGGCCACCTGTCCTGCCTCTGTGGTGCTCTTGCTTCGACCTAATAGTGCTGCTTCCAGCATACATCAGGCCTTAGCATGAGCTGGGTTAGCCAAAATCTAAGCAGGAGTTGAGTGAACAGTCACAAACTGAGTATGAAAATACCACCATTGACTCCTAAGCTTCAAGCATACATTTATTTCAAAAGTCTCACCTTGTTTATAGGGCAGGACATCCATAGCATGGAGCATAAGTTCACATTTGCTTTGTCATTTCTAAGTGAAGAAGAATTATCTGTTCTATAGTAATTGTCTTAAGAAGCTGAATCATTTCTTTAAAAATCAACAGAGAAGTTGGAAGAGGTTTAGTGTCATTTCTTCGGTCTGTTGCAGCCCGCAGCTGGTTTCCTTAGCAACCTTCAATGTACCCTCTGCCTACTAAATGGGAACTCACTAAGATGTATGACTGGCTACCCGTTGCATACTCATGGGAGTCAGTTCAGAATTTGGCCACATTAGTGGTAGCAGGTCATGGTTAGATTGGCCCTGACTTTCTTCAAATGAAGCCAGGTTACTCTGTAGAAAGAAATGCTGCATTTCATCATCTTTCTCCATTGAGAGAAAAGATCAAGATGTACTTGCTCAGGAAACTGAAATGTAAGATGTGAATGTCCATGGAAAATCTTATGCAAAGGCGAGTTGGAGAGTTAGAAGGTCCTGAAGCTGCCAAGAAGCAGCAATGTGTGGGATAGGACTCTACCTTCCCCCTGAGCCAGCAGATCACTGGTAGGAGACAGGAGCATCTCTTTGTGGTCCATCTCTTTGTAGCTCAAACAAACATTTGGCTGCTTCCCCTTCTCACTGTGGGACAGTGACCTAAGGAAGCAACTGTCCTTCTGAACAATTTTTCTGGTCCTGCTCTTCTTTCAGAGCAACACATCTGGGTGTTACCACCTATTTTGGCCACGCTAAAAAGCCATACTCGGGTAGTGAGAGATGGCTGCTGTGGCAGCATGGGGCCGTATCAATGCCCTGGCCATAGCAAGATGATTTGTTCCATCTCACTTCCTGCTTAATTCACCTTGGTCTGGATGTCACTGGTCTGTTGCTGTTGGGCCACCGAAGCCCTTGGAAACCCACCCCCAAGAGGACATTTTTTAAGTGCCTACAGGGCATTTCTCTTAAAGAATATTTCCATGCCTCAAAAAGCACAGAAATGAGGTTTTCAGAAGGACCTCAGCATTGAGCGCAAGTTAAAGTCAGCACAAGGCAGCTGTCAAGCTGCTTCTGGAAATCCCACTAAGCATCTGTCTTCATTGTAGGTGAATAACTGAAAAGCTAAAATCCTTGACTTTCAGTTACACCTGAGTTCTCAATGACTAACACTCCAGATTCTGACCCAAGGCAGTTCTGAAAATGGGAGGAAGGATTTTACAGGATTTATGTGAAGTTTACTTTGGTAGGAGAGTGGGGGTGAGATATTTTTCTAGGTGTGTTTTTGGAAGAAAGTTGCTCTAGGAGATTTTGCCTTGACTGATTCATTTTTGGAATATCTGATAAATTTTTATCAGCAGCATTTCAGCCTTGTGTGTGTTTTAGTTCTGTTTTTCTCCCTTTGTGAGAGCCACAGTCAATAGCCAAGCCTACAAGCAGCCCTTGCAGAGGGTCATGATTGTGTTGTTTAGATTAAAAATGGTTGGGGCTGAATGGAATGACAGTCAATACGACTTGTGTTCTTGGCAACAGTCTAGAGGCTTAGTTGCTTTGTTTCATGTTTGGAGTTTTGCTGCTTGCTGCTAGTCAGTGTTATTTTTATGCTACTTCTTATATATGCCATTTGCTCACTTGAGTGAGACAGAAAAGCACAAATATCTCATGGCCATGTGTTTTGCGATGTCTCAGGGCATAAGAAATAAGAGCAGAGTAAGAAAAAAAGTTAGCACTAAGACAATAAACTACAGAGGACAAAATAAGACCTACAGATCTTTTGCATTTTTCTTGTCAAAGTTTTTACCAGGCTCTTTCTTATTGCCAAAGACTTGCCTCACTCAAAAAGTTCTTCTAGGAGTCAAGAGCCAACTTAATGCATGTCACGTACCACCGCCATTATTTTCCTTACATATCAGTGCAGCTAGCAGAATATTATTTTAGTGGCTGGCATATACTGCTTGTAACACAGGACCTTACTCAGGGGAAGAGCACCTCCTTTAGTCTGTGTCTTTACAGAAGCCTGGAGAATAAAACAATCTGGTAAAATACAGGTGTATTTATGTGTATATATACAGATATATATGTATGTGTGAGTTTTTAAAATGCTCTTAAAGTGACTTGAAATGTCTAGAGGCTAGTTAGGCTTGATTTCACTATAAATTTATCCTATTAAAGCAATTATTATCACTACCCAAAGCAGGTTTTTTTGTTTTATTTAAAATGCTTCCAGTTTATTAATTCCTGGCTGATCTTTAATTATGCGAATGTTTGGAAGGTTCATATCCAGTCATGAATCTACTAGCTGCTGGAATAGAGTTTTGAAACATTGTAGGATTTTCTGTAAATTATTTCTTTTTTAATCAGAGAAAATTGTTTTGTTTGAGTGTGTTTTATTTTCACTGGTTTCAGTAACGCTCACACTAGTCGCAGAACTCCATGAGACTGTAACCAAAATAGGGGTAGCATGGTTTGGCACACAGCTAGGCTTGTGTTCTGAAGAATAGCCAACTAACAAAGGAGGAAAAAGAAGCTCGGGTAGAGTAAATAGCCCTGACTTTATCAATCTTGTTCTACTAAAGAAAACATGGATCAAGAAGACTGGGAAATGGCCAGGGAGAAATAAAGGAGGGGGGTGATAATGTACCTGAGGTTTTTTTGTGGGGTTTTGCAGCTTTGTCTAAGTTTAGCAGTCAATAAATCTGTCAAGAACTGCAGTGCCACCTTCACAGGTTATAGGAAGAGACGCTGAAGCCCACGATGTTGTGAAGTGGTGCTGCAGGGCCTTGGTCTGTGCTGAGAGGGCGCTGGGAGACACGGGTGATCAGCTGTGCTGGGTGACATGAGCAAAACCCAAGCATCTCCTCAGCTCCTCTGCCAAATGCCTCTTGACTTCTTCAGGAGGTCATCCCATTGCAGATGAGCCCAAGACAGAGGTCTAGGGCTTAGCAGCTCAGCCGCAGGGTTTGGCTCTCTGATTGCAGGAGCGGCCTGGAGTGGGCACCATTTGCTACGGTTGCCATCCTTGCATCCCTGGCAGCAGCTCAGCCCAATGTTCAGCATCAGCCAGCTGAGCCAAACCCATGGCTTGGCTTGGGCTGCACCACCTCAGTGTGCTTCTGAGTTCTGCCTGTTACTGCTGAGCATTGGAGAGCAGCTAAGAGGATGTCCTTGTGAGGGACTTAGAGAAAATTGACATTCTCTGCAAACTAGATAGAAGCTACCATACACATGGATTGTTTTTCATGAGTCAAGGTCTGTGTTGCCCCTGGCATTTGTTTTGTGGATAAATTGCAGGCATAAGCTCTGTCTCCCATATCTCCTTATCCAGGATGTCCTTCTGAAGTAAAAGGAAATGTGTTCTTTACCTCAGTCGTATACAATCCAGCCTGCCTTGCCAGGGGAATTTAAATCACTCTGCTGCTCTTTGGCCAGTTTCTAGCACTTGTAAAGCACATTAAAACAATAATGTTCTTGTCAGTGACATGGTGATTTGCCTTGCAAACCTCACAGCCTGGAAGTTAGATTTGATTCTGCAGACAGCCTGTAGAATAGCTTGCTGAGATGTGATAAGTAACCTGCCTTCCTTGTCCTCTGTCTGAGCAAACTGAAGAAACAAAGCCCGTGAAGTGCCAGCATGACATCTGCATCTGTCAAGGGTGGGAAGCTGCTCCTTTGCAAACACTTCTCTCTGTCAGTCTTATAGGGACAGAGACACAGGAACGTTATCAGAGAGGACCCACATGATGCATATGCATCAATAGGAGAGACTTACAGTGATGGAATGATGTTTTTGGTGGCAGCAGTGCACTTGTCTTCCCCCTATGTGTATACAGCATCCAGCCCTCAAAGAGGTAAAAGCAATGATATTAGAGTCAATGGCATTAACACCCAGGTGGAGCTAAAGATGAAGATCCAACAATGCATGCAGGATTGACTTGGTGTTGCTTGGTATAAAAGGAGGTCTTTCTTTGGCACTTCTGGTCAGTTCTGCCACCAGCTTGGAGGATCACCTGCTTGTTCAGGGTTGTTGAGAGTGGTGTTGTATCTGGCACAAAAAAGTGAGAGAATTGGAAAAAGCACTGATGTTTCAAGCCATAGGAAAAAAAAAAAGCACCCAAGGATTCACAGATGACTTTGCCTGTTTGATGGAGTTGCTCTGGGGTGGTTTGTTCTGTGAGTGAAAGCCTGTTTTACTGGAAGAACAGAGCACCAGCAGAATGTGGACATCAGAGAATGGAGACTCTGTCTTGCGCCCTTGAACAGATGCTCACAAAAAACCCGTGAAATACACCTACTTGTGCAAAAGGAGTGAAAAAGAACAAATTATCAATCTACATTGTCAAAAAAAATCCCTGAAAAAATGGCCTTGGCACAAGCCAGGTCTTATGATCTGTGAAAAGCTTTTTGTCTTCCATGCTGGTCAGTCTTGGCATTTATGTTTTTAAAAGACTGAACAACTTTTAGGTATTTTAAGCTTCATTTACTTGGTGCTTGGAGCATGCCTCATCCAAGAGAGACTGTGCTGCAGGATTCGTCATTCACTTTCAAAGCATGTCGGACCTGCATTAAGCACGTTCAGAACCATGCCTGCCTAAATTCTTTTGCAAACCCTTTTTCCATCCTTAGCTAGCACTCCTACCACCACCTGGCAGCTATTTTGCTTGAATAATTGCATTTCTGTGGAATTCTCATTTTTGGAAAAATAATGTTAAAATGTATGGGTGGAGTTCACGCAGATTTATTGTGAAAACGGTCAGGTGAAAAATGTACAGTAAGATTTAGCAATAAAAGTCATTCCTATTGCCAGCAGTTGTGTCTTGTCAGCTGGGAGTTTGCAACAAGCCTGCCTGATTGACAGAGGAGGGGAGAAAAGCTAAAGCAGAGACTTCTGCTGGAACCTGAGGCTTTACTGTAACAAGGTGACCCCAGCAAAGCAGTAGACTCAGTGCAGTCTACAAGCAGGCTTTTCTACTTTATTTCCTTGTTTCTTAAAGCATTCTTTTAAGTGTTGATATGTTAGCAATCTACTAATCATTTTTTCTGTTTCTCAGCAAATCATTTTATTAATTAAAATTGCAACTGAAATGTCTATCTGATTTAATCAGAAACCCGTTTATAAATGGAAAACGTTGAGGATGCCATTCATTCTTGGAAGTTTGATGTTGTTAATTAAATGACACAAGGGGAATTTTTCTTAATAAGTACAATTAGTGGTGGCACTATTTAGTGTCGTGCAGAATAGCAGTAACGATATGCAAAAGTTTGGGCCTTACACAAGATGAGTTGTTGGAGTTACAAACTGCCTGTTAGTTCCTGCTGCCTGGATCTGTTACTCAGTGTGATACCACAGGACTCAAAGCCAGCCTCAAAGTCAGGACCTGCAAAGGGCACTTTCCATGTTCAGTGCCTCTTTCTCCCCATATTCCTGGGTACATTTTGGAACCAGGGGATTCAGACATTACCTTGTCTGACTTTGTCCTGCTTCCAGAGCCACAAAGGAGTGATGACAGTTAGAAGCTGCTTCAGAGAACTACAGAAGAGCGAGATGTCCTTACCAGCTTGAGGAGGAGATGAACAGTGTGTGAGAGTTTGGGTTTGGATGGGACCTTGATGCGTCATCAAGCCCCAATCTCTTTCCACTCCAGAACAGATCAACTCAACCCAGACATGCATCCTTCTGCTAGTGAGATAAAAATCAGTTGGTCCATGAGAAACAGTTGCTTATACCTCCCTCTGATCAACGTTGGGTCTGCAGATGAGGTGGACTATGGGGTTTTTCAGGTGTGGCCAGTCCCAGACTTTGAGCTGAAAATAATAATTCACTCTAAAGTTTGCTGTTGTTGGTATTAGTTTATTCTGCTGGTTTTCCCTGGTGGCAAAGCAGATCTGCCTGGGCACGTTCAGAGCATGCAGGCTGTCACTACAAAGTCTACTGATGCTGTGTATTGAGTTTATTACAGAAGATGTGTAACAACAGCTACATTTTTTAGATTTTCCTGTTTATATAGAAGACTTATTTCTTCAGACTAGACATATTGCCTTAAGATATTTACTCTATATGTATAGAAATCTTAGATTCACTTTGGAATATTTTAATTTCTTCAGTGTTTGTTTCTGAAGTAAAAATTTGCTGGTTTGAAGGAAAGCACACCATAATATGTTGTGCCTGTAACACTTAATGCCCAGCATGGTGAACCAGGCAAAGGGCACGTACTGTCAATGCCGATAGGCCACGTCTAGCCTTTTTCTCTTTCACATGGCTACAGTTGTCTTTTCCCATTAAAATCAAACATGGACTGAGCAGCCACATGCTAGGAATCACTAAGTGGTATTTAAATAGGTGTGTATCATGACTCTGAGGCAAGCGATATAAAAGACTTCACACCACAGCAGCATTCAGCACGTTAGGAAAATGTGAGATGGATAGAGCCAGAGGCTCCACGTCTCCACCCGTGGAGGACTGGGGGAACGGGGTAGAAGCAGAAGGAAACAAACTGCTCCAATATTGTCTTGTAGTGGAATTAAATGTCTGCCTAGACGTGTTTCTGACTCTTCATTAGTTAATGAAGTTTGGAACTTCCTTACGATGGTGGTCGGTGTGGTGGGATGTACGGATCACTGTGAATAGCCACCCCTTCTTACATTTTGGACATTGGAGCTGGTTGTGTATAATCTGTCAGCATCAGCACGTGTTCAGTGGCCAGCTGTGGTACCAGAGTTTATAGAGAATATGGAGATAAAGAAAGATTCTGTGAAACGTTTTCAGGATGAACATTTTCCATTTTTGTCTTTTGCTACTTGAGAAACAGAGGCTGAAATGCAATCTTTAAACCTTTTCTTGCTGTATCCTCACGTTTCAAAAGGACTTGTGATTTTGGATCTTGGAAACAATTTAAAGGCGGCAGATTTTCAGTGGCTGAACTTCCTGACTAATCAGAGTCTTTTGACATGTCTAAAATTGAGCACTGAAATAATGAGTAGACAAGTTCCAGCAGTTGACTTAGGACAGCTCTCGGGGGGTTTAGGCAAAGATGCTTTAACACACAGCTCTGATACGTTCTGAGTGTGCACACAGTGAGTTACCACTGCTGAGCAGGCAAGTGGTAACTGATTAAGGCCCAGTAAGTCCATCATGTGAAACCATTAGCCCATGCTCAACCAAGTGACATGCTGCAAATGACTAGCCCTTTTTGAAAAGTGTAGGCCTGTTCTATTTCAGCATTTAAAGAGTCTCCTGCTGGCACTGAGAATGGCTGGCATAATAAAACATTTCTTCCAAATATAGTAAAATGCAGAATTTGGACTTTCCATGCTTGATACAAGTCCTGGAAGATTCAGCAGGAGTCTCCAATGGCATTAAATGAGGTCTGGCCTCCCGTGAAAGTTGGTGACTCTACAGCTGCTTTGCAGCCTGGACCACCTATGCTGGGTAAAATAGGCAAGGAGAAGTGGGTGCAGCAGCTGTATTTGTGTACTGAGGGAATGGGCATGGTTCTCCTGAATTTCCTGGCTTGTTTGGGGTTTTTTTGTTCTTTTTTTTTTTTTTTAATTCTGCAGGCAGACAACCATCTGTCCTGGCAGTGTAAGCAGTGTAAGTCCTGGACTAGCTGGTACCGCTAAAGCTGTAGCCAAACAAAAACCAGTCTAAATGCTGAATTCTTGGAGAGAAATCTGATTAGTTTCCAAGTCTTATTTTCTTTCGTTTGGAAGTATTTTTGCAGAGCTGAGAGGGAGATTTCTTTACTCTATTGCTTGAATAATGCTTGGAAGTTTGGTCCTTTGCCAAAAGCCTATTGACAGTAACATGAGTGTTGCTGGTGCTCACTGGCATCATGTATTACTCGGGGATCTTTAAAAGCTCTCTGAACAGCTTACCAAGACTTCATTAACATTTGATTTCTATCTAAGTGAGGAAGAAATTATTACTGTGTCGTTATAACGGGTGGCTAGGCAACAGTAAGCAAGTTCAGTGATTTACCTGCCTCTCAGGGCACACTCTCCAGTCCTGCCAGAGATCCCAGGAGTCTGACAAAGAAGTCAACTCTTTTTAACAGTAAGTCTGACATCAGCTTATGTTGCCACCATTGCCGGACCTTTTCCTTGTTCATGTAGTATCTTTCTGGGCAAAAAGATCTTATTGATAACCTCAGAGTTTCATTTCACAGCTATTTCCTGTAGATGCAAGTCAACATTACCCTTTTTCCTGTGGTTTATAGTTATTCCTTCTTTTTTTTTTTTCTTCAATTTAAAATGAGGAGCTTTATCATAATCATTCTCTCACTAGTAGCCATGACAAAATGTCTAACCCTCTCTTTTCTTCTTGTCCCCAGGAAACCCACTGACTGTGGCCTGCAAAGCTTTCTTTGGATTCAGTGGAGAATCGGGACCCATGATCTACTGGATGAAAGGGGAAAAATTCATAGAAGAATTAGAAGGTCACATTAGAGAAGGCGAAGTCAGGTACTTTTTGGAGTATTTACTGTTAAAAACATTCTATGGCCCAAAAGCCTGTTGTGCTTTTTAAAACAGGTTTTTAACTGGAAGTGGAAATAGTTTTCTGTCTAAAGAGTGATGAATGACTTGGAACCAGGACAATCTGAGTTTCTCCCTCTCCTTTCTAGTGAATAAACTCTAAAAACATAGTAGCTAGCTATGTGTTTGAAAATCTGTTATCAAATTCCCCTGATGGTAGCTGAGGCGTCTCTTGATTGTTCTGGGGGTGGATTTTAGCCCTGCGTGGAAATGGTGCTGACCGCTGCAGCTGGCCCTTCCAGTCCTTAGCAAGACGACATTCATTTCAGCGTCAGTGTTAATCTTAAAGATGAATGGTCTCCTGTCAAAGTCACCACACTATTTCTCTTCTACTGAATGTGTTGTCTGCCTGTGATAAAGCTCTCAGTGTGCCTTAACCAGGGCTTTCAAAGAGCAGCATTTGTTCCTCCATGCTTAACACTTAAGGGAGAGAAGGAAGTCGCTGTGTGATGTCCAATATCCAACTTGTACTTGGCTTGTTCCAGATGCTGTTTATCCTTTGGTACACCAGTTGTAAGGAAACCAAACGCATGAATTTTCATGGACCTTGCACCTAACATCATCTCCTTGTCGTCTTTTGTATAATTATCTGATTAATAGCTCTTTGAGCAAAGACTAAGCTGTGGTTGTACTATGGACGAGGTAGTCCCAGCTCCTATAGACGTGATGAATATAGAATATAAAGAAAGCCAAGGTCTTTGCGCCTTCCATTGCACATTATTTTGGTCTCATTACTAAGATGTTTGTTTCTTGTAAAAGTTATTTTGGAGAGCAGGCAGAGAGAGAGATTTCATTGCTTTATTGCTTGTTCAATAATTTGAAGTTCAAGCCATTTAGCCACCGGTTATTAAGCCATACTAAAATAAGTGACCTAACATTGCACCTTAATTGCATACAGATGAAATTTATCATGTATTGCCAGAGTGGCTGTGAGTGTACAATTCTCTCAGTCCTTCCTCAGAAGCCCAATTTGAGCTTCTGACCACAGGATGCAGTTATTGGAAACTTCTGCCATTGCATGTAATCAGCATTTAATGACATTGTGTCCTCTCTGGTGTATATATATGAACAGAGTGATTTTGGTCATGTTCTTCCTCTGCATCAGAAGGACAATTTGAGGTTTGTATTTAAAGAGCTCTCCAGCTCTAGCACAGTTCAAAACTTTTCCTTTATGTGCATTTTTTAGTGAAATCAAGTTTGCAAAAGCTGTATTTGTCCTTCATTGTGCCGTCTCATTACACATTCAAGTTTCTGATTAATTTTGTGACAACTCCTTTTTCTCACTCGGTTAAAATGCTTTGACTCAGTTTACAGACCTGTCACAATTCAGTGAATCTTCTCTTCGACAAAGCTACTCACCACGTACCTAAACTCCTTTGCATCACAGCCAGCATTAAAAACACAGCATTTACCAAAACCTGCTGCATCTCCACCAGCACTGCCACAGTCCATCCCTTTTCTCGTTCAGAAGTAGCTATGGCAACTGCAGTAGGAACTTTACAAATTATTTTTTTCACAGTAACAGCTCTTGTTTATGTGTCCCATTACAGACATGCTGCTTCAGGGAAACTAAGCAGCACTAACTGATCTGTCAGTGCCCTGAGCCAGCCCACGTCTTCCACCCAGTTGTATTTATTGATATATTTCAAAAAATGTCATGTGTGTTCCAAATTTGATGAGCCATGGGGAACTTGCTGGTTAGATGCTTTTCCCATCAGTTTGCTTCTATATGGTACTATCAGCACGTTTCTGTTAACATTATGAAACTAGAGGTAGTTGGGAATTGTTACAACCAGACCCAGATTACTCCAGGGGTTGCTCCTTTGGCAAATATCTAACATTTTAACTCTGCATCCCCTATCTTACACTAGTTCACAAGTCTAGTAGCGCTCTGAAATGTTGGTGCTCCCCTTATCCTGAACTGTAGCCGTCTATTTTGTTGCTGGGTTTGCTGTATATGATGAAAGTTCAGGTTTGCAGATCAATGCAGCTTGGGAGTACCAAACATCCATCCTCAGTTTCCATCCTCTCCTGTGCATCGTTACCAGTCAATTAGTGTGCTGTTACGAAATAAGGATGCACGTGGCTTGGGCAGTTCTGTTTAAATCAAACCTGTGGAACTGGTTTTTTGGTAAGCAGCCTTCACCATGAGTAATATATGTGTAGCTCTGGGCTTTGTGTTATTTATTAGACCTTGTTACAGAGCTTCAAAATAAAAAGTAACTAACAGGCATTGTAGGACTGAGGGGCGATGACCCCCCTCTCTATCCTCCCTCTCTAACCTGCCTCCTTGACTTCCCTTGAATTAAGATCCCCAAAAGGTAGTCATGCGTAGGCAGAAAAGGAGAAGGAGACTTTGCTTGCCAGGTGGGTTTTTCACAGCAGTAATAAAAATGTCATGTAAATTGAACCAGGGCTATTAAAGAAGGAATCAGAGTCTTTAAGGCTGCCTGCCGAGTTGGTAGTTGTACCTAATTATCAAAGGAGCCCACAGCAAATTTCAACACTGTCTCTCTGCCATGGCAAAGAAGTATGTTCAGGCATAAATCTTACTCTCCTAGCCACCTCTGAGTTGCTTCTTTGTCTTCATCAGGCAACAATGCAGAACAGTTTGCAGGTGCCTCATAATGTTCAACTTGCAGAGCATGTTTGTCCCTTTTTTCCCCTCTCTTCTCCGGTTTTAAAGTGGAAATCCTTTAACTCATGAAAAGAAGTGAATGGAGGCATTTTGAACTGCAGCCTTATTTCTTCCTGCTGATTAACATTCTGCCTTTTCACCCACAGAAGTCAACTGACAGTTGCAGAATGCTCAGACAAGATGAGGATGTTGTGTTCTGTTAGGAGGGGGATGCTGAGGGAGGGAGGCAGAATTATCATCACAGCGTGGCTAATGTGCTGGGCACTTTGCAGAGAAGTATGGAAATGACAGCTCTCTCCTGAAAAGCTTATCCTAGTCAAGTAGACAATTTCAGAGCAGAGAATGAGAAACATGCTGCAGGAAAGCGAGAGGGAAGATCATCATTCCATGTTCTTAGTTTAACTGCTTGTCTTTGGGGAGGTGCTTGTGTGCACACATCTGTCCTTTCATCTACAGACTACTGTTAAGGACTAGAATTCATATCCCTGTTCACAGGCCACACCCTCAACTATATAAAGAATAAGTTTCCTTTTTGATAAGTCCCAGCTTGCTTGCACATCAGTAAAGGTTTGGAGTTAATGCCCTAGTCTTGCAAAGAGACCCAGCTGAAGCCTTCTTATGGCCTTTGCATCTGTGATCATACAAAGCCTGAAAATTTTAGGAAAATGTGGTTTCAAAGGAAGAGTATTTTAACTTCACACTCAGGTTAGGGCGTAAATACATTGGAAAAATATGACAAAAGATTTTAAAAATCTGGAACATTGGACATTTTTCAAAGAAAACATTTGTGTTCTGAAATGACACTTTAAAACGCATATTTTCTTAACTGAAAAATAATCATTAGGCTACGTGCTTTGTTTCAGATCAAATAAAAAGCTTCAGCTTGAACAACAACAAAAAGAACACTGGGTGTTTTTTTACTTCACCTACCTCTTCTCTGCCTCCCTTCCTCCCTCCTGTTTGTTGTGAGTTCTCAAGCACCATTGATTTACCCATGTATTGAATGATACAATTACTCTTACAGTTTCTTCATCAAACCAGAAAAAAGAGCCATTATTTTCTCAACTTGTGGGAGCGAGCATGTGTTGGCAGTGTTGCTGGCAAAGTTTGCCCCAACTCAGGGACAGAGCTTCATCTTCTGGGTGTGCAGCAAATACTGTGGCAGCTTTAAGGTCTTACTTCTTGGCAGTGCATTCCTTTTCTTCCCCCAAAGTAACTGTGCTCAATGCTCTCTGAACCAACTACAAAATGCAATCAATTAAAGGCTGCACATGTGGTAAAAATGTAGGTGACCAACTGTGTATTTCTGTGGCAATAATGAATTATTAGCTGCAGAGTACTGGTTAAAAGGGAAAAAAGAGAGAGGAAAAAAAAAGCAGTAATGAAAGGTTTAACACCGCTAAGAGCTTTCTACAGTTTGCTACCAGCATGTTTAAGTGTCTGTCAGCATTTTCATGATAGATCCCATTCTAAAGAGTTCTCTTCCTGAAGATTGAAATTACCATGAAAATAGGTGAAAAAAAATTCTCAGTCCAAATGCATATTCTTTTTTATGAAAGCTTCTTTTTTAGCTGATCATGTTGTATTTAAATTTAGGTTAAAGGCGGATGATTTTATTTTAAATAGATTCAGAATAATAGTTTATCTTAATTGTAATCGGTCTTCATTTTTTTCTGCATAAAATATGTTGATTATAGAAAACATGAGACAATCCAAACATTCACAGAATGCTCCAGATTAGTGTCCCAGGTGTCTTCTCTGTTAATGATTTTATTTGCTCCTTGCAGCATGATCTATATTCTAAAAAATTGTGGAGCATATTATTTACTAACAGAGAAGAAAGACTTTTCTGAGTTTAAAATATTTTGCTCTATATACATATAGAATATTAATAGGTAAATTAGAATTTGTTTATCTGAACCCAGTGACTTAGACTGAGCCTGCAAACAGAGCTCAGACGGGAGATTTCTCTGACCAGAAATGATACAAATTCAACCTTTCTTGCATTGTTTTCATCACTTGGACTTGGGGCCAGAATAAAAAAAAAAAACAAAAATGCACAATAAGGGAGAGTGAATTTGCAAAACAGATGCAATCCAAGTTTCCAAATGCAACCCACATGCCTGTTCTTAGACTAATGTTCTCCCACTTGCTTTTTTGAAAGCTATGCAGCCATAGAGAAAGAGACTGAATTGTTGTGGATGCTCTGGCACATCTTCTGAATTCTGTCAGATCACAAAAGCCTTTAAAGGCTACGTGCTGTAGGAAATCTTACTGTGAATAGGTGGTTTATAGCAGTCAGGCTTGCATTTTTGGTTGTCTAGTGCAATGCCCTCATATTTCACTTCTGATTTGTTTTCAAATTTGGAGTTCCATGTTAGTTATATGAAATTATGTGCACAAGAAAATATGTGCGTGCATTGGAAACCCCAAAACAACTTTTGTTAATAATAGAGAGGTTTGGAGGTCGTTGTTACTGATGAATTTTAAGCACTCCAGAAGCAGTTTCCATCCAGCACAAACAGCACGCTGGTTAATTACTTTGTGCCAAGTTGCCTCCCTTCAGTCTTTGGAGAAAATGTTTCTTTTTTGGAGAACATGGATCTTTTTTATACCTTTACCTCTTGGTGCTGTACACTACATTTTCAGAGAAAAGTCTCTCTGAAGTTCTGTGTGCAATAGTGAGTTCACTGGCGACGGCGAGGGCATCACCCGTTTTATGTTTACTCCATACACGTTATTGCAGCAGTGCAGTAACAGGATCAAATGAATCTGGTAGGTTTTACTTGACGTTACATTTCCTTGTTCAAGGGACCAGTAACTTTTTGTTGAGCACCTGATAAGAAGCCTTTTGAGAGAACAGGGCACTGTATTTTTAGACTTAATGTCAGCATCAGAAAACACTTGCATTTACATTGTGTTCTTTTTAACGTTCACGTTAGAACAATGACATGAGAAGACTGTACCTCTGACCTGAAAGTCTGCTAGAATTTTCTATTCCCTTTGTGGGGATTTTGCATGTCTCCTCTGTCCTCTCAAAGGAGCAGAGAGCTCTTGTTCTTGACACTGTTCCCTTTTAAAGTCAGGATCTAGCCCCCCCAAAATAGAGGAAAATTCCATGGAGTAGCACAGCTTCTTTGGTTGGTTTTCCAGGCTGCATTAGAATGTACCACAATGCCCAGCCTTTAAAATATTGCCTTATAATTTGCTCAGTTATGGCTTAGTAGTGCATATTTACTTCTCTGGAAAGTCAGTATTTATTGTTACTTTTAAAAGAAATATTGTTTTTAGCATTTAATTCTTTTGGAGCTGAGGTAAGCAAGCCACATATAACCATTGCACTTGTAGCCACTCTTCCTGCACTTGCTTCAGCTCCTCAGTACAGACATGGAGGGAGAAAAGGGCTTTTGGTTGACATGAAAGATGCCTCTGCGGTCTCTTTCCGGCAACTTGAGTCTCCTCCTAAGTCCTTCTCCAGGAGTGAAGAAGGCCAGGAACAGTGTGTATCTTACACTTCTTGCTGAGAAATCATGGTTCTTTTGGGAATCCTTCACCCATATTAATTCAGTTAAGCAAAGACTGTGTCCTTTCTTTCAGACTTCTCAGAGAACATCTTGGAGAAAAAGAAGTTGAGTTGACGTTGATCTTTGATGCCGTAGAGGAGGCAGACCTAGCAAACTATACGTGCCATGTGGAAAACAGAAATGGACGGAAACATGCCAGTGTTCTTCTGCGCAAGAAAGGTAGTTCACTTTATTTAATTATCTTTACTCTTGCCTGTCTCAGCAACACCAGGTCAGCCATTAGTGAAGGTCCTGCTGGTGTCTCTTAGCCAGGCTGGACTTCTGTGTGCCTACTTGGAGCTGAAGTATGGTCATGTTACAGATTCAGTTTAACATTTGTGACAATAAGTCATGAATTGTTCTTCAGTCTCTAGTGAGTCAGCCTCGCAGGTGATGCACTTGCCTGGAATACAGCTCCCTGTAAGCACCAATATAATACTGGAAGTATTTTGGTTGAAACAACCTATTAATTTGACCAAGAGTTGACTGACTAGACCATAGGTAATTGTGTGATGGAATTAAAACGTGCATTTTTTAGAATACATACCTCAGCAGGAAGGTCAGATGTTCTCATATTTCTCCACTTCCTGGCTTTGCTGTTTAAATGGAAAGCTTTAAATAGTTGCCATGCATTTTGATTTCTAGCTGCACTGGGAATGAAAACATTGCAATGGGAGCTACAAATCAATGGAGAATTACCCCATCAAGGTTGCTTCGCTTGGTACTGTACCGGGAGTTGAGAATTCCACTACTGATGAGTTATCTGTAGCAGAAAGAAAACCATTTGGGTTTGAATGTTCCAGATTAAAAGGTGCTACTGTGCTCTGCTGCTTGTAGAAGTCATTATCGTAAGGAGTGTAGCAGTATCTCATTACAGTTCTTATGTTGGTTGTTCAAGCACCTCTCCTATTCATAAGTAGGGTGATGTTTAAATTCGATGGTGATCTCTCTGAGATGCAGTGTATTAGGTGATACAAAAGCTGTAAGACAGTAACTGTGGAGAGAGCAAAGGAAGGTTACACGCTCAGGATAAAGTCATAATGTGAAGCCACAGAGCCATCACAGAGGAGATTGACTAACAAGGTAACACATCGTCCAGACCTCTGCCGTTATTCTTGGCTGTAAATTAATTTACCAAAATAGAAGAAGAAAAAATGTTTTCACAAGGCACACCTGCAAGTGCTGTCCCAGCCTTTCACGTGCTTTCAGAATACTGAGGCAAAGGGTGGGCTCCTCAGCAGACTGAGGATTGCAGTGTTAGTGTCAGTGAAAAACACCAGTGCCCTCCATCATAACAATTGCAGCAATATCCCATAGAAGTATCATTATTTGAAGAAGGTTTAAATATACTATTAGTACCCAAGCATGCTGCAGATTGACCTCTGAGCCTAGGGTAGACAGCACCATAGGACAAACAAAGAGCCAAGTGGAAGAACAGGAAGACCAGCCAAGGACCCTCTAGACGGGGCATTGCAGTTCTGGAAAACATCCATAGTCATTGGTTCACCTAAAGGCATGCTGGAGGCGAAGTGCTGTGTTTCCTGAAAGGTGAGGGAGGGCTGACATTGGGCAAGAAAAGGGCTACTAGGGAGAGGAACCTTTTTGGGTCAGTGTCCTCTTTTTTTGCAATTCCTTCGTGTGACCCACAGGTTATATACGTGGAAGTCCAGTCCTGTCAAAATCACTTGAATCAAGTACTTACACAGTTTCCTCTATACACAAGAGCTTTATGTCCCCTCAGAAAGAAGGGAATAACGTATCTTAAATTTTACACAAAGTGATAAGGATAAAACACAATACGGAAGGTGCAAACCACTCTGAGAAACAAAAGCCCGCAGCTGTGGTGTGGAACACACATGAAAGTACATTCAACATCTAAACTGACAGGACATCACAACTTTAATTAAGGAATCAGGTCATCATGATGAAGGATTAGCCTCTTTAGTGCACAAAGCGTTCTACCTTTCCATGTGCTGAACCTCATAAATAAACAACTGATAGTGAGTATATCCATGTTGACAGTGTTAAATGTTCAGCTGTGTTGCATGTATTAGAATAACAAGGTAGGTTTATTTATAACAAGAAAAAGCAGATATTTCAGAGCTCTGGTGAAATTATGGAAGAAGCACTGCTGAATACAGAATTCGGAGGTGGAAAGGATCACTTCTCAGCTACTATTTCATTTCTTTCTGCACTGTGGCTATAGAAAGCTTATATTCCCCTCAGGCATTCTCAGTAGTTGATTTTCAAGCTATTAAAGTGTCATTTAAAATAACCACAGTATTTTCACCCTGACCTTTGACTGTCTGTCCCATTGTCCTGTTTGTTATTTATTAAGTTCTTACAAATACTTGACCAAACTTTTCCTTTCTGCAACTTGATATAATTACTTCATATCCTGACTTTCTCCAGGTTGGATTTGACTAGACTATTCCTGAGCCAGGAAGTACTACTGTATTTACTGACTTGTGACAAAATTAAGAGCAGGACTGACAGAAAGCTGTTGACCTGCATCCTTTGTGCATATCAGAGGAGGAATCATGGATTCCTACTGTAACGCGCCGCAGCTTTCCAGATGCTGAGGCACTTGGGAAAGGCAAAGAGAAGCACCGATCTCTCAGCCAGAGAAATCCTCCCTCCCTCCAGAGCCTGACCTGCTAAGGGCTGCGTTATCCCCATTTGGCAAGACGTGCTTGTGGCTCTGTTTTGTCTTCAGGTTGTCACAGTGCTGTAGGTTTTGTCTGTTCAAAGGTGTGATTGCAGCATATCAGGTGTACACAAGCTAGCATGAGTACTGCAAAACTAGGAAGACTTGGATAAAAAAACAGGAATAAACTCCAAATCCAAGTTATAGTTGTAGTATAAGATTTTCTAGAGTTAGATCTTGTTTTGACATCAGGTGGTTATTTTTAAGCACATACATTGTTTTAAGGAAGAAGTTGCTACCGGTGCAAAGACAGAATCAGGCATGCTTCTGAGACCTGAATACGACCGTTTGCTGTCACGTTCTTCTTTACGAACTTAATTCCAGACCACATTGTTATTTTCTTTTAGTAGTTCAAAAATAAGTTCTGGTCAACCCTGGGTTTGCTTTCCTGTTTTTTTTCTCCATGCTGTCCTAGCATGTTTGGTGCTCAAATTACATGGAAACAATATACACCCACTTGTCCCTCGGTTGTGGAAATGGTTCAGGGCTCCCTTCAAATGAACTGGAAAGCAGTCCAGTATTTTAATGATTGAGGTCTACATAGGCTGTAATATAACTGTCCTGCAACATGGATAACTTGTTGGGAACTGTAGAATAAAATCAAGCTGTGCTTTTACTGGAAGGAAGCAGTGAATTTAGATATAAGTAAATACTAGAATGATGTTTGTCCACCACTTATTTCAAGGAGGCTGCCTTTATTTGAGTCATGCAGAAAACTAATTTGGGGGTTCTTTTTGATACTGATATAGTACTAAATGATGAGGAACCTTCTGAAATAAATTTGTCTTTCATTTATTGGGTGTTTATAAGACTTTCGGTATTTTAAAGACCGTAATCCTCTGTGATATGTTGTGGTGAAGTCCTACATTTTGCGTTAGAAACTTAGAATACTATTGTTTACTAATTCTCAGTCACTATTATAGCACAGTTCCTTTCCTAATGTTGGGTGCGCTGCCTTCCTTATTAACCTCAGTGAGGACCACTTGAGGAGCAAGGCATAAATCAGAGACAGAGAGCAAGAGCTAGAGTAGGCAAGAAAATGGAACATTCTGGATTTTTCTCCATTGCCTCCACCTTGGAATAGAAATAAGAAGACCAAAAACCTTGGCTTTCTGCCTTATGTCTGGACTCTAGGATAGTTTATGGGGCAGTAGGACAAATTCAGGATGTGCAAAAGCAGATCAATTCTGCCTTTTTGGCTGGGTTTTGTGGTTTTGTTCAGTACCCTGCCATTCCCCTGGCAAGCGGACACAAGTCTGTGCTCCTTTGGGCTGCAGCTGATCAAGGCTCAGCATTTTCTCTCCTTCCAAGCTGGCAGCTTTGCCATCATCTCACTTTCCTAGTAGAAAAGATTGAGTACAACAAAAGTTGGTTGGTTTTTTCCCCTGAAAAGTGATTTTAACCAACTCTGTTCTCCATTTGACCAGATTTATCCCCAGAGCACATGCTAACTTTATCATGCAGTGTAATAAAAGTCCCATCAATTCCCTGTGTTCTCAGAGAGATTAAATAGCTATTATAATAGACTTTTCCCATCTATTAGTCCATGGCTTCTTACCAGACAGACATCAGAGATACAGTAAACTGGGAATAGCTTGACATCTGATGTTAATTATTGAAATACAAGGCATGGCGAGGCAAGAATAACCCCAAAAGATCCACAACTAATTTGCTTTTTATCTTGAAAATGACACAAATGACATACCAGTAATTTCTTCTGACCTAAGTTTTAGAAGCATAAAGATCACAAAAACTTTGTCTTGCCTGTATTACAGTTTTTTACATCTTCTCGTTGTATTTATCAGAGCGGCAAATATCTTGATGGCGTCTTATCTAAACTAATAGAGACTGTTAGAGGTAGCTATTGTTAAATTGCCATCTTTTGTCTTTTATGGCTAAGTAATATGCCAAATGATGTGTTCAGTCCTATGTTCAGAGAACAGTTCAGGCTCAAGAGCAATACTGTTAGTGTCTTGCAGCGCTGTACTGGTGTTCAAGGATTTTTATCCCATGCTGGCATTGGTTTGCTCAATAACCTTGAACATGTTGCTTCACTTTTCTATGCCTCTGTTTCTCCAGCTGTAAAAGATGGATAATTGCATTTGGATGAATTTGTGAAGTTCTCTGAGGCAGACTGCTTGTGATGTTTCCTAACGAAAGCATCCCAGTAGGAAATTTTAACTACCACTAGTTCCCATTAAAGTATAATGTGTACTAAACAAACATGTGAGAACTCCGTTAGTAGCCGTCACAACTCAGACAAAGTGGCTCTTGGCAGCCTGATGTGTGCTCCTGGCTTCTCACGTTATCTTGGGCATTCTGGATGCTCAATCCATTCTCCAGTGATTCAGCTGAAGTCCTGGCTTGGCAGCTCACATCAGCTCATCCATAAGCTTCACAAACGTAAACCCAAAGTTTAAGAATTTTGGGGGGACTAGAGCTTCCCAAATGGGGTACAGTATGTCCAGGATATCTTTTCTCCCCTGCTGCACACATCATTTGATGCAAGCTCATTAAAAGTTCATTAATCCTCTATGTAAAATCACTACATAATTCCCTTGTAGAAGAGTTATGATTATAGCCTCAAATGCGTTTTGGATGGTGATTTCAGATGGGCAGTAGATGGAGTAAATGGGTAAAGTTAAGTAATAGGTAATGCATTAAAAAATCAGGCATCCTTAATGTTACAGTGGTTGTAATTGGAAGCTGCACAATCTTATGTGGAATTGTACAGTGGATTAGAGCAAATAAAGCTTGGAAAGAGCATAACCTTTTTGTCTTTCCTTGCAAATTTTAGATTTGATCTACAAAATAGAGCTTGCTGGAGGACTGGGAGCCATCCTTCTTCTGCTTATTTTGCTCGTGACCATCTATAAGTGCTACAACATAGAGTTAATGCTGTTCTACAGACAGAACTTTGGAGGAGACGAAGCAGCTGATGGTAAGCAGTTGCTCAGGAAACTCAATATATGCAATGGAAATATTTCAGAGACCCAAAGTGATGAAACTTCTAGATTGAAATAAATCCCAAAAGGAACCTGCTGCCAGTTTAAGTTCAAACTACTGAGCAGCCAACAGTGTAAAGCCTTAAGACTTTTTCCCAAAACCCCCTGAAATCCATGACTCTTTTCACTGAAAAGTCACTGGGCCATGCCATAAGCAAATGAGAGTCAGAAGAATTGTTCATGAGTCTGTTATAGATGCTTGAATGTCATTTATGAACTGATTCCTCAGGAGAACTTTCCGCACTCATGTGTCCAGTGCCACATATACCCAGGATCGCTTCTCCTGAGGTCCATAGTGCATGTGGGCAGCCCTTTCACCAGGTATTTTTCATTAACCCCACTGAATTGTCTTCAGGCTGCCAACTAACTCCAGTAACTAGTGAGACACGATTGTTATTGAGGCTAACTAGTTACCTCAGTTAATTGGGAGACTGTGAACAACTTCGTGGGAATGTACAGCTTGCCTGGAGAGTATGTTTAGGAATAAACTGGGCTGGTTTTCAGTGTTCTTCCCCCTCCTTCCCTCTCACTAGCATATATTCTGTTTGATGCTTAAAGCTGAACATGTATTTTTAAATTGAAGCTTTAATTCCCCTGAATATAGAACATTCCTACTCCTGCAAAGCTGGAGTAAGCCCTGGTAAACTAAATCCAAGCACTTTAAATCCCATTCTTATATCCTTCACACTTCATTACAGCATAATTAATGTCATTAATATGCATGTAACTAGTATCTGCTAGTATCTGAAGTACAGTATTCAAGTAGAGGTACTTTGGATAGCCCACTGCAGTCCTTATGAGTCATGTAGGCAGTCTGGAATGGTGTGTCTAGAAACATCATATATTTTAACAAAGAGCAGGGAACACATTTTCCCTATTGTGCTGAAACAACGTGCAGTTGCCCAGACACGTTACTTTCTGCATTTAGCATTACTGTTATCGAAATAATAAATGTTTCTGTTTAACACTGGGTAGATATGCTGTGAAAATGTTTTGCTACAATGAAATCCATAGGAGTTTTGAGAAGAGGTGGAATGGCATCCATGGGATTTTTAGAATGTGGAACGACAAATAGCAGGAATAGGGGTCAGGAAACTTCCTCTTTGTCAATCTTCACGAGTGGTAAAACCTAAAATGAGGCTTTTTTCATACTTTACAACACTGCCAAATATTTATACTGATACCTTGGAGAAAGTGAAGGGTGAGGTTAGGTGGTTTTGGAAGAAATTTACCTCTAACACCCTGGGATTATACCAACATAACATCCCTGGTTCACACCAACAAAAAAGTGACCCGAAGTGGTAACTTCCTCCAGATTGCTTTGATTCATTTACCTCGTGTTTTAGTGTGAGGCTGCTGCATTTTTATTCATGTAATTTCCTTGGTTCAATCACTTTTTAATTTATGAAGCAATATTATTTTCTAGTTGTTTAGAAGAAGCCCCATGAGTACACAGGGGGTTTTGTGTGCATGTTAATTCTGAAAACAACCTCTTATTTTTCCAGTGCATTACTTGAGAACTACTGCAGCTTTGTGTCTCATTCTGATCCTGCGGAATGAAAGATGGAATCAGAATGTTACCAAAGTCAAAGTATATACAGGGATGTTTATTTCTGCTTATGTAGGCTATAGCGGGACATACAGAGCTCCCATGAGCAGCCAGCTGTATAGATGCAACTGCAGGGTCATTTTCCCTTTATATACATGCATTTCTTTAAAACAGAATATTTGGAACTCAACAGATTTGCTTTATTCCTCTTTCTAAAAATATCCTGTATAAGCGATGCTGGATGCATTCACTTCCCATGTTGTACGTGGCATTGTTTTTAGAGAAAACACCACAGAGCATTTTAGGAAATGGCTTCCAACAGTGCTGCATCCAAAGCACATGGAGCAAGGGGTAGGCAAGCATGGATAGGCCCTTCTGCTATGTCCTCTGTATGTGAAGCTTGTGAAGAGGGAGTTGAGACTGTAGAGGTGTAACACATGCATAGGGACTGACGGGAGCCCAGGGGAACTGGTTCTGCCTACATCTTGCATACTGGTACAGTGAATGGAGGTGACTGGGAAGGGCAGCTGTGCCCACACTGCTGAAAGAGGCGGGAAGCTCAGGGTCTGCCTGCACACAATCCACGCGTGGCTTTTGTGCTGCTTTGTAACCTGGCATGTCAGTGCTCTGGGCTTTGCTTTGCTGCCTTTGCAGAGCTCTCAAATGTTTGCAGGATGTTTGGCTCCCACATCACTGGGTGGCTGGCTTCTCTTTAAAGGCTTTGGCAGGCTTTGTTATGGACAGTGTAGGAGGTTTCGACGGGCCTCCAAAGCTGACTGGCATTTATTTCTTTGCCGTTTGCTCTTCTATCATCTTTCCATCAGTAACTACTATTTTTGTATGCTGTTGATTTCAGAAAAATATCAGGAAGCCAGGTGGACATCCTCCCATACAGCTATGGTGGTGACACCAGGCAAATTGCCTTTTGCAAACGTGTAATTATTCACATGCTTTGTCTGTAGCACTGACCCTCATGGGTCTGGCTTTGTGTCAAGAATTATAAGAGAGCAACCAACATTTCAAGGTCATCAAGGAATGTATTGTATTATCATTAGCTATTTTTTCTTTTTATCAGAATATATTGATGATTTTAACTGCTTTAATTATCTTTCATGTGCACTATTCTTTACAGATAATTGGTACTCAGCAATCCTCCATTCATGCAGTTTTGTCCTCACAACATTAACTATTTGATTTTTCATTCTCTGTAAATAATGGCAGCTGTGCTCTTCCCTGGAGACTGAATTGCTGAAGGTTGGCTTTTTCAATATACTGTTTCCCATTACTGTAGCAGAATAACAAAGAGAAATATCACTAAGACGGTCTGATCCCAGCATGGATCCCTAGCTCAGTAGTGGTGCCACTTCTGCTCCTGGCACAGTAGCCAGCTCTTAGCTCTGTGTTTCCGATGCAGAGAGCTGGAGAGAAGCCCCAGTGCTGTGCAGGAGGAGGAGGAGGAGGAGTGTTGCCCTTTCTAGCCAAACCCCTGTGTTGCACTCCCATGTTGCCTGGGTCCCCTCTGTCACCCACTGCCTGCCTCCACCTTTTGATGAGACTTTGCCTCCACCCCTGAGCTGCAGGTGGCATGGAGGGGCAAGTCTCCCACTGTGCCCCATTTGCTGAGTTATTTCTCTCTCATACTGTGAGAGTATTTAAAATGTCCCGGATCAAGTGACCACTAAAATTATTATATTGGTTTTTAAAAGTACAAGGTTTTCTGAAAAAAAATGCTTTGGACTGCTTGTATTTGTCATTGTTTTCTGCATAACTGGTATTAATTTGAGTTAATTCATGTATTTTCCTACAATTACTTGTGCAAGGAAGTTTTTCTTGCTCAAAACATTCCAGGTTCAAAAACTTTTCCAAGCTCAAAACTTCAGCGGAATCGTAGCACTCTTGAGGCATAGGAGTTGAAAGATTTCCATTAGAAGTATGTCATGGATTACAATAAAAAGTTCTAGCTTTAGTATTTGTTTCAAATTTTGCTCGTGATCTTTTCAGATGTGAAATGTGTCCACTCACCACATGAAGCAGAGTTACTAACTAGCTCAACATGCAGAGGAAAACTGAAAGGATATCCTTGGTCTGGATCTGAAAAATTTCTCTGTGGAAGCCAGATTATATATTCCTGTGAAAAGTGCCAATTTTGTTGGGAAATACTTGATCATTTCAAGGAATAATATGATTTCCTAGTACTATCCTGTATCTTTATAGTGCTCTTGCACTAGCCTGCTGAACATGAATTTGTTTTCTTGCAGACAACAAAGAATATGATGCGTATCTTTCATACACCAAAGTGGATCCTGACGCATTGGATTGTGATAATAATGAAGAGGAGCAGTTTGCACTAGAAATTCTGCCAGATGTTCTAGAAAAGCACTATGGATATAAGCTCTTCATCCCAGATAGGGACCTGATCCCTAGTGGAAGTAAGTATTGCTGACCTTTCAGTTCTAATTCTCCCTGATGCGTCAGAAGGCCTGGACTGTGTGATAAGCACTAGATATGGGAAACTTCTCTTTCTGAAATGGTTGTGAGGATTGGAAAAGTTTCCTCAGTGCTGCAAATCTGAGCTCTTGGTTAGAGCTTGTTCCTGCACCACTGAAGTCAGAGGGAGCTGCTGTTGCTTTCAGTGGAGGCAGGAGCTGCACCTTCCTACAGGGAAGGAAGGCTGCAGCGCTGCAAGCAATACTGTAGTCCCGAATCGCTACACCAAACACAAGTAGCTAAGCAGGGAACTTCCAAAAAAGATTTTGAAGTCTCTGTTTTCTCGTTGAAAATGGGATTATTTTTTTCCCCCACTAATTCTTTGTTTGTCTACAGCAGCTTTACAAGTAAAAGTCATCTTTCCCATTGTCTTTAGGTTTTTTTCCTAACTTAGAAGTCTCTTAAATAGCTACAATAGTTTCTCAGTTAATGGTATAGGTGCAATTTTTTCATTAGAGTTTTGACCAAGTGTTGCGTTTCTGAGCAGTGCTGGTATTGTGTAAGTAATATGAATTCTTCAGAGGACTATGTACAGCCCAGTGATCCAATGCTGCTTTCCATGCTGATGGTGAAATACAGTTGTCCATTTCAAATTGCTTTTGCTGCCATGTGTGAAGATTCAGCAGCACCTTTGGCTGTGTTTTCCAAGAGTTTATGCCTTTGTGGTGGGTTAACCTTGGCTGAGCGCCAGGTGCCCACCAAGCCGCTCTACCACCCCCCCTTTTTCCCCTCTCCCTCCTCAGCAGAGCAAAAAAGGGGAGGAAAATAAGATGAGAAGCAAAAGCAGTTTAATAATAATGGAAGCAAAACCAAGCAAACCCGCATGCGGAAGCAAAGGAAACAAAGTTTTATTCTCTACTTCCCATCAGTAGGTGATGTTTGGCCACTCCCTGGGAAGCAGGGCTCCAAGACACATGCTCCAAGCAGGGCTCTGGAGGACAAGGGAACATCCCCCCCCCCCTTCTCCCTAGCTTTATTGCTGAGCTGACGTCATATGGTATGGAATACCCCTTTGGTCAGTTCGGGTCAGCTGTCCTGGTTGTGTCCCCTCCCAAGATCTTGCCTGCCCCGTCCCACTGGAGGGGTGAATGTTGGGATCCTTGCTCAGCAGTAGTCACAACACGGGTGTGTTATCAACACCCTTCTAGCTCCCAGCACAAAACACTGCTGCTGTGTGGAAAACCAGCTCAGCCAGACCCACTACAGCCTTCCTAGCTGTAGTTTTGGCATCTCTTCTTCCAGATTCATTTTTGGACAAGTCAAAAAAGACCAGGAGTCGTATGCATCATGCTGATGAATTTTTAATACACTGTATGTTCGCTTTAATATCACATTTATTTGAAACTCCACCCTTGTGGAAAAGAAGCTTTTTTTACAAATTCTGTTTGTAAATCACTTTCATGAAAAATATTAGGAGGGAATATGAACTTCTCTCTGTATATGCTACTGTATAGGAAATATGAACAAGAAAACAAAGCAATGGCTGTGCTGGAGCAGATGTCCCCAAGCATGACACAGCTAGAACATGGCTGCATTAGCAACCTGCCTGCCAAAAGACTGGAAACTGCTGTCTTGCTGCTGCCAAATCCAAGTGCCTGCCCCAGAAGTTAGAGCCTACTTCTTCCCTGACATTTGAGAGAGCTAGAAACAGAGCTGTGAATCCTGTGCCATTGGGAAAGGGGAGTCAGAGCCTAGTCAGGGATAATGCAAAGTCCCGTGGAGTGGCTTGAATTTATCATGTGCATTTGCAGCTCCTCAATTAGAGCTGCTTCCCTTATTCCTTTTGCCCTGCCCCTGCAAGGTGTGAGTTTTACTCCCTTGGGATATGTTCCAGAAAGGGGACTTGGCTCATAGCCTTCTTATTTGTAACCATGCAAGCAAGTAGTACTGAATTTTTAGATACTACTAAAATACATCTTTACATCTTAAAAATCACAGAACAGTTGTAAATAGTTGTTTCATATTCAACTATATAGCAGAGTTATACATAGCAATTATACAAATGAACTAAAAGAGTTTAAAGCTAGCCTTTCAGTGATAACTATACTGCAGCACAGATTAATCTGAGATGAGATTCTCCTTTCCAATTGCTGTCCCAGCCATCGTGGTATTTTGGTTTTGTCTATTTTTGTCAGTCAGACACTCAGCAAATACTTGTCATCACTTTCAGTATTCATTAAAACCTCTCCTGAAAATGTAGGGTACCTGAAAATGTCAGTTCTCATTTATGAACATTCACAGGTTTAATACCTTTTTTTTTCCTCTCAAACTCACTTTTTCAGAATTATGAAAGGGCCTGATTCTAACTCATGGAGCTTAATCCATTGATTAAGCATTAATCCATAATTAAGCAAAAATGCTTAATCAGACATAATGACAATGCTGAACAAAATGTGGAACTGAAATGAGTGTGATTTGCATGCTCTAGCTTTGAAAAAGATAGGGGGAAATAACTTTATTTGGGGGGAAGAAGAGGGAGGGAGAGGCAATGGGGAAGGAGGGGAGACTCAGACTCCTGTGTTTGTAAGCTCTCCACGTGTGCTGGAGAAGTGGGATGTGGCTGCGTTCTGCCTAATGCTCACCAGTCTTACAAGGACTTGCAGGGCTTAGTGAAGAGAGCAGGGAGTGTGATGTGGTATGGACCTGCAAGTTATCTTTTTTATTTTAGGAAATACCTCTTCTCACACGTACTGCATTTCCTCGTCTTTTGGTGTAAATGGCTTTCAGTGTAACGTAATGTAATGCGTCCCCACTCCTCGTTCCGATGTGTTTCCCTCTATACCTTCTGTACGTCAACGTGTGCCATTCCACCACTACAGCAAATAAGGGATGTTTTGTGAGGCTGGCTGTTTCATAGACTCTCTGCAATGTTAAGGTGCTGCCACAGGAGGGTGTGCATTATTGCGCTTCCTCCCTGGCATGAAGCAACACGTACAGCTGCTACTCGCATTTGAGAGCAAGCAAAAAATAGATTTGTTAAATAGTGTTTCATTAACTTTGTTGCGCACTTCTCTGAACATACTAAAAAGCTGACTTCAGAAAAATTCAGCGACAAGTTTGATTATGTTTTTGTCCAGCTGGTTCATCTCTAACCTCTGGGGAAGAGCTCTGATGGACTCTGCGTGTCCCTGTGCAGCTGAGGGACAGATTACAGCCAGATGTGCCTTAGCTGGGACTCGCGCACCCAGCAGCGAGCTCCTTCACACTGCGTATCCGAGCTCTGTGTTTCAGCTCTGCACTAAGGACTGTTTCAGGGATGCCCGTGGAGCGACTGTTGCTGGCCCTAGGAGGACAGAGGTGATGGCTGTGGGGACTGAGGCACCTCTTCACTGATCCCTGGCATCTAGAGTTCAGGTCAAATGGGGCTGAGTTGTGTTTTGCAGTAGGGGTTGGTTTCTGTGCCCTGCCAGGATACCAGTGTTATCCAGTGGAACATTTTGTCCAAGTGGGAGAACCAGTGTGAAGGATGCCAAGGGCCTCGTGACACCCACCACACGGTGGCCAGCAAGGACCTTTGCGATGACACTTGTTGCTGCCTGAGAGCAGCATAGATGGACCCGGCTCCCTGAACTGGCAACATGGAAAAGGGGCTCAAGCAGCCCCCACTTCTCTGCTGTCACTCATGCAGAAGCCCACGTGGCCATGCAGGCTAGAAGTTGAGGTGGAACAGGGAGACAGGCCAGGCAATGTGCTGTGTAAGCAGCAAGACCAAGTTTGTAACCCAGGATTTGAGCTGTGTGTTACAGGAAGTGTTATAGCAGCTACTCTTTCTTAAAGAATATTCTTTGATCTTAGCTGAGTGTTCTTCGTTCTGTCAAAGCTGACAGCACATGTACCTTTCTGCCCAGGTAACTAATGCATAATTGAACACCCAGCCTCTATGAGGAGGCTGTGATCCCTAAGATCCAGTTGCAGTTGTTACTAAAGTTTCTTAGCAGTTACGATTTTTTCCACCCTATTAGCTTTCAGGACTTTTAAAATAAACCCTTTCCACAGCATGAACTCTAAAGCCCTGTGAGCTTTTTGATTCAGTGTTAGGAGGCATGAGGGGATGGCAGGGGCGGAAAAGGAATAATTATATTTTTACCTGAGCCATCTTCTGTCTTCCTAAGGATGGTGTGTCTACATAGAGGTTGATCTATTTGCACTTGACTCTTCTAAACTTGGGACTACATCAGAGGAAGACATTTTTCTCACATAGTTGCTGCAAATTATTTTAAACCATGAAAGTGAAGAGGTCAAAACTGTCAAGTTGGATTTTTAATACCAGCAGTACAAATCTATTAGAGCATCATCTGGTTGCTCTCTAAGTATATGTGCATTTGATCCTGACAGGATTGAAAACCACCAGCAATTCATTCCAGCTCAGCCCAGGGTATAGAAATCAGGCACTGAAAAGAACAATGGTGAAGGAATTAAAACCTTTGCTTTTACCTGAAAAATGAGAGGTTGTCAGCACAACAGGCGAGCGCCTAAGGCATGTGATAAGAAGCACCCAACAGTCAATATTGCAGTTCTGGCACTTTGTCTGCCCATCTGCGTGGTTTTTGCCTGGTGAATTCCAGCTTGCTGGGTTCCTGGATGAAGAAGACCCAGTTGGACTGTGTGCCTGGGATTCCCAAGGAGCCTTAATAGGTACGGGACTCCATTTCTTTGGGATGGGAACAGAGTACCCAGCTCCACAAACTCCTTTCAGAAGTCCCTTGTTGTCTAGTCTGTATGAATCCTACACTTAATGCCAGGCATGGACAGGGGTAGCAGGAATACAGAGGAATCACAGTTGAAGGTGAAAGAAATATGAACAAAAGCCAGAAAGGGTAGCTACCCTGTAACAGCCCACGGAAGCTCACCAAGGGGTCAGGGAGCTGGAGCACACACTTTAAGAGGAGACACCAAAAGAAGAAAATGCCAACAAAAAGCCAAGGAGGAATCTTTCCAGTGGAAAGCACAAAGATGGAGACAGACTCTTCTCTGAGGTGCACAGTTGTTGGACAAGAGGCCACAGGTACAAGTTGCAACTCTGAAAATTCCATTTAAACATTTGGAAAATTTTCCTCACCATAAGGGTGGTCAGACACTGGAACAGAACCTAAAGAAGAAACCTCCAGCCTTGGTGGTTTTCAAAACTATACTGGACAAGGCCCTGATCAATCTTAGCTGGTCCTGCTTTGGGCAGGGAATTGACTTGGAAACCTCCAGAGCCCCTTGTAGCCTGTATGAGTCTATGCATCTTTGATTCTACACATCCAGAATTTTGATTCCAACATCTATCACCGAAACAATTTAACCAAAGTCACCCATTCCAGTCAGCAAGGAGATATCCCCAGAGCTGCCATCTTTTCTTTCTCCTTAACCCCCCCTCCCTTTGCCAGCTCAAGCACAGAAGGTCTGACAAAGGCGAAGGGAGTGATACACTGCGAGGGCAGCGTGTCGTGCTGATCCGCATCATTTGCTTTCTTATGTTGAACTCATCAGCTGTCCCTTAGCTTACGCTGGGAGTGGGCTCTCTCGGGGGAGGGGACATCACTCCACCCTGGGTTCCAGCAGTTCCAGCTCTATTGCTGTTCTGGCCTGAGCCAACAGAAGCAACTGGTGTTTAATAATAGGAAAATGAAGACATGTAGTTATTGTAGTTATAATAAAGTAATCAGAGTTAGAGTTTGGGAACTGTTCAGTTAGGGAATCAGGACTGAATTATTCTTCTACAAATAACTTCTGCAAGTGATAGTCGTGTTGCCAAACACAGAGAGGCTGGTTATTTTCAGACTGCCAGGAGCCAGCCAGTATCGGGTTGATGGTAGATGCTCGTTGGTTCTTGTGGTGCTGTAGACCATGCTTCCCAAAAATAGCCATAGGACTTCCTACGATTTCTGGTGTTCTTTCCCTCAATTGCTTCTGCAAATCATCTGAATCTGGTTAGTTGGTCATTTCTTTGTGTAGGCAACTCTGTGTCCATGGTGCTCATTAATTTCCTTGCTCTTAGTCTGCTGCATATTAGGTTGTCTGGGTTTCCTTCCAGCCTGTGGTTAGTGCAGCTCATTCAAGGTTCAGTAGGCGGTTATGCAAGATTGATAATGGGATGTATGTCTTGGACTTCTTCAGTGCTTCAACTACAGTTCAGCATCGTTGGTGAGCACCTATTTGCTGTCAGGTAATCTTCATTCCTAAAGGGCAACCATGCAAAAATGATGTTTTTATGGGTCTAGAAGTTCTTGCTGTCCACACCTCCTTGGGCATTGCATTGGATGTGATGCAAGTAAGTTACTGATGGATATACTCATAGTTCTAGGGGGTTTTACCTACGAGAAATGCTAACATTTTGAGAAGAGTTTTTGTGCCATATTGCAAAATGGTGTTTTAAGTGGGGAGGAAGGGTCAAAATTTAAAATGTTCTCTTTCAGTTAAATCAAGTGGGTTAATTCCAATGCTGAGATTTTATTTTTGCATTCTACTGTATGACATAATACAATATTTGGGAATTAAAAATGAGTAATTCCATACCGATTTTGGCAAGACTTTTTTTTTTAATTCCCCCACAATGAAATGCCGTTAAGGTTGACACCTCCTGCAGCAGAAGTGAAGTTCCAGCAACATTATATTTATCTAATGGAAATATGCTGGTCTGAAATCTTACAGTCGATCCTAGTTGATGATGTCATTCCTGAAATCCCTGCTCAGATTTTTTCTTGAAACAGCGCCATTGCCTGACAATTACTTCTTAGGTCACTGGAAAGGTGCAAACAACCCTTTCTCCATCATATGTCACAAAATAGGTTGCTTGGATTTCATACCTTCTAGTGGACTCAACACTTAAGATGAACAACTGAAGCTGCGGTACTTTGAGAAGTCTCAAATTCTGACATGAAAGGAGAGCGAGTGATTTAGCAGCTCACGGGTTTATGCAGTCAGTCTGGTACCACGGGAAAAATAAAGCTTGAATTTCCACAGACAGGGATCTGTCCCTCCAAGCTTTTCCCTGCAGAAATGGTTAAGTTGTGCACGTTGTACATCTTGTAGAGTGCAACCAATGGAACCACATGCTCCAGGGAAGCTGTCACCTACCAGTAGTAGTAGTGCCGAGCTGAAGTTATTGGGAGTACTAAGTACTTCTAGACCAGATGGCTGGAAAATGCGTTTGCCTTTTCATCTGGGTTTCCAGTTTCCTGTAATATGGTGTATTTTATCCTCCGTGCACCAACAGACCCGCTGTACGTTGACCATGTCCATCAGGAACCCGCTGCAAACGTGGAATCTGAAGGAACACCTAGTGGTCATGTGTGAAGGTGTCTGTTTAGTCATCTGTAGAAAGAGCACTAACTTGTTGCAATATCCGGTACATAAGGTGGGCATGCCAAAGTATGGGAGAGGCACAGAGGGGAGAAGTATCCATCCGAGAAAGCAGGGAATTTTTCCCATCTGCTTCCCACCTCATTCCCTGTTTGACTAAAGCGAAGTCTGGTGAGTTTTTGATTGCGATGCTATAATGGATTATTGCTGGGTTGTTGCTACTGAAATTATTGCCACTGGATATTTGAAGAGATGAAAGCGGAGTGATTTTTTTGTTTGTTTTGTTGTTGTTTTAATTGGATGCGTTCAGGATCTGCGTGGCTGTGCTTAGCACTGACCTGGATGTGTGGAACTGACGGGTACTGGGTCCTGCAGAGAACTGACTGTACATAGCAGTGTTCTGAGTTGTTTGAAGGAGGGGTGAATATCTCAGGAAAGATGCATGATAGTTTGTTGTTTTACTGTATCTTGCAGATTCAACCTCTAATGATGAAGCTTCCCACCTAAATTCTTTCTTTTTGGGAGCAGAAAGAAAGGAAGAAAATGAAGAGTCTGAGCTGTTGATACATTGGGATAATCTCTTTCCATTGTATTGAACATTTCTACCTTTCCTTAAGTTTTGTTTCACCAGTTCTGCTTATCATTTTCTCATTGTCGCTGATTCTCTCCCCTCTCCGCTGCCTCTCCCATGGATTTAATGCTGAATTTTTTTTCATTAATGAGTAACTATTTTACCAGAGCAATGTGAGGGGGTTCCTCATAAAATATTTTAAGAAAAAACAAACAAACAACAAAATGTAAATGCTGCATGATTAAAGAGTCATAAAACATGAACAAAAAGCCAGGATTGTTGCATAGACATTTGTAATGTATGTGTATGTCTTAAATTTTTGTGTGTCTGTGGGATGTTTGCAATTGCCTCTTTTTTTCCATTTGTGAAAGAAACTCTTCTTGCTGCTAAGTGGTGAAATACAACATTGGTAAAGGCAGATTTGATGCTAACTATGCCTTCCGTCTCATGACAATAAGCTATTTTAGAATGTTCCTGTTGGCCTATTTTGTAGCTACTTACTTTACTGGAAGTGGTGTGAATAAGCATGCTGTGGTGTGGTGCCTGGGACTATAAAAATGAGTCTTGCAGTAACAGATTAATGTTGATTAATGATGTTATTTGTAATTGTTGTTCCTACTAGAGGGCAGTGTGTGTAAGAGAGACCCTGCCCTGTGCTGAGTAAAGATCTGTTCTGTGCAGCTCTTGTGTCCAAGTCTTCATTTATAACACATGCTTCTCTGCTCGTCAGGTGGCACATTCTGAGTAGCATGGTCAAGAGGTTCACATATTTCTAAAAAAGCAAACTGTATCCATAGCAATCATGCTGCTATGCAAGCAATGAACACTTTTCTGACCTTAGTGGCTGTTTTTCAAGTGATTTCATTTTTCTGGTCTTGACCCAATACCCATTGAAATTTGTGGAAGTCTGTTCATTTGAATGGGTTTTGGATCAGGTCTGTAAGTGGATCTCTTTCTCATCCTGTTCCATGTCAGAGCAGTGTAATTGGCTTCTCTTCCCTACCATCCCTGGGACAAGTGAAACGCAGGGATCCAAGTCCAACTTCAAGAATATTTTGTAGTTCATAAGCTGACGTCATGGAGCTGACGATGGGGCTGGCATTTCTGCTTACACTGATCATTTGCACTACTTGGCATGCATGAATAAAATAAGAATATTATTTTCTTTGTCATTGATGTCTCAACAAATAAACACCTCCAACATGTTTAAATTTTCCATTTGTTCCTGTCACTTGTGAAGTTTCTGTTAACACTTCTGGGTACATAGAAGCACAGGTTTGTGATACTAAGACCTGCTAATGGGCCGCAAAGAATGTTATTGTGCTTTTGTGGTCAAAACCTAAAGAAAAAAAACCAACAGCTACCATGATGCTTCTATGCAATTGCACAAGTTCTGCATGTGATGAGGGTTGATTTCGTTTGAGGTCTTGCAAGTTACGTTCATACACCCTGCAGCAGCACCCTCCTGTCCTTGCGTCTGAAACACAAGAACTGCTTCCCAGAGAGAGGTTCCCACAATGTGATGTTAATCACAACCAGTGTTGGTGTTAAAATTTACACAAACATTACGTTGGTCTTGACCTATCTTTTTTTTCCATAAGTGAACTGTGTATTTTCAGTGGCTAATGCATCTACACATTGAGGCTATTATGTAAATGACATTCTGTTGAGATAAACGGGGGAAAACCAGTGAAGGATGGAGAGTTTTTCTAGATGTACTCCATAAATAGAAATACGTTGTGATACACAATCCTATTTTTGTTGGAGTATATTGTGAACTGCCCCTTGTCTTGAAGGGCGTGGATCAGTAAGCTGTAGGATTTTGTTATACTTGATTGCAAGCCTGATGTTTTGATACAATAGACTTCTTTATTCTTTACTCTTTCTCTCTTTCTATAATTTGTAGCCTACATTGAAGATCTCACAAGATGTGTTGAACAAAGCAGAAGACTCATTATCGTGTTAACTCCAGACTATGTTCTCAGGAGAGGATGGAGTATTTTTGAGATGGAAAACAGACTCCATAACATGCTAGTCAGTGGAGAAATCAAAGTTATTTTGATTGAGTGTACTGAATTAAAAGGGAAAGTGAATTATCACGAAGTGGAATCTTTAAAGCACACCATCAAACTTCTCTCAGTGGTGAAGTGGAAAGGACCAAAAAGCAGCAAACTGAATTCTAAGTTTTGGAAGCGCCTAGTCTTTGAAATGCCAGGAAAGAAAAAGGAGGTGGTGTCTCGGCATCAGGTCCTGGATTCTGCGGAGCAGGGCCTTTTTGGTGACCTCCAGACTGTACCCTCCATTGCTGTCACGGGCACTTCTGCCACGTTGGTAGAATCACGGGCTGACGTAACTGATTACCATCAAGCAGACTCTGTGCAAATGAGACATTATTGCAGAGGATACGAATACGATGTGTCAGCAGCAACATTGCCAATCGCTTCCATAAGCAACCATCACACATACTGTAACATACCTTTGACACTACTGAATGGACAGCTACCTCTTAACAATACCATGAAGGATCCCCAAGAGTTTCACAGGAACAACTCATTGCTACCTTTATCAGCAAAGGAGCTTAGCTTCACCAGTGATATTTGGTAGTGAAGACCAGGACTCTCTTGAGATGCTTCATGACCACCATGAAGACACTTTTTAAAGAACTTTGCCCTAACCCCATGGGGTGAGAAAACGTATTTGAAGCAGCGGCACACTTGTTTGCTTTTCTACTTGAACTTTTTTGTTTACATTTTCAAATTATTGACAAAGGGGGCATTCTTTTGTAACTCAGTGATGTCCTTCCTGTCTTTTAATGTACAGTTTTACTGCTTCTTTTAAAAGGAGGGGGAATAGAAAAAAAAAAAAAATCCCATCATTTACAGTAGGTTTACAATCTGGGATGGATAAAAGGTCCCTGTATACGATCTTCAACATCCATACGTATTTAAGTAATCGTATTTGAAATACACAGAAGTTGTTGGGTTTTTCATATAGACTTCAGTACGGTTTGAAATTCTCATCATGCTATGAAAAAGATTATCTCCTGCACAGACCACAAAGGGTGAATCATTCTCAGAAGGAAGGAGGAGGAAACCTTCCTGGTAACATTGTCTCGCAAATGCATTTTAGAAGATGACCAGCTGAAACAATGCAGATGAAGCTTTACCAGTAAAATGCATAGTAACAGTTACTGCAGAATAAATCACCTGCTCACATCAGCATCTCTTCATTTTATTACTGAGGCATGTCGTATTCCTAGTCAACGGTTAGCAATGTGGTTTTCTTAACTTACAAGAATATTGGAAGGTGTTTAGGAGGATTTGGAACAGTTTTTCTGTCAATTATAGATTATTTCACTTTTTTTTGCAGGTTTTTAATGACTTTTTAAAAAAAGTTTAAGTATAAATTTATCGATCTGTTGGTCAGTCCCTTAATTTGAAATTTCTTCAGGTCTGTTGAGCTCTTTTAAGATATTTAGCAAAGGCAATGTAATTTTACATGGGATTTTTTTTCCAAAATCAGTCGTTACAATCTGAAGTCAACCTTTTTGTGAGAACATCAGCAATAGAAAATGATTACTAGAGCAATATTCAGAGATGAAGTGCTAAATTATTCAGGTTTACTAGTAGCCTGACTTCAACTGCAGTGATAATCACCTGAGACAGTTCTCTCTGTTACCTACCTGTCAATTTATGTACATTTTAAATATGGCTGAAGCAGGAATATTTCTGCTCTTTGTGTGACTAGTGAAAAGTGGTATTTTTAAGCAGCTGGTAAGGTCTTGATTTCTCACTTATATGGGAAATCCCGTCGGTCAAATAGGATGCTGTCGTGGATGGGATTCTTGCTGCGTGCGGGTAAGAGGCGTTACAGAGGTACTCGGCATCAGGCTCAGCGAGTTGAGTTTTCTGTGGACCAGTGTGTTTGATGGGGACTTCCATACTCCTTGATTAAGAGTTGCAGAGTCCAGGAAAAAGCTCTAAATAATGAAGGCAGAAGCCAGTTGTGCAGGTTTTGGTGCAGCTTTAATGAAGGAACAGTAGACGTGAGAGTTTTGTCTCAATAAGATCTGCTGCAGCAAGGTCCCAAAAATATTTTTACGGCAGACAAACTTGCCTGTATTTCAGTAGGTTTTTAGCATTGTTCTCTTTGATTGCATGAAAAAAGTTAGCACTCTGCACTCAGCTGCCTGTGGTTTCATCAGCAAACAAGTTCAGTAAATCCTTGACATTTTGCAGTGGTTCCTAAATTGTACCCTACAGTCAAATGGAAACAAACACTGACCTAAGACTTAAAAGTATCCAGAATTGGCCCAAAGGCCATAAGAATGATCTCAAATGTGCAATAATTCATAGAGGTCGGTATTTTTCCATTGCTTCTTTCCCCAGCTCTTTATTCTGTGCCCTCTTACACCAGTTATTATCTGTAAGATTTTCATTAGGTTCGAAATGATACATGTTCCTCTTGTTTTTTTCTAGCATTATTATGCATTTGACACTAACACCGAAACTGGAAATCTAGAAAAGATATTAATTTACTACACAGTATAGGACTATAACTTGCTCTTTTGTGAAGTTAAGTTTTGAACATATAGGTGTTTAATATACGTATTTTTCTACTGAGAAAGAAAGTGATTTTACCTTCATTATAAATATATGTATTTCAACCTCCTCCCAGAAATTTACAAAATTTGCACTGTTTTATAAGTGTTACAGACTGTGTTTACACTGGCTATGTTCTTTAACGCAAAACGTAATTTTAAAAAAGGAAAAAAACCTAGAAGAATACCCTGCATGAAAAGAGCTGCATATGTTTAAATGAAAAGCTGTACTTTTCATTCTTTTCCTTTCCACGTTACTCTAGAATCTGGTTAATTCACATAGAATGTTCGGTGAGATTTAAAACCTCCTAGTTCTGTATTAAGCATGTAAATTCCAAAAAAAAAAAGCAAAAAAAAAAAAAAAGCAACCATATGCAGGTTGGTCTGCTTCTTTTATTTACAATGACTAAATATGGGTAGCAAAATCATTTACCTGAGGATAATACGTCTCTTAGAGCGGTAGCTATTCAAAAGCAAAATGCAGTCGTGTTTGCGTTGAGGTAACATGGAAAGAACAGTTTTTCTGTCATTTTGCAAAAGCACATTGTGTGTCTGTGTATCGATATCTTTTAGTTATAGATGACAAGTCACGGTCTACTTTAAGATTTCCAAGTGTGTATTGAGTACTACGACAATATATACATGAATCGGAACCGCCTGTACCCCTCTGCTTTTGGTATGGGGATGGGGACCTGAGCTCAGGAGGCCTCTTGTGGGCTCAGCTTCATGTCATACCAGCGTGACGTGCTAGAGGCCAAGTGTTCCTGCAGGTAGCACTAAAGGGTCTGGAAAAACACTGTCAAACAGTGAAATACATCCATCAGTGGGACATGGGTGGCACAGAGCCCAGGAGTTTGTCCCACTGTGAAAATCACCTCTGTAGGAACCCTTCAGTGACAGCTGGATCAGGGCCTTGGTGGCACAGAGGTTCTGGCTCATTCATGTGAACTTTGCTAGCTGAAGCGGAAGGGCATAAGGGCATTTTGCATTCCTCTGTCTCACCAAAGCCATGTACTTATTCAGCTGGATTTGTCGGGGAAGAGGCCAGGGCACTGCCCTGACAGTGCTTCATGCGGCGTCTCGCTCCTGCGACTGTGCCGCCCTCGCCACCCCCAGCTTGCCAGGCTGTGCCTTCCCCAGCGACAAAACATCCTTACTGGAACCATGTGGGGCTTCTGACTGGGGGCACATACATTTAAAATGTGGTTTATTATAATGCTTGGAAACTACTGTTTGTATACTTATTTTTGTGTGTGATGTGCTTCAGAAGCAATTGTGGTATGAAAGTTGTATATAAAATGAGTTAGAGATTGGAACCCTGTTCAACCTCTTCAGATTTTATGTTCCTAAAGAAAGTTCAGGGAGAAAACAGGGTCATTTTAAATTAAGTAACAGAGTGAATATTGACAGTTCCTGGGGGCTGTGTGCTGGACCAGTGTTTTAATAATTAACATTCCTTTCTTTAGACTGTGGATAAGAAACCTGTATAAAGATATTGCCATACTCTGCCTACAGATCTGCTCCAAAACCCATTCAAGCCAACAGAAAGAGTTCCATCAAATTCAGCAGGCTTTGGACAAGGCCATAAAACCTTAGGTTTACTGTATATAGAGAAATAAAAAAGACAAAAGAGAGAGAAAGAAAAGGCTAAAAAGCATTTGCTTATTTAATCTGCCTAAAATCAAGCTTATTTTTGTCCCTGTTTGGTGCGGATATGTTCCAGGACTATCCAGCCTTGGGAAAGGAATTTGTTCATTCTTTGTTATAAACAAGATAAGGCCTTGGGAATAAATAACAGATACTTTTAGAAAAAAAAAAAAACCTAACATGATTTTTAAGGGCTTCTACTCTGCTCTCAGTAGTTCTTTGATTCAACAGGCATTCTCTGTTCATCCAAATGCATAAGCACATACTTAAATTCCCCTTAATTCAGTGAGAAAAAAACTTTACTGAGCAGGGGCCTGGAAGAGTGTTTCAGTGCCAGAAACCACAGCGTTTAGCAGCCTTTAGAATTGTGCCCTTATGGAGAGCCTCAGAGCAGCTTTTCCGATTCCAGTCTCTGAATAGGAGCGAGTGTTATGGCAGCACAGCTGTCAGGGCTCACAGTCCTGCTTACAAGAGAGAAAGTCTTCAGTGCTGGTGAGCCTGGCAGTGACATCTCCCTGGGAACTCGATGGTAGATGGGAGAACAAGGGCTTTCTTCATTGTGTCCCTGTTGGGCAACTGGGAGCTGACCCCATGGGCAGCATCGGTGGGATGGCTTGCTTGGAAATACCATCTACAGGAAACATCTACCCTCATGCAGCATTTTGTGGATCCTTCTTTTGTGCACCCTTTGAGGTTCGTGCTGGGGCTGCAAAGTTGCTGTGGTGCTAAGAAATAAGTGGAAGGCAAGAAGAAGAAACCAGGCAGAGTCCAAGGGTTTTCCAGGCAGAAACACTGATCCAGTGTAGCACAATGACAGCTCTTTCATGAATACGTCATGTTTGTCCACTATTCAATGGATGCTGGGCAAAGCTCCTCAGAAAAAGTGTCTTGTCTTGCTTCAGAACCCTTGTCTTGATCATTTTAAAATTAAATTTCAGTTTCCTGTTGGATGGGAAATGTTCTTGGTTTCTTCCACAGGAAAAAAAAAAAAGCTGCTGCTTTTCATGTGAGGAAATTCCCCACCAAGTAAAAACTCATTATTTCTGCTGGTCCTGTTGGTTTGAAACTCTCATGTAATGTCAGAAGTGTTTACTATACCACCTCTGGTGAGGTGGATGAGGTGACCAGTTTCTGCAGTGCAGTGGATCCTGTCGCTGGAGAGTACAACTTCTGGCGCTGGCATTTCAGCAAACCAAACTGCTCACTGGTACCGTTGTTCTACCAGATGCAGGTCTCCAGTAAGCGTGGTCTAGAGTCAGGAGGGAAGTGGGTACCAAACGATACCGCCCAGTACTGTCCCAGCAGCAGTTCTGCAGCTCTTACAACATGCAGTTGCTGGGTGCTGTGTCAGTTTGCATCAGGACCATCCCCAGGGGCCTCAGCCGTGCAGTGGTGCAATCACAGCCAGAGCCTGTTTTTCCAAAGCAATTAAACCGCACCGGAGTCAGATCTTATCAAAAGTCTTTGGGAATCAGTCTTGGTCCTCAGTTCTTGTATCACCACCATTACTGAGTTAGGGCTGTGAGAAATATTGAGCTCTGGGCAACAGATCTGGAAGAGCCACATCAAGGCGCAGGTCAGGAGGAAAATGGGGACCCGGACATTACGATGACGTTCATGTAATGTAATCAATATTAATCTATTTGCTTATAAAGTAATGACAAATACATAAAAGCACCTTTCTCCATGGTCTTGAAAGTATTTATAGTTTAGAAATTTCATAAGTAATAGTGATTAAAACAGTTTGATTTTGGCTCTAGGTAGCACAGCAAATGTTAGAAATACGGGATTTTGGGATACTTTGTTACAGGAGGAAAGCAAAATTTGAACATGGGAAGTAATGGCCCGTCACATTCTTGCAAACACAAAAAACAATGCTCTGAAGCGCACTCTGCTTCCCTAACGAAATGACATGAAGTGTTTGTGATGGTGAAGGAAGGACAGCTTTGCAATGCTTACCATGAGAAGCCGTTTGATCATTTCAGTGCCACTGGAAAAATTCAGAGGTTAATAAGGCTGCTCCAAAGACATATAAAACAACGTCTGGAAAAAAAAGGAAACATAAAGTAAAAGTTACTGAGCTTTGCCAGGATATTTGTCATGTAAGTCTGAGACAGTAGCACTGCCAATAGAAGCAGAACATGACCTGTCAGCATTTTCTCTTCATTGCAGTATCATTGTACAGCTACAGACCAAGCAGTAAAGCAAATAAATAATAATAATAAAAACACAGTTTGTCAAGTGGAGCCAGATTCTCACGGTAGGTATTCTATAAACAATCCTTTAATTCATTTTGATAGAGCGTAATTGGCTTTACGAGGCTTTAAGAGCTTTTTTCTCTTCAGGACAAAGACAAAACAATGTATTTTATACTAGATGAGTTTTGCAATTTCTTTTAAGACTGTAAAATCATTCCTTTGTGCACAGCAGTGGGTGGTAAATGTTTTCCTGGCTGCAAGTTTCCACTGTGGGCTTGCAAAGTGGTTTGCTGGAGTGAGAGCACCAAGAGCTACTGCTGAACCAGTCGGAGCTAGCAGACCAACAGGACTGTGTTTGAGTGGAGCGGGGACCCAGCGAGCCCACGCATGACAGGACGGGCTCAAGTATTTGGCTGGGCAATGCCCAGAGAATACAACGCCAGTTCAGCCTGTGTCGTACCGTATAGAGGGATTTCCAAAGTCTCTGGTGCCCGCTTTTAATGGAGAAACGTAGGCAAGCTAGGGTGGAAATGAAAATTGTCAAAGGAAGAATCGTGCTCCTCATTTCCTTCTAAGTCCAAATTATTTGGGATTCAGAGCATGCCCTGGGATTTGTGATGCAGAGGGAAGAATTAGTGATTCTCATGCAGAGAGCACAAGGGGCTTTGCTTTTACTACCAAGACATATTTTCGTGAGAAATCCAGACCCTGACGTGGCCTAGACTTAATGTAAATTAGCCTCTTATGAGATGACTCAAGAAGAGAAGGTCTAATGAGATGTGGAGAAGCTTTTAAAGTACAATATACTCTAATCAGTGTGTGTATGCGGCTTAAAGGTAACTTCTGTCGGCACCTAAAAGGGAGCATTTAATACTTAGTCCCTAAATAACATTAGAGACTTCACATTCTGTGTAGGCTGCACAGAAAATTAACATCTATTCCACAAATTATAGCAACCTTTAAAACTCTTTGATTAAAGGATATCAAAGGCTTTATGATCATGAAACATTTAATCTAACACCTAACTCCGCTGGGGAAATGTTTTCATCCTCCATTTAGTAAGTGAAAAACAGGATTAGGACCCATTTTGCCCAAGATCCCACCAAACACCAACAGCAGAGCTGGGGCCGTGACCACAGCCTCCCAGCCTGGAGCTCTGGCCAGCAGACGATATTCCCTGAACAGGACTGGCATCTTTACAGTGGATTTCCTCTGTTGAGAAAGGTGCTGTGGCCTCATCACGTCAACCAACAGAAAAGATTCTTCCAGTCTGCGTGAACAACCTGAATGTCCCCTAAGCGGGTCGGCACCGTGGCTGTTTTGGGGCACACAGGAGAGCTCTCCCAGCCTCTCGTGACACTTCCCTGTGGGATCAGCAGCTCGCTGCAGAGAGGTGAAAAGACAGAAGCTAATCATTGGCAGTGAATTGACTTTGGAAGGACGCAGACTGCCGAGATGACAGGAAATCTCTGCGTTGTAGCAAATTATTGGCAAAAGGAGACAGTGGGGGAAAAAAATGGATCATTTGTACCTAACAACCAGCCTGAACCCAGATCAGAGCTGTGGCTCTTCTACTGCCAAACTCAGGGAAAATCTGAACAAAGTTCAAGCTTCACTGCTAACACCCATCAATGTAATGAACAGAGTAAGCATCTGTGATATGACAGTGCCAGCCTGCGAGGAAGGCTTCAATCCAGGGCCAGAAGTTTTCAGTTACCCTTCTGAACAATTTCTCCTTGCAAAATGCCTAGACCAGTGCTGGTACCGGTATGTTCTAGTGCACAGACAGTTCAAAGCAGCCCCTTTATTGTGGAACAAAAGGGAGGAGCCTGAGACAGCAAGATAAAGGAGGATGTGCATGACTTGTTCAACCTGGCTGGTCCTTGGCAGACCCCCCCAGCTGTGAAATACAAGCACGAATACCCTGTGTGACGTGGCAGAGATAGTCGGGCTGGGTGAGTGGATCCCAGAGGTGCTACGGAGACACGATTTGGGGTAGAGAGGGGCTGGAGCCCACCGCGGCCTGCCTAGAAGACATGACCATGCTGGCAGCTGGTGGGGATGTGTAGGGCATGGGCACCGCTTGGACACAATGGTATCAACATCTCATGGTCTGAGACCCATGAGAGAACTTATGAAACTATTTCCTGTAGCTTGTTCCTGAGTTCCACAAAGTCCAAAGAGAGGCAAATCCTACCCAGACAGCTCTGCCCCAGGAAACAAGCCAAGAAAAGAAACAATAACAGTAGTCATTAATTCAGCAATCTGTTTTAAATCCCTTTCTTAAACCATTAACTATATCTTATAAACTCATCATCTTACTTGTCTTTAAGATACTGAAGTCCCTGGAGAGGGTATCAAAATAGCATTGCCTGTAGCAGGGAGTGTTTTCTGTGTGGTATACAGCTGGTCACAGTCAGATTAATTGGGAGATGAGGCCTTAGGTGCAAGGCCTGGGCACCACTCATGGGGTCTGGGCACTGCCATCCATGGGAGGAGGGGAGGACACACAAGTGGTGGAGTCACCATCCCTTGAGGTGTTCAAAGAACGTGTAGACGTGGCACTTCAGGACATGGTCTAGTGGTCATGGTAGTGTTGGGTTGATGGTTGGACTTGATCTTAGAGGTCTTTTCCAGCCTTAATGATTCTATTATCTGCAGAGTATCAGTGGAAATCTCCCTCAGCGCACCACAAGCACCAGGATGGAGAGCTGGAGCTGCGCAGCCTGACGGGCGGAGCAGCCTGTGCCCCGCGGGCAGCCGAGCATCGCGGCATCGCGTCGGCAGACAGCAGGAGAGAGCCAGCCCATGACAAGGGCTTCTCTTGCAAAATACAACAATGTAACCTTTGAGCCGCTAATCATTTTTCCTTTTTGGCAGCCAAACAAATGTTACGAAAGAGTAATTCTCAGCATCCATTGTACCCTGAGGGTTAACAAACGTGTAAGAAGAGCTCCAGATTGAGAGCTGGCAGCCTCTGCTTCTCCTTTAGTGTGTGGAGAGCTCTACTGAGACTTGAGAGATGATGGGAGTTGTCTTTACTTCATCTTTTTTTGAGAAATAAGGTCACAGAAATTGTCAGAGGAGCATGTGGAGTGATTATAGCAAAAGCACAGAAGCCTGTTAGAGAAATTTCCTGATTTTTAGAAGCCTGATTCCTGTTATTTTACAGTAAGGCTGTAAAGCACGAACTCTCCCCAAGAGAGCCTGAGGAAAGTGCGGTGGTTTGTGCAGGGTGGTGACAGAAGTTGAGGCAGGAGTGGGCAGAAGGGTAGAAACGAGCACGTCTGTGTGGGGCGGCTGACACTAATCCCACGCAGTGCCCTGCAGGGCCCGAGCCAGCGGCCTCCGCGCGATGGGGAAAAGCAGCGCCCGGCACCCTGCCGCGGGCCGACTGCCCAGAGCTGCTGCCATCCGACAGTCGCTTCTCTCTGATGGTACTTGCTGATCTTGGGATGGTTTCTAGCGGGCAGGCTCCTTTGGCAGCCTTCTCCCTTTGCTTGGCAAAGAGGCTGCAACTAGAGAGAGCTCAAAGACCAAATTATTGTCTTTGGCAGGGCACGGGTACTGTGTGCAAGGGTGGCACGGGGGTGCCTGTCTGTGGCCAGCATCCAGGGCACAGGGGTTCAAGTGCTGTCACTTCCTAGCAGAAGATGCAACAACACTTCAATATACATGTCCGCCAGGCCTCGCTGGCCCTGAAACCTCACCAAAGTGTCTGATTTCTAATACTCTCTCCCCCTGAGCCAGTAAAAACCACAGGGATAGCACTGGTGGCAAAGCTACAACGTCAGTGAGACTGAAGTACCACCAGGTAACCTAGTCAAGAGCAGTTTGGGGGTATCACTGCTGGCCCGCCAGCCACCCTGCACAGATGCTGCACCATTTTCCTGATGATTTCACGTTTAACGTGCACTTTGAACTGAGCCGTGTGAGACAATTCCCTGGCTGTGGGAAGGGAAAAGCTCCTTATGGGCAGCTTGAGATGCAGCACTGGGGCAGCGAGGCTCACTGTAACATTTAGAAATCACACTCTGTGCTACTCGGTTAATTCAGGAGCTTACCAGGTGACACCCAGAAACCAGGCGAAGGCTCCAGTGACACCACCATCAGCCCCTAGCCTGCAGCCTGCACAGCTTCCGTACAGAGTGAGATTAATTCAATGTACGTGCGAGCAGAGAGCCACTGATAAGCTTGGTTAGAATAGAGCAACATTTCTTTAACTTCACTGTCTTCCCTGCAGGCTGTGGAGGAAGTGACTAACTCCTGAGCAGGCAGTCATGGACGTGGGGAGTGATTTCAGGTATGTGTTGGAAGGTAAAAATGTGCTGGAGCCCTGTCTAGTCTTGGGGATATTAGTCAAGCATAAGTCACAGCACTACACCTAACACGGACTTCCCCGCGGAGATGACAGACGGCTAATTTGGAGGGAGGAAGCAGTGGGGATTTTTTTACACTAAGAGGATAAAATAAAGGTCTCCAGCTGAGATATCCATTTCGGGAGATGAATGATAATTTGCCAGAACAGAAGACAGCTGAAATTAATAATGATATTCTGCTGTAATTTGTACTACTCAAAAGCCAGAGTCAAATCAGTGTGGTCGCTAGGGATCTGTACCTGGTTTCCCTGAATGAGAATTTGTTCCATTAATCTGAGCAGTTTAAAAGGATGATTGTAATAATGCTGAGCAGTTGGCTCCAGTTGACCCAACAGCTTCTACCGAGGGCAAAAAGAAGACCTATGAGTTACAGAGCCTGTGTTTTGTTAACTAGACTAGTTGATGTGATGTGGCTTGGCAGAACTTGTGATTCCTTCTAACATGCAGACATATTTTCAGTCTCAAGTACAAGACCGGGCTCCCCGCCCTCTCGGTTTTACATGAGTAAGACATCAAGTACTGCACCGAATTTTAAGAAGGGAGCTGAAACCACACTCCCCACTTCAACCAACCAAACCCTCTCAGAGTCAGCTGGGCTTTAGAAGACCACAGAAGTTGCAGCATAAACTTAATGTTGCCCAGAGGCCAGAATTGCCCTTCCTGACCCCAGTGGCAATCGGGTTTCAGCTCAACTAAAATTCAGTTACCTCTCTCCTCGCCTGCACCTCTGCGAAGGGCCTCTGTCTTTCTCCAGCGTGGGGTCACGCAGGGGGCTGGCCCCCCCGAGCCCGCTCTGCCAGCTCTGCTTTCCTGCCTGCTCAGCTGGGCAGGCCAAACTGCAGGAAATGCTCTCAAAAAGGTTAAAAAGAAAAATGTGATAGAAATACTGGCCAAGTGAGGATCAGCCCTGGGAGCTTTCTAATTCTCAGTCTGAGCTTGGACATGTGGAAAAAATAATAATCATGAAAGGACTTGCAGGCCCTCCCAATCTAGATGGAGAATAAACAATACAAAGGGACACAGCAAAGAGAAAAAAAAAATTTATGATTATCCTCCCAGCAATTGTAACATGGAAATTAGGACAGGATAACAGGCAATTTAATGCCAGCGTATGCATTGGAAAAGTGGAGGTGGCCACAAAGGGGATTAAATATGACTGGGAAAACAGCTAGCACCAGTGTGGGAGAATCGTCAAAATAAACCAGAAAGAGAAAGGGAATGGGGATACACCACACCGACCTTTGCTACATTATTCACAGAAGTGTCAAGGGAGAACACAAACCCATATAGCCACACAAAGTAAAGCAAATTGTTATCTGGCCGAGCAGGAAGACATGTCTGGACAAGAAAGAAAACAATCCATCTCTGTGGGGTAACCTAAGTCTGGTAAAAAGAACAAAAGGTCTCAAGTATTGCAGAGTTAAACTGGAAGCTTTTCTGGTTTGGTTTGGGTTTGTTTTTGGGTTTTTTTTTGGTTTTTTTTGTTTTTTTTTTTAATTAAAGAAAAAAAAACCACGTAGGAGAAAAATGGCAGTGCAATTGCTGCTTCAAAGCCAGAGGTGGTGGAAAGCACGGGGCTCGGAAGGAGGTGTGTGAGCACCACAGCGTGTGCATCTGTATTCGCCGTCACCACCAGGAACATCGCTGGGTTTAGAGAGCAGGTTAAAGAAGGGAAAGTGCACGGTGCATGGGTGTTCTTCTGAGCCTGGGCAACTCTACAGCACAGCCAGGCTGCTGAGCCTGCCTCCGCTGCGTCCCAACCGGCTCAGCGCAGGTCAAGGCCAAGGGGAACAGTGCTGGGCTGGCTAAAACCACGGAATAACCCTCCCAGTGCCACATCGCAGCCTGCTGCACGGCTGCCTGTCCGCAGGGGTTATCCGCGTGTGGGACGGGAGCACAAGAGGCATTAGTGTGGCTGCTTGCCAGCGCTCTGCTCCCAAACGCGAGCAGGTGAAGGAGCTGGCCCTGGCCAGGGCTGTGCAGGGGACAGCTTGCCCCACACAGGGCCACCAGAGCTGTGGTGGTGGCCTGAGAAGAAAGGTGCCCGTGGCCACCATAGGGCAGGCCCTGCAAAAGCACAGGGGTGCGCAGCTCCCCGTGGGCACTGGTGCCTGAGCAAGAGCGTGTGTGGAGTGCACATGGCTGCAGGCTGGGAGCGCTTGGGACTGTGCTCCTGCTCTGCTCGCCCAGGGTGAGCACAAGCCTCCTGCGCAGGACCTGCATGCTCACACCGAGGAAAAGAAACCAGCTGGCCAGGGCTGCCCTCCGAGTTACATCTGTGGTGCCCTAAAGTGAATGAAGTGCAAAGCCTTGGAGGAAGTGTGATGGACCACGGTGGCGGGTGTTGCTGTGGGAGGCCGTAACTCCGGCTGTGCTGCAGCAGACCGGATGCATTGCAAAATGCAGGTGATGGCTGCAACTGCTGTAGGTGCCCAGGTCGTACAAAGACACCCCCACTTTGTCTCCACAAGGAAGAGGCCCATGTACAGGTTTTATCAAAGTAAAATCAGTGCAAAGCAGCCACACTTGTGTTCACCTTCTCTCCCAGCCATGATTGCTGGCAGCTGAGTCCTTGCCTGATGAGGGAGCTCAGCCTCAGGTGGGTGGTTGTATGTTCCCACCCGTGGAGCTGGAGGTACTGGGGGAGTGTTGCTGGGGTCCTGGCTGAGGGATGTGCAGCCTGAGCTGGGAGGTACAGTTATGCTGGAAGTGCTTTTGTAGGAGCTGTGTGGCCTTCAGGAATTTTGAATCAAAGGTGAGGTAAGTTTTTGAAATGCCAGCTTGTGTTTGCAGGGTGGGGAGGAGCTGCTGTAATGACTCCTGTTTGCAGGGGGTTTAGGCTGGAAAGTTTCACGGTTAGAGCTAGAGTTGGATGTGTTGATGAGTTGGGTGATGAATTGCACAAAATGCCTTACCGGGACAGGGCTCATCTTGGAAAGCCCATGCAGAGATCCAGCACCTCCAGATCTGCTTCAGGGTTCAGAGGCTGTGCCTCAGTGCCATGTCCTCCTCAGATGAACCTAATGCAGAGGGCACTACCTGGGTGCTGAGCAGGCAGAGCTGATGGATGGGGCGTTTTCTAGGATGATTTGTCACTGCTTTAGAAGAAACAGAGATGGTGACCTTGTAAGCGAGCAACAGCAGGAGCGTCTTCAGAGCGATGGAGCAGGTCTGCCCTTCACGTAATGCTCCTGTAATTGCTCCTTTTCAGGCATCAGCACGTGACTGACCTCAAGTGAGTGGGCGAACTGTATTTGTAGTGCTACAAAATGACACAGAGTTTACTGACAAAAGCAGACTGGGCAGCTGGTGGGGATTTTTAATCACAGAGAAGATTCCGTGGTCACTGAATGTTAATCCACAACTGCTTACAGAATCACATTGTTACTGCAGCACGTTGGTTTTCCTGTGCAGGAGTTAACCTAACCTCGACAAGGAGTTAAAAAGCTGAATTCTAACACAACATAATGATGTATGGTTATTAACTGGCTTAAAAAGAGAGGCTATGAAAATTACAGCATTTAGGAGCAACGCTGTAATTTTCTTTATTTATATATAATGCAAATCCATATACTACATATAAAATACATCTTGCTATGTGGGATGCATCCTACAGGAAACAAAGGGGGCTGGTGATAGCTTCACATAAAATTTTATGATGTGGTTTTCTGGCTTTCAAGATATTGCTGATCTGTCTACTTAAAAAAAAAAAAAGGCCCCAAGCAGTACTTCAGAGACTTGGTTGTGAGCTTTCATATTCAAATATCAAATAACTGTGTTAGCATTCTCCTTCCTTAAGTGTTAACTAATCCAAATGAAAAAGACAGGAGGGGCAGATGAGGTGTCGGGATGGGACTCGAGGGGCTGACACAGCAGTGATGTCTGCCTGCACTGCCACAGTGCACGTGTAAATGTGGATAATAGCTGTTTTACTCCTAGTGTGTAAAGTTCATGAGCTCATGAGCCTTCCATTACTTCATAAGCTAGAACTGGGGCTTCTGGAAAGCAAAGAATTAAAGGCAAAATTGGCCTTTTCCAAGCCTATATGAATTTGCTTGTGGAAAGGAGGCCACGGGAGTGAAGCACCCCAGATTTGGCCTGCAGAGGATTCCAGACCTGCCAGCTCTGCTTGGGATTGTTTGCCCCATGACCTCATAAGATGCTCAGGTCTCAGCTAGATGAAATCAGCTTTCGCCCTTTACTGCAATGTAAGCATGCAAACTGCTCAGAGAAGGTATGAGAGCTCAAGGACTTAAAGATGCTTAATTGGTTTATGGAGCTAAACTCCTTAAAGAACTTAAGCTGCTGTGAAAAGGGAAGCTGGTTTAAATCCCCCACTCTCCCTGCTGGAAGGCTAAGCCCAAGCGCGCTATGGGGTGCCAGGCCTGGGCTCGGCTGCGACTTGGCTACTGTAAAGCAGGCAGGCAGCCCTCCGGAGCGGATGGATTTCCCAGGTGGCACAGAAGTTGCTATGGTCAGGACATCTTGTTCAACAGTTACTGTGGACTAGTGAAATGGTCTGAGAGGCCACTGAAAGCAGCTGTAATTTGGGAAGGTCTGACCACTCTTTCAGTTACGCTAGGAACCAGAAAGTGAGAGACTCGTGAGCAGTGGAAACCAACCAGTCTGTTGCCATGTGGTGCCTTTGTTTCTGCTTGTTGGATTTTGATTTTTTGGGTTCATTTTTTTATTATTATCTGGTTTCTGCTTCAGCTACTGTCTCATGTCTTTTGTGATTAAAATACCCACTATTTTCTCCTTAGGAGAAAATATAAAGTCACTTCCCTTGTTACTAGGGTAAGAGCTTTAGCTGTTCAAGGTGGGCACAGTATGCCATCTTGTCTTTGGTTGTTAATTTTTGTGCCGCTGCCTTGCGCTGACTCCAACTCTTCATTTCTGCTCTGCACGTTAGTAGAAAGGTGCTGCAGCTGCTGTTCCAGCATCCACCTCAGCCAAGCTGTAAGGGAGGTGAAGTCCCTTCTCCAGTCTGTCTTCTCTGCTTATGCAGCCACGATCCCATCAGCCCTTTTGCACCAAGATATTGTCAGAGATTCAGTTTGTGAGTGTGTCTGGATTCAGTGCTGTGGGCCATGTCCAGGCTGTGCTGGAGGCAGCCAGGCTTCCACCGCCCTTCCACCCCACCCTGCGCATGTAACTTGGCACAAGCTGCTATTAAGATGAATATTGTTTCAATGGGTTTAGGTTCCTGAGCCACGCGTGCTGTGTAGTGCAGCCCTGCGTCACTTGCCACGCGGCCTCTTTGTGCCCCCAGTGATTATTTGGGTTTTGTTTCCAGGTTATCAGTAAAAACAGTGAATACACCTGGCCTCGGACCTGTGCAAGCATATTCCCTGCCCACAAAACTTCCATGACTAAATATCGGTGAAAGACTGGCAGATGTACAGAGACTTCCCATTCCTCCCAAGCCACTAAACAACTTGTCAAATTTAATTTTTAAAATGTTTACAGTCTCAGCTGACAGCTGCGCTGCGCAGCAGCGACATGAAGGCAAGAGCATCTCCCCACTGCTTTCCCAGATAGCCGGTAAGTGCAGTGAGAACACTGACAGAGCCTCTGAGAGCCCTGCTGCCTGCTACCAGGCTGAGCATGGTGTTACAGACAGAACTGAAACTTGGCTGGAAGTTCTGTGCTGGTTATTAATATACAGAGATAGAGAATGCTTAGATAGGTCTGGCAAGGACATACAGGAAAAGGCATAGACTTATTCATGAGTTAGTGTTGGAAGAGGACTCTGTTGCTCAAGGCTCGAATGAGCTTCCCTTTGCCTCTCCCATCCAGCAGTCTCTCACACACACACACACACAGAAATTAAGCAACATCTGAAAGACGGGATACATTTCCCTTGAGGAAAAGAGGATTTAAATTTAAAAGACTCAGGCACTGCACTGGGGCATCCAAGTGTGTTTGAAATGTTCAGAGTTGACAAACGACCGAGATGAAAAGCAACTTGGAAATAAATAGACATTGGAGTGAGAATAGAGCAGACTTCCCTGAAGATGTTTAATAGGTCACAGAGGGCAGGTTTTGTTGCAGAGGGCTGGATGGGGGCTCATAAATTACAGTTCCTCCTTTGCCTCTTTTTTTTTTTTTCTTCTTTTTTTTTTTCTTCTCCTCTAAGAAAAGGAGAAGCAGGGGGCTGGGAACTGTAGATATGTAACTGGGACTTGAGCAATGAGGTAGGGTTTTTTGGTAGCTAAGAACAAGGTTATAATTGTGTAATTTTGTGAGGCACAGGTTAGGCTTGCAACACGAGTGAAAAAATCTGTTTAATTTACTGAGAATGTACCCAGACTGACACATGACATCAAAAAGCTTAAAAAGATAGGATAAAGTTGATTTTCTTAATTTTTCTTTTAAGTACATTGAAAGATGTCCCGACTTTTAAAGTTCTTGAATTATTTTTTTTCCTTTAGGGAAGAAAGAGGGACAGGAAAACCCAGCCAACACCCTGCCCCCAAAACTCTGTGCCCAAGACTTTTATCTGACAATCCCTCCAAACCAAGGGTGATTCAGATACCAGTTCCTTTTTAGCTAACCACCAAACTTCAGTGGTCTGGATAAAAGGGAACCATAGTCTGAGTCATCCAAGGTTAGCATTTGGCTGGCAAAACCACGCCAGCAACATTTTTTAACAGTCAAAAAACCTCTGCCTGTCTGCCAGATAAGTTACCACAACTTGTCTTGCTTTCACAAAAAAAAAAAGCGTGTGCCACATGATATTTTGACTGATAAATTTAATGTGGTAGCAATTAAACGATGCTATGTCAGTTTTCTTTGTATTGGGGTTTTTTTTACTGAGAAATCTGCCTGTGAAGAGGCAGCAGTTATTTTTTTCCCATAATTGCATCTGTTTCAGAGAGCAGACAGATGTTGGGCTGAAATTCATTATGGTATTCATAAACCCCACTGGGATCTGATGACCTAGTAACATAGAGCTACTGTTCCTTGCAAAGCATTTTAAATGGTCGCCACTTTGAAGGAAGAAATAACTTTGCAGAAGGTGGGAAGGAAGGAGAGAAACCTATAGCTAGGCAGATGGCTGCACAAGAGTAATATAAAATGTATGTGTTCAATCTGTTCCAATAAATCACCTTGCTTTTACTTTTGCAGCGCTGCCAGCCAGCCTTTGTGCGCTGGCATTGCTGTAGCAGGCAGGTGCCGTGTTGGTGTTTGGGTACTAGGCATACGGTCAAAGTGAAATACTCGGTGGCGTAGGAAAGAAAAGAAAATCAGAGTAGGAAAAACTCTCATGGGGGGACAGTGTAATAGAAATAGATTTCATGCAGGGAAACAGTTATCTGTGTGATTCAGGTATTACTGCACAAACCCCCAACCGAGGATTCAGTTGGCGCTGGAACTGAGAGGCCAAAAGAAGTGCAAAATAGTGAAAATACGGCTCTGCCCCCTGAGAGCGCTTGTGTAGTGGCTGACGGGAAACGGGAAACTTCCAGCAGCAGCGTTCTTACTTGAGAAACTCCACAGCGCTGTGCTGAAACAATGCTGTGAAGTCATGGGTCAGGCAGTGAAAAGGGGTTATCAGTCCTGCAGGGAGAGGGTTCCTGGGGCTCCGTATGGGCAAGGGACTGGGGCACGTGTTGCTCGGGCAGGCTCGTTTGTGCGCAATTGAAAAGAAAACAGATTTCTGCAAGGGTCCCAGTGAGCGGCGTTCGGACTAATGCAAGTTTTGTGGGAGACCTGTCTGTTAAGTTTTACCCTGGGAAATGAGGTGGACATCCTGGCTATGATTACAGTAGTGAGAGGCACTTTTTCCAGCTTGCCTGTCCGCTCAGGAATCCTTTGGGAAGGAAGCTCTTTGGTCTCATTTTGGATATCCTGTGAAACTGAACTAGCACGGCTGCCAGGAACTGAAAAAAAGTTATTTAATTTTTAAAGAGCTGAAACCTACTGTATGTGCTACTGAGTATTGTACGGGAAATGACTGGTTTGGTTTGTTTGTCTGGATTTCTGGTATTCCTACTTTACCCTTTCCCTCAGTCCTAACGCAGCAGTCTTTGCAAAGTGCAAATCTGAAGAGAGATTCAGGGTTGAATGTGACTTTCTGGCCCAGCCTTAATGTGTTTGGAACGAAGTGGAATTTGCTTTAGTTCAAATAGGAGAAAGCATGAGAAATATTCAGAGCCTGATCCAACAATCCATTGAAAACAAAGACATCTTACTGTGATTTCCAAGCGCTGCAGGGATGGGTCACAGAAATACTGAAGTTATGAAGTGGGCTGGGGGAGGGTTTGGTGGTTTGTCTCCTTTAGCATCTTTTAACTAAATCGGGATGTTCATAACTCGGTGTCTGCGGCCTGAAACTTAAATCTTTCCCCTGCAATCCAAAGGATTTTTGCAGCAGCTGTGCTAAGTTGTGCTGGTATTTTTCAAGGTGTGACCCGATGAGAGTATTCTCTACTTTTTCATGTTCATCAAACAGTACTCAGGGCATTGTGTGACTGCCACCAAGCTAGCACAAGGACATACCCAGGCTGGATACAATCCTAGATGGGTTTTTTTAATGTGTAATCTTGTTCCTGACAGTCTAGCACAGCCACCCATGGTACTAAACCATGCTATGATTGGAAACGGAAGGGGACAACTTTAAAGTTAGGGGCTGGCCTAATAAATCAAGATATGTTTTTTTTGTGTGTGTACTCCAGGACTGCATAAAAACCATTACTAACAATAAATCACTTCCAGAATGATGCTGTAAGTGGTAATGAATTCAAGCAGCAAAGAGACCCTACTCATGGATGAATGTTGGGCTTAATACTGCGCTGGCTGTTGCCATCCATTGACTCGCCTGTAATCAGCATTTAGCAGCTGGTAATCTTCTGGTCCTGGCGCAACCAAATGAGGACAAAATGTTTGCTGAAAGCATTAGGCAAAAAGATTGGCCTTCCTTTTTGAGCAATCCAGAGAGAGCTTCTGGAAGGGGAAGGTGAAGTCTGTAGTTCCAAGCAGGTTTCATGGGCTTTTGTGTCCCTTTGCTGTTTCTAGTGTTTAGGGCACAACCCATAGCTGAAAGACACATCTCTATTTTGCATAAAAAGCTAAAATCATGGGGAATTTTTTTTAGGATTCTTATTCTGGGAGAAAGGTGCTGATGTCTGAGTGTTTGAGTCTGCATCAATCTGATCGGGCGCCTCTGGCAGCGGCAGAATGCAGCGTCCTGGCTGAAGGTAAGAAAACTTCCAGTGAAATCAATCTCTCGGGGAATGTTTTGGTACCAAGGAAAGGTGGTGTTTACAGGGATCCTAGCTGGCTCTGGAGCAAGCGCTGGGAAGCTGTTACAGAGAGGAGTCTTGGAGAAGGCCAGCACGCTGGGGTCAGGCTCTCGCCATTAAGCTGGGAGCAGGGGAACCACAAAGCCCAAAGAGGGATTTGCCTCCCTCCTCTACTGCAGAGAGCCTAGCTTGAGCTTTGAGGTTTCTCTGCCCGCTGTTGTGGAGCTGGGATTTGATCCTGAAAATGCTGGGAAGTATATGCAGAAGGTTGGCTCTGGAGTCACAGACGTGGCATGAGCTACTGAGCCTGAGCCATGCGGAAGTGGCAGGGATGCCCATTCCCTGAGCAGCATCGGGGGCATTCTTTCAAGGAGATCTGGAGTGTCTGTGGTTTTCTGAATGATCATTTATCTGAATTTACAGTTCAGGGAACTAAGAAATGCTGAAAAAAGTCAGTTTGTCTGGTTCAGACTGAAACCACGTTTTAAGAAGCTGTTTATTTCCTCCAGACCGGAAATCCTGTTCTCTTATCAGTTATCTTCTGGGTTTTTTTTTTCCTCTGCCAGCTTCACACCTGTAGCTGAGACCCCAGCGTAAACAAAGCTAAAGGAAACAGGCCAGCGTGTCAATTTGGGCCTCAGCTTTAAACACTCTCTTCCTTTGCGGAGTGTCACATCTGGCAGGGACAATTACTATTAGTTGTATTATTCTGGCCTCAGATTGGAGTTGGGGTGGGCTGAGATGCAGACAGAAGAGCTCAGGATTCGCCCCGTACTTCTGGGGTGCAGCGGCGTTTCCTTTGCTGAAACAAAGGAACTTCTTCCCCCTTCATACTTGCACTTCCCTTTTAATACAAAACATCCTTCGCATGCACGCAGACATTTGAAAGGTTTTGATGTCCAGGTCTGTGGCTGCTGAATTTGGCTGCAGGGGTTTGACTACGGCTCTGGGAGAGGAAAGCTGTGCTGACAGCGTTTAATCGTCTCTTGTGTTTGTTGTGGTTTGGTTTGGGGTTTTTTTTATTTTTAAATCGAGTTTATTCTTAAGGAATCCTGTTCACTTTTTATGGTTGATAACATGAATTGGTTTCAAGCTTATTAAGAGCCGGGTTGCACTAAGGCATTGAATTTCCCAGTTCCTGGGAGTTATTCTGCCACGTGGCTTCATGCAGAAGAGCAAGGTGTGACAGCCTGGGAGGTGCTTTGGGGAGGGCTGGAGGAGAAGCAGGGCACGAGGCCACAGGGGACACCTGGAGCACAGTTTCTGTTTCTGCAGAACCAGGCATCATGCCAGTGATTAAGAACTTGGGGCTTGTAAATCTGGTTCTGCTCTGAAAAGTAGCCTTATCCTGGTGGCATTTTCACCCTCAACAGATCTGCTGTGAATACCAGTGTCAAAACTTGCTGGTGCTCCTGTTAGACCTGCAAGGCCTTTACGGGGAAAAGATGCGCTGCCTTCTTCGGCAGCACGGGAAGAATCGCTTACGAAGCTCTGTCCGCAGTGATGCTGGTGGGACTGGAGTGTCCACAGAAAGTCTACCTGCAGCAGGGTTTGGTGGAGGGAAGACAATGAGAAGTGGTGATAAAAGCATGTAGCAAAGAGATACTGAGATATGGCTGCAGAAATACTACAAGTCACATTATACTTCTAAAACCAGATTTTCATGTCATTTTTGGGTAGAGCTTTCTGTCAGATGGAAATTAATCCTCAGGTGGAGCACTCACCAGAGGTGAGCAAGGCAGGATTAATTTCGGCAAAGAATTTAAGAGATCATAGAATGGCTTAGGTTGAAAGGGACCCTAGAGATCATCTAATCCAACCTCCCTGCCATGGAGCAAGAGAGATTGTGTTTGGCAGACAACAGCTGAGAGTTTCACACTAGTTCTCGCCAGGGAAGCAGGAAGGAAGTGGAAAGTGGCAGGAGACAAAGGACGGCCCAAAGGTTAGAGAAGAGATAAAGAGGGATTGTGAGAAATAACACGAGCAGAAAGGCTAATGATGGATTTATGTACGGCAGGAAGGCTGTAACGGGGAGCTAAACTGGGGCTTAACTTTGTCAAGGGTGACGTGAGGGCCAGAACTTTCCAAATGCTGCCCAGGGGAGAGCAGGGGGCTGGGCACAGTGAGGGGCTTGTGCTGGGCTGTCACTTCTTGCAGATTTCTGCCCGTCGTCCATCACTGCTTCATGCACCTTTAGTTCAACAAACCTACGCTTCATTGCAGTACCTGCCCTCACACCTGTTAGTGGTGCATCACTAGCCTGGGGGAACAAACACCCAGGGTGGCTTCAGCAGAGAGCATCCCCAGCGTGGGCTGCTGTGAAGGAACGCTCTGAAGGAGAGGAGACTGAGAGGAGACCTTATTGCTCCCTGCAACTACCTAAAAGGAGGTTGTAGCGAGGCTGGTGTTGGTCTCTTCTCCCAAATTACCAATGATAGAACGAGAGGAAAGGGCCTCAAGTTGCGTCAGGGGAGGTTTAGATTAGATATTAGGAAGAAATTCTTGTGGTTGGGCACTGAAAAGACTGCCCAGGGAGGTGGTGGAGCCACCATCCCTGGAGGTGTTTAAAAAACAAGTAGATGTAGCACTTGAGGCTGTGGTCTAGTGGCTAGAGAGATGTTGGGGTGAAGGTTGGACTTGATGATCCTGGTGATCCTTTCCAACCACTATGATTCTGTGAATCTGAGTGACGCATCAGCGTTTCTTCCAAGGAGGTTGCCCAACGCTGCTGTGACAGCACTGCTGGGCCATGGGCATCGCGGTGTGCTCCTGGTCACCCCCACACCCTGATTTCATGGCTGCAGTGTTGGGAATGGCGACCCAGAGCCTCATCCCCTTCGCTCGTGCTTCGAGGGGATGACGTCCCAGCCCTGAGCATCGTTCGGGAGCATCATCTCAGTGACTGACTGATTTATT
>VZZY01022051.1:1268-14534 GCA_013400335.1 Eurystomus gularis | reverse complement strand
TCTAAATTCTCAATATATCAGATGGTGGAAGAATTGCTGCCCAGTCCTGGCTATCAGTGAGTTGCCCTGGCCTTCGGCCAACTCCCAAGGAAGGGAATTGCTCGCTCTCTCTGATGGCGCAGTCCGAAAAGAGAAAGAGATGGAGTTTTCTCTTCCTTTTATACTGTCTGTTATCTTCAGCTTCCAGAAGAATCCAGGCAATTCTCAGCCATTCCCGGCAGTTCTGGCAGTTGCAAAGACTTATGGGAACCGCAAAGCATTTCTGGGAAAGGAATTCACTGTCTCAATGAGACATAAATCTCCGTTCACCACACCTACTTTTTACATTTTTAGCATAACTTTCCTTAGAAATTGCCCAGCAATGGTGCTGTCTCTGTGCTGCCTCTCCTTCAAGCTCATTGCCCAGTGAGGAAAACTTTAAAACAAAAAGGAAATGTAATGATAATATGACTATAACTTCCACACTGAGCTCTAAAAAAAATATTTTTTGGACAGAGTATTTTGAACATTAACAAGACAAATGACCTTATGACAATTTTATAAAATGTATATATCTTTGAAGCTCACAAAAATCTATGTTGAAAAATGACTGAAAAATTTGAGACAGGAATAAATGTTTTAGATGCATGCACACATATATGCACTTATATATACACGTACACATTCATGCATATATATTTATGAACACAAAGCATATGGAACTCAGCAAAAATGTCAGATAGGAGCTGTGCCTGTGTCCAGCAGCTGAGTTTTTGACACTTAGCTACTCTTTAATGAATACTCTGTCCTTTCCACATAGACTTCAACAGATGAATATCTAAACGTTTATCATTTAAAGTTAAAACTCATCCGTTAAAAGGCCTGGGAAAGTAATACACCATCCAGAAGACCTCTGATTTTTGTTCCTCCTACCAAGATCATTTACATAAGAACCATGAAGAAATGTGAGTTTAGGAGATTCCACAGTTACTGGCACCTTTAAAAGAGCAACACTGAAGCAATCTGCAGAATGGCTAAATCAAACAGCAATCGATGCCTCGGTATTACTTGACATGTGCAGCTTTACACAAACTGTACATAATGAGAATGGTTAATATGTCATGAAATATGTAGACGTTATAATTCAAACTGGAATGAATTTTGGGATGGATGTACTTGACATCAAATAATTATTTTTGCTGAGTTGGCTAAAAAATATCCTGTTTGATTGCTTCTGATTTGAGCAAATTATCCACTTTTTAAAAAAATGCAGGCTGGAGTTGTGCAAATACCTGGACTTGTGCAAACCATATGACACTGCATGACATCCTTTTCTCTAAATTAGAGAGATATGGATTTGGCAGATGGACAACTCAGAGGACACAGAATTGCCTGGATGGTCACACTCAAAGAGTTGTTGGCTAAATGTCCAAGTGGAGACCAGTGACAAGTGGTGTTACTCAGGGGTCAGTATTGGGACTGGCACTATTTAACATCATTGTTGGCAATATGAACAGTGGGATTGAGTGCACTCTCAGCAAGTTTGCAGATGACATCAAGCTGTGTGGTGTGGTCAACACACTTGGAGGCCAGGGATACCATCCAGAGCTACTTTGACAGGCTTAAGAGGTGGGCCTGTGAATACCTCATGAAGTTCAACAAGGCCACATGCAAGGTCCTGTACTTGGACCAAGCACAAATACAGACTGGTCAATGGGTGGATTGAGAGCAGCTCTGTGGAGAAGGACTTTGGTGTGTTGTTTGATGAGAAGCTCAACATCAGCCAGCAATGTGCCAGTGCAGCCAAGAAAGCCAACCATATCCTGGGCTGTGTCAAAAGAAGCATGACCAGCAAGTTGAGGGAGGCTATTCTGCCCCTCTACTCCACTCTTGTTAGATCCCACCTGGAGTACTGTGTTCAGCCCTGGGACCCCCAAAATAAGAAGGGCATGGACCTGCTCAAATGAGTCCAGAGAATGGTCACAAAGATTATCAAGGGGCTTGAACACCTCCCCTATGAGGACAGGCTGAAAGAGTTGAGATTGTTCAGCCTAGAGAAGAGAAGGTTCTGTGGAGACCTTATAGCAGCCTTCCAGTACTTAAAAGGGGCCTACAGGAAAGATGAGGAGTGGCTCTTTATCAGGGAGTGTAGTGATAGGATGAGGGGTAATGGTTTCAAACTGAAAGAAGGTAGATTTAGATTAAATGTAAAAAAGAAATTCTTGTTTATAAGAGTGTTGAGATACTGGAGTAGGTTGTTCAAAGTTGTTGACAGGCCACCCCTGAAATTGTTCAAGGCCAGGCTGGATGGGACTTTTAGCAACCTGGTCTAGTGGAAGGTGTCCCTGCCCATGGCAGGGGGGTTGGAACTATGTGATGTCTAAGGTCCCCTCTTTTCCCAAAGTGTTCTATGATTCTAGGATTCTAAGTATGTTGTGTATTAGGTGTTAAATATATGAAATAGGAACATGGTGAGACTGGACCTGAGAAGAAAGGTCAGCCTGCACAACTCTTTAGTATTCTTTGAAGTACACTAAACCACCTGAGAGATTAAAGGAACACTGGTGAACATGAAAATCTTTAGGACAGGCAAGTGGTTTACAGCTTGGTGCAACTTAATTTCCTTTCTCGCCATTGACGAGTGCAGAAGTGTTTAATGAAGTAAATCAAGAGTTGATTTTCTAAAAAAATTTTAATATGCAATAAAAAAAAAATTGCAAAAAACCATAAAGAAAGAATATACATTTAATTCATGGTAGCAGAGATCCCACAACATGTAACCTTCTAAGGAGTGCATTTATCTTACTGCTAAGTAGAGGAGAACTTTTGCCTCCTACTCCTTCCTCAAGAGGGAACATATCATGCAGGAGTAGAGAAGGAAAGTAATACTCTCATCACCAATCACCTAGTCCATTGGCTAGGATGAAACATGGAAGTGTAACGCTTTTTCTTTCCATAAACCCTCCTATAAGCTCCTCTGCACCAGGGTTTAGCTCCCTGTGGATTTTAGCTAAATTAACACTTTTTTAGTAGATAAAATGAAACATTCTTAGACCAGTGTCCAGAGATTCCCGAAACAAACATTTTGTTAAAGTTTCTGGTCTCTTAAATAGTACTGGTGACAACTGTGAAAGACTTTGGGGAAGATGGATGAATGAATGGTTATGCCTTTCCAACAGAGAAATGAGAAAATCATTTGGAATTACTGTGTCTTAGATAAAGCCTACTAAAGTCCATCTGAATTTTGAGTCTTTTGACTCAGAATCAATTTAGAATTAATGTGACAGAGAAGTGAATTTGACAAAGTGTCAGTTGTTTAACAGTCCTTAGTCAGTTGACACCTAAAAATAAGCTATCTCCTTCTGCAAGCTGGAAGTAGAGATTACCTTTATGGCCATAAACATGGAAAAAATGAAACAACAGAGGATATACATGAATAAAACTTGTGCATACAAGTTGTCTGTCAGTTTGTCTATATGTGCAGGCTCTGTTCTTACCAAAATACAGTTGCCTGGTGTCATATGAGATACACTGGGGTAACCTGCCTGGTTTCTTGAAGTCCAGGCAGATGTAGGTTTCCCATATTTCCTTGTCCTACATCTGCAAGCTCTTTTGTGGATGTATCATGTACTTCATGGCATCTGAAATAATAAAAATGCTGATATTTATCACCTTCTTTGCTGTCTAAGTTCATGTTGTATTCAACACATTCAATACCGTCTAGTTGGTAGTGTGAGATTCAGTTGCTTAAATATAGGCATCCATTGACATTTCAGATAACTTAAATTTTCTAAAAGGCTGGAAGTCTTTTGTTATTTAGGACATATGTGATGCTGTGTTGAGCTTTGTAAGAAGTGAAGCATGAAAGGTGGAAAACTGGGATCTCTATTTTCTGTATGTACAAGCCATAAAACATGAAAACATATCCTCCACCTCTGTTTTCAGTCCAGAATAAAAACAATTATTATAAAACATTTATGTGAATAAGCTTATTAATCTTAAGATTTTTTGCCAGACTTCTAGAATATCTACTTTTAAGAGAACTAAATTATTTTAAATTGATTAATTCTGAAACTACATGTTGTTTCACTGCCTAATGGCATGTAGGCTTAATTAAACTAGAAAGACAGAGATGAATGAATTTAGGCAATTGTGAAAACAATAGTTTAAGGGAATTTTGTGAGAAAGCATACCTTTAAGTTGAATTATATGTTTGCGGGATTTCAAAACATTCATAGAGATTACTAGGGCATGGATCTAAAAATCAATTCAGCATGTATCTTTTTTTTTTTTTTTACATTTCATATTTGATTTCTGATTTTTCAGTATACTAAATATATCCATCATTTGATTTTTGTAGCTATCAATGGCCAATTTCTAATATTGGGTGTGAACTGACAAAGACAAAAACATTTGGAATTAAATAGCTTTGTGAGTATTGATATGCATTTCAGATAAATAGGCTCACATTGTGCACTCTCAAGTCACCGAATGGCAAATTTTGTGAAAGTAAAAGCTTTGGAAATCATATATTCATGCATTATTGTATTTCAAATACAGACTGATCAGGGAAAAATAACCACATTTTTGAAATTCCAGGAGAATTTTCAAATAGAAAATTTGAGATGAGTCTATTTTTGTTGAATATATAGTTGTCTGTCACAAAAAAAACTCATACTATGAGAAAATAAATCAGTAAATGAAAGCACTTTGTGACAGGCAATGGAATGAATGGTTGAATGGAAGAGTGAACGAATGAATGAATGAATGAATGAATGTACACAAGTATTTGCACTTGAACAAAAATCAGAACAGATCTCATCAGATTTTAGCTTGTATGTTAACTTTTATTTTTTTTTCCTCCTGAAATACCTGTTTTAACACTGGTAGATTAAAATATACTATTGGTCTGATTTTGAAATGAGAAAATACTTTTTCATTAACCCTTGTTATTATAACTAGTACAATATTAAAGTGAAGGTTTTCCTGATATAAATTCCGTAGAAGGATATAATTATAACAAAGTGAGATCTTGCACTCATTATTCTTCAGAAAGTCTGCAGCCTTCAGAAAGAAAACACATGGATCTGTGGCAATCATGGCTGCAAGAAGCTGCAATTAACCACCCAGATGAGAATTATATGCATAGAAGACAAGCTTGCTGCCAAAAAAGTCTTGCTACAATTTCTGTTTAAGCCTGCATAGGTCTCATTGCATCTCAGGGTAAAACATCTTCAATCCCCAACTTACCTATGCATATTTGGCTTAAGCCAGAAACCTCGGTTGCCTTCATATATCTTTTTTAGTACCACCTCAGGCTGCATGAGAAAATAGGTGTCATCCTTCTCAGGAGAAGTCATCTAAAAAAAAGTAGAGTAATTGTACTCTTCTGGTTCATGCTGAAGCTGTGCTTTTACCATATCTTTTCCATATCTCTCTTTCCTTTTCTTCACTTATGAAAAGGTGCTCCATAAACTGTGTCCATTAAGGATTACTGCATAAAATATAACTCCACTGAATAATTCAGTATCAGCTTGATGGTTAACATTAGAAAATTAGTATGCTCTTTTCTTTTCTTTTTTTTTTCTCTTATGCATACAAACAGTAAGGAAAAGAAGGCAGGAATTAGCTATTTTTAAAAAAAAGACAGCTTAATATTTTACAGGTTCATTTCCTGGTCTCTAGTGTAAAAGCTCATTTTTGCCTTTGTGGTCTGCAATTAGACAGAAGAGGATTGACTGGATCATGTAACACATGAAATATCTCTAACAGAAATTCAGGGCAGTCAGGGTGACCACCCTTATGATAGAAATCTCTTGTTCTTCACCTTGCTGATGCCTATGACTTTCAACTATCATTTTTTTTTCCTCTATGTGGTTTGCCCTGTATGTGGCTTTTTTAGTAATGGCATGTAATGTAATTTTAGCCGTTGTTGACTGAACAGGTACATAACATGTGCCTTCTGTGCATTAAAATTAAAATAATAATAATTAAAAAATTTCACCTTTCTGCCTCAGGAAACACTACATTGCTTTGAAATTAGATACTTTCAAGCATTCTGGATCATTACAGTAACTATTGATCCCACACCGGTCAGTTCTTGGACTTACAGCTATGGCTGAGATCTCCATCAATATATTGGCCAGAAAAAGCTTAGATCAGTTGTTCTTTCAATAATAATAAAAATATCCATGAAGTGCAATCCTTCAGGAACAGACTGCTCCAATGTGCATCCCTCAGAGGTCACAAGTCCTGCCAGCAAATCTACTCCACAGTCACAGGTCCTCTCAGGAGCCCGCTCCAGTGTGGGGTCACAGACTCCTTTGGGTACATCCACCCGCTCCAGCATAGGGTCCACCATGGGCTGCTCCACTATTAACCTTCATGGGATGCAAGGGGACAACCTGCCTCACCATGGTCTTCACCATGGGCTGCAGATGAATCTCTTCTCCAGTGCCTGGAGCACCTCCTCCCCTCCTTCTTCACTGACCTTGAAGTCTGTGGAGTTTTTTCTCTCACATATTCTCACTCCTGTCTTCCAGCTGCTGTTACACAGCATTTTTAAATCCTTCTTAAATACGTTACCACAGAGGCACTACCAATGTCACTGATTGGCTCAGCTTTGGCCAGAAGTGGTTCTGTCTTAAAGTCAGATGGAACAGGCATTGTCGGACACAAGGACAGCGTCTGGTGTCTTCTCACATTACACACCCTGACCTTGCTACCAAAATCTTGCTAGATAAATCCAATGCAGTAAAAAACAGAGTGCATCAGACTCGGAAACCAGAAATAGAGAAAATATGGGGGTTTAATATGTATATGTTGTTGCTTTAGTGAGATATTGTTGTAAAACATATCCATGTATTTTTTACTGTCAAAGAATCAGGGAACTACTACAAATTTGAAATGTGTTCCAGTGGTTTGCACTGGAAACTTGAATCTGCTGTTATATTTTATGAGAATATATTTTACTTTAAACTAAACCCTTCCAGCTTTCTGAAACTAGCTAAGTTTTGGTCTAAAACTTCATAAAACCAGTAACACATTCAATGAATCAGAGTGAAACAGGATCTCAGCATAGTTTGGCTTATAGTTGGTAAATAATAGTATCTGAGATAATAATTGCATTGGCAAAAACCAGGGACTAATTCATCAAACATAACTGCAATGCATTGATTTAAATTTGCAAGCTCAAATCTATTTTCCTGAATTGAGGAAGATGTGCATTAGTCATTGGTGACAATATTATTGGTCTTGTAGTCTGGGGTTTTCTCAATTCTGTTTGAAAATAGTTTATGCTTTCAATGAAGTGTTCTGCTGATAATTTCAGTATAATTTTCCTGAGCTGATGGACGTTTGCTAATTCTTTATATTTTTTAACTTATAATAAGCAATGAAATACCAGGTGATAAAAATTTTGCAGTTGGCATATTCTTGCATTATCAAGGCTAACTAGCTGCCATAATAGGGTAAAAAATGGTAGACTGCAGCAGCTGTAGATGACTACAATATGTTTACAACTGTTGCTACTGAGAGACTAAAATTGCTATGCATGTTTTGACATTACTTTCTTCTAAAACCACTACTTCTCAAATATCTAAAATGCTAGCACTTCCGGCAAAATGATTGTCTGTCAGCTATAAGTAAAAAAATATTTTCTATTTTCTTGATTTTCAGAAGCTTGGATATTACTATGAAGACAATTTGCAGAAAAAGGTCTGTAGTTCAGAAAGGTGAAAATAAAGTCATATTTCAAGACAGCTGCATATCTGATGACTCCTGGAAGAATATAAATTAAGTTCTCAAAAAATCAAGAACTTGAGTCATCAGCAAATGTCAACAGATTCTATTCAGAAAAGGTTGTTCAGAAAATATTACATAGGCAGTATTTTGTTTCCCAAAATATGACAATGTTAGCAGTTTCTCAGTTACTGTTTCTGAATAATTGCTCTTATTATTTTTGTAGCTAATAGCATTTTTATGAATTCTTATAATGAAGGAGTTTTTCTGATTAAGAGAAGAATCATCAATGTTTATATTACAAAACCAAAGACTATTATCATAATTTGTCATAGCAGCATTTTTTAAACTACAGGGTCATAGAAGACCATGAATTCCAGTGGCTAGCTAAACTACAGAGAAGTATGCAACAGGCTTATCTCATTACAATAAGCATGTTGGATAAAATTCCATCTGGCATATGGTCCCAGCAATTCTCAGCTGGTACACGGTCTATTGCACAGTCTACAGCAGCCCCTGGTGGTTTAACACTGGGCAGCAAATCAAAAAGCTGCTTCTGGTTTTCTAACAGACATTCAAATGCTGAATATCAATGCATCAAAAGCTGTATGAGTAAGATTCAAAAAGTTCAGTGGCAATAAGGAAGAAAAAGTAGTTGCGTCAAAGGCACAAAAATATTTGTGCTCTCTAGCTGGGAAATTAATCTATCCTTTACAATCAGAAATCAGATCAATTCTTGAGTAAGTATTAAGGGGAGCAATGAAGAGTTGTACAGCAACTTATTGACGTAAACACCAACCTCATCTTTTGCTATAGCTTACTTGCACCTTAATACCTTAGCAAAGTAAACGAGTAAGGGCAGGCAACGGGACAGAGTTGTAGGGAGTACAGAGTAACTGTGTCTATTGGATGAAGAATGTCCATATTGACTTCTATACCCTTCATGCACTTAATGAGTAGCAATACTGAGGGATTTTTTTGCCATTACAGAATATCTATGTGACACAGAAGACTTAAGAACCTCCTTCAAAATTTTCTGAGAAGTCTGTTGTAGACACAATGGAAGAAGTAAAATCCTTAATTTGAAGATGCAAATAGTATGTTAATATATTTAGCTTCTCTTTCAGTTTGAAGGAAAATAGATCTCTTTGTGAATATAGACATCTGCAGTGGAATTTATATAATATCATATTATATTAATTTATATTAATATGGTTTTATGTGATGACAATGCATCTCTATACTTCACTTTCATCAGAAAAATAAAATTTAGGCCTTTCACGTGACAGAATTCCTGTTACAGATTTGTAAAAATATAGTAGTCAAAAAGGGAGAAAAAAGTTCTTTGCGTCCACCTCAATTAAAAATTGTGTGTCATTTAAGTGGAAGCATGCATTTCTGGCCAGTTGAAATACAGGTTTGTTTTTCTTATCATAATTACTAACTATGGAATAAAAGATGTCTATTCAGCAATAGCTTTGTTTTCTAGGAAAAACACTAAGATATCATTAAAGCCTAAGAAAATAATATTTCCTGAAAAGCAAATACAGAAGATAATTATTTGGCAATCTTTAGAGTCGACAAACTTTATAATGAGACAAACAAATTGTACTCATTTTTCATTAATATCTATTACATCTATTACATGAATTATTGTTATCTGATAATATTAATTTAAGGAATTGTCTTGATGCATAAGACAAAGTTTAATTTTACATCACAAAAAATATTTACTGTCAGATTTATGGCTGTAGAATACTTCAAGTAACTTGGTATAAGTGACATTCTACACTGAAAATATTTCACATGAAGGCAAAAGAAGAATAAAATAAAAATTCTCCACAAAATATCAACAACATTACTTAAGACTCCAGCTTCTCTTCAGTAATATATGTTTTTATCAGACACTTCAGAATTCAGCAAAGGCAAAAACTAAAGATGTGTATTTGAAAGATTCTTTAACAGAGTGTGGGTTGCAGATCTTTGTTGACTTTTTAGTTAATTTTTAAGCCACATGGGCAATATCCCTATTAATATTTTGTGCAGAGTAGGCATTTATTTTCCATTCAGTTGCACACAACTCTAAAGGTGTTATAATGATGTAAAGAATGAATTTTATTTTAGTTACTGATAGTCGCAGTATTTCTGCGGTTCTGTCCTTTACCTTCATGAAGTACACAACCCATCCCCTTCATCTTGCCATACTATCTCCCCACTTTTCTTCATCCATTGACAAGCAAGCAATGTTTTTCTTCTATTCAAAAATGCAAACTGAAAACTACCTTAGCAAATAAAAAGAATATACAGCTTTGAGAGCATTCTCCAAAGTGACTCACTTATGATTTTAAACCCAGCATGTGGCTGATTAGCCCACCGCATTTAAACCTAAGGAAGGAAACTAGAAAAACCAAAGATTGTCCCTGCTCTGGCTTCACAAGCAGCTGTTTAAGACAGAACTACACCAGGAGCACAGACTTACTCACATCCCTATGTGTGGATGTTCATATGAAATATTTCAAGAACTCTTACCTTTTCCTTCACTCCATGCAAATGTATAAATAATCTGACTTAGCTAAAAAGGCTTCCAAAAGTTGCTTAGTTGTGGTAGGGGGGGTTGTTGTTATTTTTTGAAGTAAACTCAGATTTAACTTAATTACACACAAAATCTCTACAATATTCCCTTCACTATTGGATATTATTGGTAGCCTTACGGTAATGTTGTTGAAGAAGAGTAAACTTGTGAAATTTGAAGCCACATGAAATCTCCACAAGCAATCTGGCGCTAACCCTCCATCTCTACAGGAGAAAAAAGTACTCTCCTTTTGTTATCATCCATTTCTAACTCCTTGTTCTGCCAGAGAACAGCTTATTTTCTTCTAAACTATGATCTTGTTTTTTCTCCTAGTGTGACAGTGAACCCCCATGCAGTGTACAGGATGTATCAGGCTGGATGCGTTGATCTAGCTGAGAATAAGCACATGGACATTGCTTGAAGTATGAGCTGGAGGGTGCTAGCATCTGTGACGGGGCATAGCATGCATCACTTGTGCCAGGGCGGCTCTGCACATGCCTCTGTACTGAGGCTGGGGAAGTAAGGTTTCTGTCATGTGGCTGTAGGATTATTCACACTGTTTTAACTCCTGGAAAATCAGAGCATTACATAATTGATTAAATAAAATCTAGAATGCTCTGAAGTCATTAGAGTTATATTCATATTTTCACTGTAGCTATGATTAGGAGATGAAGACCTAATATATCTATCATTTACTTAGCATTAGAATATCTAGTACTTTCTTGCTTAAGTGCTCAGATGCTTCTGTATTCCAGAAGTAACCATTATTTTTTTTTCAACAAAAGTCTTGGTCATTGAAGCCTTTATGCAGAGTATTGAAAAAAAAAAAGACACAACCATCAGAAGTATTATGTACTACACATTTAGGGCAGCAGCAGATTTTATCTTGGAGTTCTGTTTCCATCCTTTTAAAAAATACCCAACACCACTACCTTTCACTTTTTTTCCGATGTAATTCAGTAATACATATCATTTACACACAAAGGGAATTAGTGTGACTTAATTAGCCACTGAAGTTAATAAATCTAGGCAGATACTTTGCAGTTTATATATTGTAAATGTAGGATTATAGGTACTTTATTAGAATATAGAAAAGTGATATATAAGTGCTTGATATAATAGTCAAGAGTGATTTATTAATCACAGCACTTTTATACATTTGTGTCTTCTTACATTTAGAAATGAAGCTTCAAGATCTGAGTAAATTTTATTCTGTAGTACAAAATGCTTCCTGCCTGTTTATATAAACATTAGCCTTCCATAATTGTTCAAATAAAGGCAAAAGTTGAGTACATTAGCTCTTTACAATAAGTCCAAGTTAATATACTGAAACGTAGGTATTTTCATCATTCAATTCCATGGCAGCAAATGTATGTGGATGGAAAATTATTAGCTTCCCTCAAAAAGGATACCCTCTCTAAACCAAACAGAGCAGATGTAACTAAATTAAATTGCTCATTTCAGATCAATTATCTCATTATTTTAGTTTTAATTTCTGTTCACGAATCAGTTACTTTATGGCCATGTGTTGACTATATGCTATTTATAGTGAATACAATTGATCACTACAAGTGGGGACTTAATGAATGGATAAACACTGAACCACAAATAGATAAGATAGATTTTAGTTCTCAAAAGTATGCCCTTTGCATACCAAATATTTATCTATATAAAGAATAATCACTGTCAGCTTTTAAATAAATAATTGTATTTCTAGTTATTAGGTGGTAGATTTATAGCCAAATAAGTCACCCTGTGCGGAAGGACTCTAAGAAATCTCTTCTGTCATTATAAGTTTTCATGATCTATGAAATAAATCGACACACTTCCCATATATCAGATGTTCCAAGACTTTAATAATCTATATCATCCTTTGCTGGTCTCACTCCAGTATGTCCATGTCTTTTAGAGTCTTTATTTTAGAGTGATACTAAAATGTCACTCTGTGAGTGCTTCTATATTTCGCTACAGGTGCAATACATCATACTTCCCCAGGGTACACAGGTACACAGGGTAAATTTACTCCACAGCACTTTTATCCTGCTTGAATTCAGCAGCTTCACACTGGTATCACCCTGAAGCATTTCTTTTATTTGCCTGCTCCTGAGCCTTGCTGATACTGTAACAGGTGCATCTCATAAGGCCACTACACTTGATGGATTATGATGTAAAAAAATCACAGTAAGCTAATGGAAGATTTGCAGAAAGAAAAAAAATGCTAATATTACTCTGAAGTTATCTTTCCACTCATGGTCAAACAAAACTCATTCTGCTTGATGGAAAGCTTTCTGATGGACACCTCTAGCCCTTCTGCCAGTAAGAGATTTTGGGGCTAATATGAATATTTTCCTACTATTTGATAATAGCAACATCTACCAAGAAGCACTATGACAACTCAGTGGATATAGTCAAACCAAATTCCAAGGTGCTGTTGCATTTACTAATGTTTTTTGTTACAGTTGAGCGAAGAGAGAGAAAGGGAATACTTCAAAAGGCCAAGGATTTTCCTGAGAGATGTGTCACTATAGACAGCAATACCATCTGTACCAGTCCTTGCAGAGCAGAAGGCAGACTATCCTACCAAAGGAAAAAAAGCTAAGACATTCCTGCAACACCAAGAAATCTCCTGTATGAGGTGCTTGGACAGGTTTCTCAAAGTAGCGCACAAGAATTTTATATGTCTGAACAGTATGTTGTATATTAATTTCAATATTTTGTCAGATCACTAGAAACTGGTTTACCTTATAGGATGTAAACTTCAAATAACATTCTGCACCTTCATTGGTACAAATATGCTTGGTTATTAATTACCAAATGGAGGCATCCTAACAAGTGATTCTGTGGCTGTGAACAATTGTGCGGCTAAAGAAAAAAACAAAATAAAACATGACCCCATAGACTAATGATTCAGGCATTCTCCTGAAAATGGAGAAGTCTTTAATCTTGTTCTTGCTTTCTAGAATTTTTCCTTCTTT
>VZZY01022050.1:0-90859 GCA_013400335.1 Eurystomus gularis | reverse complement strand
CAGAGGTCCCTTCCAACCTGTCATCCTGTGAAATGCCATTACAGTTTCATGTCCCCACTCCAGCTTGTGCCGTTGACCTGGGGCTAAAATCAGGACCCAGCGAGCGAGGCAGGTGCTGGGTGACCATTGCTGTGCATCGGACACCCAGGCGGCACAGCAGCCCTTCGCCTCACCCTGCGAACCACTCTGGAACAACGCCTTGAAACACTGGGGATAAAATTCCCATTTTTCTTCCCAAAGCCTTTCCCGGTCCAGCGCGGGCAGCGAGCTGGAGCTGTACGTCATGCAGAGCCCCCACTTCACGTAGCGCAGGGCCAGCGACGCGCACGGAGAAGTTCTCTGGATGCAGGATTTGTAACGCCCCCGGCACCAGAGCTCCCTTCCCTGCCTGTCCCGCTCCCCACGCGCTGGAATTTAAGGCTTTTGTTCGTTTTGAACAGGAAGGGGATGTCGGGTACGTTGGCTGTCCTCACTTGTGGGTGGACACGTGGTCATGGAATGGTTTGGGTGGGAAGGGACCATTCAAGACCATCTGGTCTAACCCCCCCCTGCAGGGAGCAGGGACATCTGCAACTAGAGCAGGTTGCTCAGAGCCCCGGCCAACCTCCCCTGGAATCCTTCCAGGGATGGGGCAGCCACCACCTCTCTGGGCAACCTGCGCCAGGCTCTCACCACCCTCAGCAGCAACAATTTCTTCCTTCTCTCGAGTCTCAATCTCCCTCTTTTCATTTCAAACCATCCCCCCTTGTCCTGTCCCAACAGGCCCTGCTCAAAAGTCCCTCCCCATCTTTCTTATAGGCCCCTGGAAGTCCTGAAAGGTCCAAGAAGCTCCCAACCCCTCTCTCCCAGCCCCCAGCGAAGCAGGCACGGAGACGCTCTCAAGTTAAACTCTCCATTTATTGGATCCTTTTACAAAAAAACTCAACATTGTGCTCGTGTTGAAGGAGTGTTTCTTCTTCTCTCAGAGTTGCTGTTTCGGAGCCTGGTGCTCACGGAGCAGTCAGCACAACCGCGGCGCAGGGGAGGGCAGGGGCCGGGCGGCGCGGACGGGCCCGTGTCACCGCAGACGACGCTATTTACAGCGAACATGAAAAACAGACCTCGCTCCGCACCCGGCGCCCGCCGGCTGAAACACTGGAAAAGGGGAAAAGGCTTTTCCCTTGGGAAAGGGGCAGCCTCCAAGAGGCCTCCTCTTCTCCCCGGGGCTGGGGTGGCAGAGGCCGTGTGCCCCAGGCTGCTCTGTGCTGGAGCTGGGACCAACCGCACGACCTGACCTGCGCTTCGGAGCTACCCTGGGACCCCCTGAAAGTCACGGGAGAGCGGCGGGTAGCGAGGGAGGATGTTCGGGACGGCGGCAGGGGCCGGCCCGCTCTCCAGAAATGCCCCTCTCCTCCCTGATGCTGGAGGGAAGCCGAAAGACAGCTCGGATCCCGGGATGTCTCAGGAGCAGAAAGTCCGCTCTCAGCGACTCGCAGCTCCCGCTCTCCCCGTCACCCCCAAATCCTCCCCCTTCGGGGGAGGTCTCAGCGAGGACAAAGCCACCCCACGACTCGTGCAGCCTCTCTCCACACAACCACGACGCTCCGCGCCCGAGCCCCGGCCACCGCAGCACCGGGGATCCTCCAAAAAACCCCAACGCTCCGGGCAGGAGTTGAGGGCGTTAAAGAGCCTGGTGAGAAGAACAGCTTGGATTTCCACTGGCCCCGGCCTGAAACGCACCAACAGGAAGAACCCCCCAAGCCCTGGGCTCGCTGCCGGCTCCGGCTGCAAACCCCAAACCCCCTCGATGCCAACAGCAACGCAAACGCTTCACGTCACGTCCCCGTTCTCCAGGCCTATCCTGGATTACGGTCTCTCGCCAGAATAATAAAATTTGCCTTTGAGATTTTGGAAAAGAAGTCCCGGCGAAGCATCTCTCTAAAGTGCAATCCGCGCCTGCGCCCCTCCTCGCTCCCCCCCTGCCTCCGGCCGTGCGGGCGGAGGGGTGGGAAAGGCCGAGCTGCCCCCACCGCTGGCTGACACCGGGGACCTGCGCGGCCCGTGAGCGGCTGTGTGGCTGCTAACCAACCTCCCACGAACCGGGGGAGAATTCAAGCCGGCAGCAGAGGAGCGTTGGGCCCCTCGGGGATGCTGAAGCTGGTGCAGCTGCTGCCCGTGCCACGGTTCCACGCCGAGCAGGGACAGAAGATACCCTTGCAGGTGTCTGGGGGCCTCGCAGGAGCCTCCAGCCGCGCTTCTCAGGAGCTGTGAGGCTTCACATGCTCCGTTTTGAGCACCTGATGTCAAAATGAGAGTGGAAAGGAAAAACCAAAACCGTACAGAGAGGAGCGGACGCTTTGCTCCGTATTTCACTGGGGCCTGTAATGCTGGTGAAGGCACGAGCCGTCGGCTCTGCTGGGGACGGGCTGCTCCTCCCCTTGCCCACGCATGGAGCAAGTGTCAGTGACCCCCACCCGCAGGGATGACATGAAAAACTGGCCAAAACGCAGCTGGAGAGGCCACAAAACACCCTAAAACCTGGTGCTGGCTGCAGGAGAGGAGTGCGGGCAGGGCTGACCTTCCGAGTGAGCCCAGGAGCTGCTGAGGGACCATCCCCGCTCCTGTTTTGGGACACACCAGAGACACAAGCAGGTGGTAACACCCTTCTGCGGGGGTGCTGGGCTGAAGTCAGGCCAGGAAAACTGGGGACGTTGAGGAGAATCACACAAGTTTCATCTTCCCATCTACCCAAGAGCTCCTCCAGGTTTGCCCTTAAACGGCTGGGATGCGCTGAGAGAGAACATCCCACAAGAGCTGGCAACCTTCGTCCTGCGCTCCCGTTAGGCGCCGGGGTGGAAGCAGAACAGAGCAGCGAGTGGAGCAGCGAGTGGAGCACGGAGGTCGTGCCAGGGCACGAGCGTGGCCGGGACGGGGGTTAAGGCAGCTACGCTGAGCCCCAGGGCGAACCCGACCTGGGCACGTTTGCTCTGGGATGAGGCAGAGCCGCGACTCGGCACAGCCCCGGCTCCGGGCTGGCGCTTGGCTGCGCACAGACGAAGGGTTCCTTGTCTTCTCCTTCCTCTGCTCTGCAAAATGTGAAACCATCCCAAGAGAAGGCCCCGGCAGCCCAGCTCCCGTCGCTCCGGCATGGAAAGCTGAACCCGCTTCCCAGGCAGGGACCCGGCACCGCGAAGAGCCGGCTCTGGGCAGGCAGCACCCACCCTTGGGTGCTTTCGGGAAAGGGGTTTATTTTATCCGCCAAGGCTGATGTAGCTGATCTTGGGGTGCTGCTGGAGCAGCTCTCCAGGGCCCCTGAACGAGGCCCTGAAGAGCTGGAGAAAAAGCCCCGAAGCGCTTGTGAAATGGCCAGGCCGGACTCGGAGACTCTCCGCAGCTGCCTTTGGTGTGGCAGCAGAAAATCGCAACCTGCTCTGGAACGCGAGAGCCTGGGGCATTGCCAGCCCCTGCAGCGCTCCACATGGATCACTCCCGAGCCCCAGACATGCTCCCTGTCTCCGGAGGTTCAGAGGAGGAGAAAACGACACCAAGAACAAGACGGCGGCAACCAACCTGTCCCCGGGGCTGCGGCACAGGACCCGGCGCGGCGCTGGGAGCCAGGGAACGACCCTCCGGGGCCAACCTCGTCCCTGCTCACCCCTGTCCAAGGGCCCAGGGTGGTGAGCAGAGCAGAGACCCGGTCACCAGCCGACACCTGGAAGTCCTCAGTAGTAGCCACGGGGCAGAATGAGCCGGGACGCAGGACAGGAGGGAGGAGAAGGGGCTGCCAGCGGTGAGCGGAGCTGCCCTGGCGCTGGGAAGAACCTCTCTGCAGTCAAACACTTCCACGCGGGCCTGGCTACGGTCCCCATGGAGCAAGGAGACAGAGACAGGTCAGAGGGGAAGAGGGGCTGGGTCAGGGGGGGTAAAAAAAGAAAAGAAAAGAGAAAAAAAAAAAAAAAAGCCTCACGCGGCAAATCTAAACCACTTTCATTTTAAATAACAATAATTAAAATTAAAAAGAATGGTTGCCCGTGGCCAGCGAAGGGGCAGGGCCACCAGCCAACGTGCCGTTCCTCAGTGTACGATCCCAGGGAGTCTTTATAGAAGCCGTGAGACCCCCGTTCCCCGGCGCTCGGTCCAGTCGCTGTGGGGGCGGCGGGAAGGGAGGAGGAACGTGCCCGTCCCAACCCAGGACGTCCCTTCTTGCTCCGCGGGAGGGAGGCGAGTCCACAGCAAAAGGCGTTTTGCACTCGCAGCCCCGTCCAAAAAGCCACCCTCGGCCCTCACCCGCCTCCGGCCAAGTTCGGAGAGCTGAGGGCGCCCGGTCACCTCCGGCTTCTAGATGAACTTGAAGCATTTCGTCTTGTCGTGGGGCAGGCGGGTCTTGAAGAGGACCGAGTCCACACGGAACTGGGTGTACAGGAGGGGCATGTACCCGTACACCTTGACAAAGAAGTTGATGCACTTGTGTCGCTCGTGGAAGTGAGAGTCGTCGTGGGAAAGAGCCTGGGGGCAGCCGGGGCAGCGGAAAGTCCAGCGGGAGGTCACCTGCAACGAGAGGGACAAAGGCGGTCACTGCCACGCTGCCCGCAGTGTCCCAGCCTGGGGGAAACCTGCCTGTGCCCAAGGCACCACACGGGTTGTCACAGGATGGTTTGGGTAGGAAAGGACCATCAAAGGTCATCTAGTGCAACCCCCCTGCAGGGAGCAGGGACATCTGCAACTAGAGCAGGTTGCTCAGAGCCCCGGCCAACCTCACCTGGAATCCTTCCAGGGATGGGGCAGCCACCACCTCTCTGGGCAACCTGTGCCAGGCTCTCACCACCCTCAGCAGAGACAATTTCCTCCTTGTTTCCAATCTAAATCTCCCTCTTTCACTTTCGAACCATCCCCCCTTGTCCTGTCCCAACAGGCCCTGCTCAAAAGTCCCTCCCCAGCTTTCTGACAGGCCCCTTGAAGTCCTGCAAGGCCACCAGAAGGTCTCCCTGGAGCCTTCTCCTCTCCCAGCTCTCCCAGCCTGGCCTCCCAGCAGAGGCCTTCCAGCCCTCCCATCATTGCTGGGGCCTCCTCTGGCCCCGCTCCACCAGCTCCATGTCTCTGCTGTGCTGAGGACTCCAGAGCTGCCCCAGCACTGCAGGGGGGTCTCCCAGAGCGCAGCAGAGGGGCAGGATCCCCTCCCTGCCCTGCTGGTCATAGAGGCTACAGAAGAATTAGCAGTTTGGGACACCTCTTCTTTTAGGCACCCACAGTAAGATCTTTGGAGGGGACTCCAGTTTTCAGGGGCCAGTCGTTGACTGAGTCACCTCCTTGTCTGTCTTGAATCAGATGTCCCATTGCAGTGCCCTTTGGTTTTGGTCTGATTCTCCTCTCAGCTGCACCAAACTCTACAACCTCCACTTCACAGTAGCTCCAGATGGAAAGAACACCACACAGGAAAACCCACCCATCATGTTTATGACCAAGACCCACCTCCAAGGCACTTGGCCTGCAACACTGAGACATGTAGGGCTGTGAGGAGCAGTTTGCCAGCAGCAATGATGAGCAGAATGATGGGCATCCAAAATTCACGCTCAACACTGGGACGTTCATTCGTGGCCACAGGGCAGGGAAGTTTCAGCTGGGCTGCAGCGTTTGGCCCAGCAGCCCTCAGCACGCAGATGAGCCTAAACGTCTCTGGAAAGCCACCCCAGGTCAGCAAGGAAATCATTCCTACTTCTGCCACATGTTATGGAGAGAAGGACATTTTTCTTTTCGGGATCAGCCTCTCAGAAGGGCCTTTACTGAGCCAGGAAACTCTCAGGTCTGAGCTGCGGCGTAAATCAAACCCTGCGTGGTGCAGCTTCTGAGCTGTGAGGAAGGGAACCAGATCTCCCCTGGAGCAGAGCAGCCTCCTATCACACCGCTTGCCTTCCAAAGACCTCAACCACACCACGGTTCCTCCAGAAACACAAAGCCCAGCACGTTACCTTTATGGGAGGTTTTCTCGTCAGGTGAGAGACCAAGAAGTTCATGGCGATGTCCTCGCAGTTGATGTACTCATCCACCATGTCACGGATGGCTTGTGGCATCACGTAGGAGTACAGGTAGGCGTAGTACTGGAAAGGATAAAAAGGCACAAGGTTGCTCAAGGGGGTCCCAAGCAGAGAGCTCAAGGTTGCCAGTGGAGACACTCCCCATAACAGAGTTAATCCTGCACCCAGGATCTGCTGTGACAAATCTACCTCACAGCCATGACCCTGACTGAGTCCCAAGGTTTCTGGAGCGTCAGAAATCAAGGAACAATAGTTTGAGCGCCCTCAGATCTTGCTCTTTGCTGCTGCAGAGTCAGCACGGCAGCAGCAGCTGGTGGATCACCTTCCCACCACGACAGGACAGTCCCCTTGGGAAAGCAGCCCAACCTTTTCTCAAGACTTGTTTGCCCACTGTTGGCTTTCCCATGCCGAGAGGCACAGGTCATGGAGCCACTTCTGCACTGTTTCCAACATAAACCAGCCTCCTCCCACACCCACCAGCCAGCCCGTGCCACCACGCAGCTGCAGAAACCCACAACTTCCCTTGTAACACTGAGTCTGTAAGAGTCAAGATGCTACAGTGAAGAAGCAGGGCAGGCACCGCCGTGGCCCACCTCACCCTCACCATGACAGAGAGCATCGCTGGAATGTGCTCTGCCCCACGCTCCATCCACCCGCTTCAGTGCCGTGGTGCTTCTCACGTGGCACAGACACACGCTGCTCCTCCAGGAGACCACCCGCTGGGACACAGACCAGTTGCTGGCTGTGTTTTACAGCATCAGAGAATTGCTTTGGTTGGAAGAGACCTTTAGGGTCATCAAGTCCAACTGTTAACCCAGCACTGCCAGGGCACCACTAACCCATGGCCCTCAGCACCACATCTCCACAGCTTGGAAACCCCTCCAGGGATGGGGACTCCACCACTGCCCTGCCCAGCCTGGCACAGCCCTTCACAGCCCTTGCCAGCTAGAAATTGTTCCTCATGTCCAACCTAAAACACCCATGGTGCAACTCAAGGGAAAAAAAATACAACCTCACAAACATCAGACCCTGGTTACTCTGAGAAGCTCAGAGCTTTGTGGCCATGGAATCTCACCTTATGGAAGAAGGCAGCACCAGTGAGCACCATAGAGAGCTCGCAAGAGTAGTTGGAGTTGTAGAGCCAGGACTGATGGGGGATGTCCCACGCGTGGTAGCGCCCCGGGAAGCCAACGATGCGGTCCCTGGCCTCTCTCCAGACACTGCAAACACAAAGCCTTTCAGTGAGACACAAACCCAGGGAGATGAGCAGGGCAGTGCCTGAGAACCACCATGCACAGGACTGTGCCCTCGATGCCAAGGGAGCGGCTCCCAAGGGGGCTGCAAGTGATGGAGACAGAATCAGAGAATTGTTTAGGTTGGAAAAGACCTTCTTGAGTCCAACTGTTAACCCATCCCTGCCAGGGCACCACTAACCCATGGCCCTCAGCACCACATCTCCATGGCTTGGAAACCCCTCCAGGGATGGGGACTCCACCACTGCCTAGGACAGCCCTTCACAACCCTTTCAGTGAACAAATTGTTCCTCGTGTCCAACCTAAACGTCCCCTGATGCAAGCTGAGACCATTTCCTCTTGTCCTATCACTTGCTCCTTGGGAGAAGAGCCCAACACCCACCTCGCGCCAACTTCCTTCCAGGGAGTTCTCAAGAGCCAGAAGGTCTCCCCTGAGCCTCCTTTGCTCCAGGCTCAACACCCCCAGGTCCCTCAGCTGCTTCTCAGCAGCCTTGTGCTCTAGACCCTTCCCCAGCTTCCTTGCCCTTCTCTGGACATGCTCCAGCCCCTCAAGGTCCTTATTGGAGTGAGGGGCCCAAAACTGACCCCAGGATTGGAGGTTGGGCCTCCCCAGTGCCCAGTCCATGGGACAATCCCTGCCCTGGTCCTGCTGGCCAACACTAGTGCTGACACAAGCCAGGATCCTGGTGGCCTTCTTGGCCACCCAGGCACACACTGGCTCATCTCCAGCCACCTGTTGACCAACCCCCCCAGGTCCTTTTCCACCGGGCACTTTCCAGCCACTCTTCCCCCAGCCTGGAGCATTGCAGGGGGTTGTTGTGACCCAAGTGCAGGACCCGGCCCTTGGCCTTGTTGAACCTCATCCCATTGGCCTCAGCCCATCGATCCAGCCTGGCCCCAGCCTGGCCAGACCCTCTCTCTCTCATCTCCCCTCTATGGAAAGTCCAGAGCAGGCAAGACTTGGCCTGGTAGGAACCCAGCATCTCCTGGCCTCTTCCCTCAAGTATCTGGGACATTCTGTCTCTCAGAAGCTCCATTTCCTCCTCTCTAAAGTCAAGATAAGATCAAGCTGCCTTTAGGAATGCTGCCGCTGAAGACCCTGGTGTCTCCAGATGGAAGATCTGGAGTGCCAACCTGCCAGCTTCCCATCTCAAACTGGCTCTGGCCCTGTGGGAAAACCTCTTGGGCCATAAGTGTGTCCTTCACCCAAACACATGTTTGCAGTTGAGCTAGAGGGAATGAAATCCTGAGGCTCGCACGTGAGAACGTGGGCTTGCTTAATATTCTGCTCTCATCTGAAGCTCCAGAGAAATCCCACAGGAGAGCTCTGCAAGACTGGCAGGAATAATTACGGAAGAAGTCAACGCCTAATGCCTGACCTGGGAAACAAGCCCAGCCTCCACTGGCAGGGGTGCCAGGTTCCTCCAGATCATCCGATCCCACCTCCCCAACGGTTAGTGTCCAAGCTGCATCTCCAAACCCAGTGACTCCACGCTGCAGGACACAAGTTCCAGGCGGGAGCTTGTTGGACACAGAAAGGTTTTCTCTTCTTCACAGGCACAAAATAGGGCAGAAAGTGGCCTTCTTGGTTTTTTCCTGGTGTGGATGCAGGTTCCTCCCACAATCCCAGTTCCTGCAGCGAGCTACAGAAGGGATGGCTGCAGGGCATGAAGAGAATCATAGAACCATAGAATCATTAAGGCTGGTAAAAGGCCTCTAAGATCATCAAGTCCAACCATCAACCCATGACCACTAGACCATGTCCTGAAGTGCCACATCTACCTGGTTTTTGAACACCTGCAGGGACGGTGACTCCACCACTGCCCTGGGCAGCCTGGTCCAGGGCTTAATCACTCTTTCAGTAAAAAATGTCTTCCTAATATCCAACCTAAACCTCCCCTGGTGCAGCTTGAAGCCATTTCCTCTTGTCCTCTTCCTCCTTGGAGAAGAGACCAACCTCACCTCTCTACAACCTCCTTTCAGGTAGTTGTGGGGAGTTAGAAGGTGTCCCCTCAGCCTTCTCTTCTCCAGACTAAACAGTCCCAAGCCTCTCAGCCACTCCTCATAGGACGTTCTCCAGACCCCTCACCTTCTTGGCTGCCCTTCTCTAGACCTGTTCCTGCCCCTCAATGTCTCTCTCATACTGCGGCGCCCAAACCTGACCCCAGTTCAGTTCAGAGACGGAGTTTCTGAGAGCCCTGAGCTTTTGTTACACGCACTGACACGGCCAGCAGCAAAGACGTGACTATTGTCACATCCTCTCCTCAAATTAATGAAACTCCGATACAACCTGGTAAGGAAAACCGAGGAGTTAACACCGGCTTCACTGGCACCACCTTCCCAGCAAGCGCTTGTTTGCTGCGGTTTCTGTCAATCCAACGTGGTTGTTTTGAAAAGCCAGGGTCAAAACTACTCATTCCCTCTCACTTCTCCCACGTCTCGCTTTCCTACCAACGTGATGCTTCTCCTCTCCCAGCTCAGCCAGAAAAAATAAGGATTTCTCCAGAGAATCGTTTTGGGTGTGCTCCTCAGAAAGGGCTGCTCTGGATGCCCACCTCCAGCTTGCTCCTGAGAAGCAAACAGAGCAAGAAGAGGCTTTTTGGCCCTAAGAATTGCAGCCTGAAGTGAAGCTTCGACAGAAGTTGTTATGGGCAGAGGTTCATTCAATGGCCAAGACACGGACTCTTCCCTGGGTGAACGTGTTAACGCAGAGGCTTTGTGGGAACAAGGTGTTTGGAAGCAGGGATATGAGTGAGAAGAATACAGGACACATGGAATTCTCATTCCTCCCATGGCAGGAGCCCACGTAACCGCTTTCTCCTCTCATCAGGAAGGGTTTTGCCAAAGCAAAGTCAAGGGAAAATGGAGGTGCTGGAGCAGAAGGGGGGTGGGAATGAGAGCAACCAGCACCAGCCTTTTCTGGGTAACATCTGTCTTTTCCATGCTCTGCAGAGAGAAAGGCCAAAATAGCTGTCACCTCCCAGGTCACACGTGATCATAGAATCATTTTGGCTGGAAAAGACCTTTAAGATCATCGAGTCCAGCTGTTAACCCATCCCTGCCAGGGCACCACTAACCCCTGGCCCTCAGCACCACATCTCCACGGCTTGGAAACCCCTCCAGGGATGGGGACTCCACCACTGCCCTGCCCAGCCTGGCACAGCCCTTCACAGCCCTTGCCAGCAAGAAATTGTTCCTCATGGCCAACCTCAACCTCCCCTGGAACAACTTGAGGCCATTTCCTCTTGTCCTATCACTTGTTCCTTGGGAGAACAGACTGATCTCCACCTGGCTCCAAACTCCTTTCAGGGAGTTCTCAAGAGCCAGAAGGTCTCCCCTGAGCCTCCTTTGCTCCAGGCTCAACACCCACAGGTCCCTCAGCTGCTCCTCACCACACTTGTGCTCTAGACCCTTCCCCAGCTTTGCTGCCCTTCTCTGGCCACGCTGCAGCAAAAGAGGATGGCAGCCCACCAGGAGCATCCCGTCCTGCAGCAGCTGCAAACATCCTGGCCTTGCCAATGGCAGACAAAGGATGAAGAGCAACAGCCTCTTGGATTTGTTTCCCAGTTTCCTTCCACGCTAGGAAGCCACGCGCTCCCAGAACCATGAAGGGAACATTATCAGCACAGCAAAGGCTGAGGTTAGGAAGCATGAGAATCAGGGTTGCCTGGACAACCTGAAGTCAGCCCACCCGCCTGCACTCATTAAACAGTTCATAACCGTGTAGTACTCCCCCAAGAAATGGAGTTGGAAAGCCGTGGGAAGGGATGTGCTGGTCCTAATTCTGGCCCCAGCTTTAGCCACGAGGCCGTGCTGCACCTGAGAAGACCCTGGATGTGGAAAACACCAGTTTGGGGCCAAAGGTGACATGCATGGAGGCTACTCACCGGAACCCAAACATGATCTCGTCGTGGCGAAGGTGAGCGTCATCATCAATGGAGAGGATGGCCTCCGTCTCGATCTCGTCCCACGGCAGGAACCGGTTGTTCAGGCTGTTCTTCTCTGTGCGGACAACCTAAGGGATGAACACACGACGGTTACGGTGACTGTCTGTGCTCAGAGAAGAGATTTTGGGGCTGGGGCTGTGCACTCCAGCTGTGACAGTCCAGCATTTCGGCGCTTCATCACAGACCCTGCGACAGGAACACGCTTTCTAAGCACAAAACTTCACCTCACTCCAACTCCAGCTTCCAGCCCTTCCATGTGCCACCTCCTGCCCACCTCACAGGACTGCCAAAGCCAAACCCAAGCCCCACGGTGCCCGGTGCCAGCTGTAACGGCCGCGCTTGCGGTCACCGACCCTCTCGTGCGCTGGAGAGTGGCTCGGTGATGGTGAGGAGAGGGAAAACCAGCGGCCATGGCCACGTCTTTCCTACGGCCGCTGAAGAAGTGGCCCTTGCAGCATTTCTCCAGCGCTGATCTGAATTGTTTCTGCCACTATCCAGACCTTCTGCTTGGACACAGCTCACCTGCAATGCCTCCCTCTCTCAAAACCCTTCCAACCCCCTGACTGTGCAATTTCCCGTAGCCCCAGCCACACACGTCCAAAATCAGACTCAACTTCTCCCTCTTCTTGACCACCCCTCCCATGCTGGACCCTCCTTCTCCCTCCCTCTTACACCTTTCACCTGCCCTGGTTGCTCTACAGCCACTGAGCTCATCCCGGGCTTCCTGTCCCCTTCAATCCCTCCAGCCGTTTCTCCAGCTCTCCTCTAAGCAATCTCTCTTGATTTAAAAATAAAGTCCAGCCTAGTGGAAAGAATAAGGCGTCAGGGCAAGAAAACCCCATTAAATAAGATTACATCTGATCACACACGAAAAAAAGCCCCTGCTGAAACCATTAGGAGCAGAAAATATTTGTACCAGGGATTGGGGTGACAGCTGGCAGGGTTAAATTCCCGTGCAAAGCCTCTGTTGGGGCTTCCATCTGTCAGCAGCTGCTGAGGAGGGTGGGATCGGAACATTCAACAAGGACGCATGAAAATATTTCACTACAGATCCATCAAAAGCACAAACAATTTATTGCAGGGAGGTGAACAAATTCTGCAGCTCTAAGGCGTGGTGGAGCAGGGCTGGAGCTGAGCTGGCAGCATTCCCACCCCAGGAGGGCTGTGATGCAACCACTGCCCGCAGGAGAAGACAATGGCTGAGACAGATGATGCTGGTGAAGGGATTTCTTCCTCTTCTCCCTCCTATGGTGGAGAAGCGTGATAGAAACCAGCATGGGGCTTGTGTTGATGTTCAGAGTTAGCGTGAGCCTGCAGATGCTCCCAGGGATATCTCCTCTGTCTGGGAACTGCTAGAAAAGAGAGGCTGAAGGAACCACGGTGATGAGGAGATGGGAGAGGAGGCAACTCCACACGCTGACTCAAGGGAGGCAGCTGGTAAAACAGGGATCAAAAAGCCAGGAGGTTTGGAATGCTATGGACCTAATGTGATGGCCCAGGAAGCCAAGGAAGACCTGGACACAAGGAGGCCAGCACAGGCTTCGAGAACTCAAGGAACTACCAGACAGAGTCCAGCAGAGGCTGTGGAGATGCTGAGGGGCCTGGAGCATCTCTGTGCCCAGGAAAGGCTGAGAGCCCTGGGGCTGCTGAGCTGCACAAGAGAAGCCTCCGAGGGGATCTGATCAATGCTGAGCAAGAGCTCAAGGGCCCATGGGGGGCAAGAGGATGGGGCCAGACTCTTGTCAGTGGTGCCCAGGGACAGGACAAGGGGCAACGGGCACCAACTGGAACCCAGGAGGTTCCATCTGAACAGGAGGAGAAACTTGTTTGGTGTGAGGGTGTGGGAGCCTGGCCCAGGCTGCCCAGAGAGGTTGTGGAGTCTCCTTCTCTGGAGAGATTCCAAAGGCGCCTGGACACGATCCTGGGCCCCCTGCTCTGGGTGAGCTGCTGGAGCAGGGGGTTGGACGAGATGATCTCCAGAGGTTCTTTCCAACCCTCATCATGCTGCGATTCTGTGATTTCCAAAGGGACTGTGCAAAAGATTAAGGAGAATCCAGGGCCAGATCTGAGCTTTGGCTGCTATACAAAACCAAGAGACAGGTAAAGATGTGATATTTAGCTCTGAGTTCCAACAACTCAACAAAGCTGGGGCTGGTTTTCACCTGAGCTTTGCAGTCAGTCCCACCTTCTTCTGAAAACCACAGAATACCAGTTTGGAATGATCTCAAGGATCATCTGGTCCAACCTTTCTTGGAAAAAGCCCAGTCTAGACAAATGGCCCAGCACCCCATCCAGCTGAATGTTGAAAGTGTCCAATGCTGGGGACTCCACCACTTCCCTGAGGAGATCATTCCTATGGCTGACTGTGTTGTGAAAAATTTTCCTCTTGTGTCCCATTGGAATCTTCCCTCATCTTTTCCACGTGACTCCTTGTCAAGAGGGAATACCCATCTTCTTTGTAGTCACCCTTTAAATACTGGAACATGGTGAGAAGATCTTACCTAAACCTCTTCTTCTCAAGGCTGAACAAATCCCCTTCTCTCAGTCTTTCCTCACACGGCAGCTCCCCAGTCCTTGGATCATCTTTGTGGCCCTTCTCTGGACCATCTCCAGCCTCTCCACAGCTTTTTGGTACAGCAGGGACCAAAACTGAACAGAATATTCCAGATGTGGGCTCCAAAACTGAACCTACTATTCCAGGTGTGGCCTCCAAAACTGAACCTACTATTCCAGGTGTGGCCTGACCAGCGCTGGCTCAGTGGGATAAAGCTTCTTCAATCTCTGCTGGTGACACCCTTGCTGATGCGACCCAACATCCTGTTGGCTTTCTTTGCTACAGCAGCAGCACAACGTTCACTAGTATTGACCTTGTGAAGACCTTGAGTTGTAGAGACGCAGACAGGACACAAAACTTGGCATGAGTTCTGCAACGCGCACGTTTCTGGTTAGTCCATCAAGGCTGAAGCTTTGCAGGTCTGGAAGTGCCAGTGTTCAGCTCCTGCCTTTCACAGAAAAGAGATGTACTCCTGCCTTTCACCTGGGAGTACTTAAGATTCAAGCAGCCTGTGAATCGATAGATCCCAAGGAAAAACCCAGTAAAGTTATTGATTGACTCGTTTTCCCGTCACTTGCTGAATAAGAACATGATGCAACCGTCAATTGGGAAAGTGAAGCAGATTCTGCCTCCAGCATCTGAAACTGGGGGCCCCAGTTTCAGAGACCAGTGCCCAGCATTAAACTCTTCCCTAAAGAGAAGGATGCTGTGAAGAAGTCAGATGCTTCCAAGCCTTGATGAGCTCCCTCAATTCACCATGTGAGCTCTAGCGACAGTTAGAAGCAACTTAAAGCTATTGTCTTTGATGCCTTATTTTCAAAGAAACGATCCCGATTTCCAGCATGTTTAGGATGCAGCTAATTCCCATCGGACGATATTCCGTGGCTTTTGTAAATCCCTGAGCTCTCCCTGGGGTGATGGAACCATGAAGCGCTTGAGGACCTGCAGGCAGTGATGAGATGAGGTTCAAAACCTTCCTCCTGAGATGGTTGGAGCGTGGTGTGTCTCCGGGCAAGGCCCGGTTTTGTTCTTGACCGCACACTGCATCCCGAGCTGCGGAAACGAGGCCATCGCGTCGTTAGACAGAAGACCTAACTCTTGAGAGAGAGAAAAGTGAATTTTGGGGAAACTTTTCTGCTTTAATATGGGCAGCTGATCTTGTACAAAAAGGTTAGAGGGAATGGGAAGAGGATTTGAGTGAGGAACTTGAAATATTTCTACCTCTTCTGAAGTTTTTACATTTCAATGGGCCTCTAAGGCCACCATGGAATGGACATAACGGGCACAAACGTACTCAGAAGCTTATCAGGTCAAGTGAAAAAAGAAAGGTTATTACACCAGCAAAATACAAAGAAGTCCCATCCTCTCCCTCACAGAGCATTGAGTGAGATTCAGCAATTCTTCATGACTTCATCACACACTTAAAACACAGCTCAATGACACCTCATTGTGCCATGTCCTCAGCTGGAGGTGCTCTCCCAACAGTCACAGAATCATAGAATGGTTTGGGTTGGAAGAGACCTCAAAGATCATCCAGTTCCAACCCCCCTGCCATGGCAGGGACACCTCCCACTAGACCAGGTTGCTCAAGGCCCCATCCAACCTGGTCTTGAACACCTCCAGTGTTGGTGCATCCACAACTTCCCCGAGCAACCTGTACCAGTGTCTTACCACCCTCAAGAGTGAAGAACTTAATAACTAATTAATCTCCCTCCACCACGTGTAGGGTTGGGTGGAGAAAGCCAGCAGACGCTATGGTGACCACACATCTATACGTACAGACAAGAGGCACATTTAATGTTGCTGAATTCAGGGATTTACAGGCCACAGGAGGTCACCTGATCATCTTGCGTGACCTCCTTACATGGTGGACCAGGGGGACTCAATGCAGCCACACTTTCCCTGGAAGACTCATCACACGGCACCGTAAAACAGCTATGAAATGTCAACTTGGACCAAATTACAAAGCCACGGGAGCATACTTCATGACACCAGTTGAACTGCAGTGCTTTCTGGAGAACCAACAGCAGATAGCTGGTGGGGTTGACAGCAGTAAGTTAAGCCAAAAGGGACTTTCAGGTCACCTACATTAACCTTCTGCATGATCCAGGTCACAGGGACCCCATCTCAGACCTGAGCTGTGGCAGGCAGAAGCATCTCTGCCAGAAGGCATCCTGGCTCCATCTGAAGACATCACAAGGGGGAGAATCCACCTTTCCTCTGAGACATTAACTCTCAAACACTAATAATTTGCTTCTTGTTGTGAATTATCTGCCTTTGTTTCCCAGTTGCTGAACCTTGGTGGGTTTCTTCCACCCCATCAAAGTATAGAGGTGCCACAACCAAACCCTCTCTCGGTTCTTCTTTAAACAGATTGAGGTCTCTGTCTCTCACCCAAAGCTGTTTCTCCTGCGCTTCCATCAGTTTAATGACCAATTTTGCCTCAATCTTCTTTCTCAACGGTCTCAAACCAAGAGCTCTGTTAAGACCCAACAAAATAAGTTCCCTCAGCAAAGCTGAAACACTGCTCTCTGGCACAACAGTCAGCAGTTACCCCAACCCAAGGAGATTAAAGCAGTGAGGAGGACACAAAATCAGCCAGCGAGCTACAAGAGAGACAAAAATGCATTTACCACAAAGCCACCTTCCCTTACAGTGAACGTTAAGGCTCCAAAAACTGAGCAGAGCATCAGTGGTAGGACCTGCACACAAACTCCAGCCCCTCCAGACTCAAAACCACCCAAGACTGTGTGCTTCTGCCTGTCTTATTTTGGTTATTTGGGCTTTTTCTTTGGAAATACATTTTTTTAAAAACACTTGGCCATTTAGTTGGGTGTCTCCGAGCACCCAACACACCACATTAGAAGTTCCTGTTCCTTCCAGCAAATCAAGTCAAGGTGATTCAGTTCCACAACGTGGGTTGGTTGTTGGGTTTTTTTGTGACTCAAGAAGCACAAACCCCCACCACTCTATGCAAGCCCATTTGCTCCTGGTGTTGTTCATAGCCACGTTGGCCAAGTGGATCTTAAAAACGTTAGAGGGAACTAAACCAGAGCGTAAATCTAGAGTTGGTCCAGCAATAACGTCCCTAACCAACAGTTTATCATAAGTTTTTATACATAAACAAAAAAATACAGTAAAATCAATATCTTCCAGCAATCTCCTCGCTGGGGAGGCTTTACGCTTCAGCTTTAAATTTAAGTGTCACATGTAATTTGACGGTGCAAAATGAAGAACGTCTCTGCCCTTGGAGAAGTTTTGACAGTTCAACTTAGTGAACTGGATTGATTTCTGGGCAACGAGCAAACTCTGCAAGAAACCAGGAACCTCAATGCTCATGTCTTTAGGAGAATAAAAGCCAGGAGGCTTAGGAGAGCTGGATAATTTGGGGAGACAAAGAGCAAGTTCTCAGGAAAAGGATCCATTTCCATCATCCCCAAATACGTGCCGATTCCACCCAAATGGGCTGGGGAAAACCAGCACCATAGGCAGAGTGGGGCTGGGGGCACCACGAGCTCCCTTTTGCCAAGCAGCTGAGAATTATGGCGCTGAGGACGTGGGAGCCAAATGCATCTGCCTCTTCTGCCTGGAGAGCTGACCTCGATCTACACTTCGAAGGAAAAAGCCGACGAGCTCCTGCCAGCGCAGTCCTCCAGGGAGGATGCAGATTTACAACACTGTCAATCCCTTTTCTTGGCACCAGCTCTGAACGTTTTAGTAATCAGATGCAGTGACACAAGTCTCCTGCTCTGCAGCGGAGAGCTCTAGCCAGAGCCTCTGGGGTTGTGTCCTTTTGCCGTCCAAAGGACTGGTCTTCTGGGCCACAGCAAAGCCCTCTGCAAAACTCAGCTTAGCTCAGTGGGGACAGCACTGACCTCAGGGGTGGGAACTGCCCAGGACCTCATCTGAATCACAGAATGGTTTGTGTGGGGAGGGACCTTTCAAGGGCATCTAGTCCAACCCCCCCTGCACTGAGCAGGGACATCTGCAACTAGAGTAGGTTGCTCAGAGCCCCGGCCAACCTCACCTGGAATCCTTCCAGGGATGGGGCAGCCACCACCTCTCTGGGCAACCTGCGCCAGGCTCTCACCACCCTCAGCAGAAACAATTTCTTCCTTCTCTCTAGTCTCAATCTCCCTCTTTTCATTCCAACCATCACCCCTTGTCCTGTCCCAACAGGCCCTGCTCAAAAGTCCCTCCCCATCTTTCTTATAGGCCTCTCTCAATTCTATGATACTATGGCTCTGGGAGGTGGCAAACTCCAGCAGAAGATAACAACGAGCAGGAACCAAGAATCTCTGAATCTCTTCTGTAATCAGACACCTATTTTCAGCTCCTAGTTTGGACAAATTCAGACATCCTCCAATTAAGAAAGTTGCCCAGATCAGCCCTGAAGACTCACCAGATACACCAAGGCCCCTTCCCTTCACGTATCAGCACAAGGTGAGATTATTTACCAGGCTCCTCAGACGGAGTTATGTGTGTGCCGATTCAGATCCACATAAGCAGGATAAATCACCTCTTCTTTTCCCGTGGCTGACTCCATTCCCCGCTCCCTCTGCACCCGGGGTGTCATTTCAGACTGGCACTTGCTTCTCTACAAACGCAGCCAGGAGAAGATGACAAGCCTGCCTGGTCCCATGGAGCAGCAGCACCCCTGAAGCCACGTGTGTAGCTGTCACAACAGGTTTCCACTGACCAGCTGGAAATCAAGCAACACGTTTGGGATGTCAGGCAGGGCTAGAGCACGCTGTAAACACCCCGGCTCTGGCAGGGATCATGGCATCAGGAGAGGCTCCATATGGAAACCGCACACCTGAGGTTCACCCTTGGAAAGACGCCTGATCCTGATTTCTCTGGTGCTCTGTGTCATCTTCCTCTCACTTCACATGTCAGGGAGCTGAGAAGTGAGAAGAAGCCGGTCACAAGGCAGGCACCACATGTGCACGTTGGCTGCTCGGCAGGGAGCCAAGCTTCCTACCAAGGCAGATGCTGAGGAGAAGCCAGAGAAGCTGTTGCCATCGCTACAGATGCCAGCAAAACTCTCTGCAGCCCTCCACCCGCTCCCAGTTGGATGATGTCCGTGTGACTCACGCTGGGCTGACCAACACTGCAGTCTTTTTTGCCTCAGTTTTCTCAGCCTTTTATCACTACCTGCTCCTGGGCAAGCTGAGATGCTCCACAAAAGCTGCCAAAATCACCGTGGCTCTCAGCCCAGACCTCAAATCTATTTGACTGTCCTTACCAAGGACAACCTCGGTGGTGCTTACTGAAGACTATCAATTGCCTCCTGAAAGTGCAGCATCAACCCCAGCAGCCCTGGGGCCCTGCCCACGCAGAACTGTTTCCTCCTGCCAATCTCAACTCCCACCACGAGAAAACCCTCCCTGTTTGCAGAGGACAGAGATTCATCCAATTCCTACTTGCCAGCATCCTGCTTTCCAAAGCCAAAACCTCACGGAAAAAAGCAGTTCCAAGCCTTGAGCTCGGCCAGAAATTCTTCATTTCGTGAGAAATAACAAAATCTGGCCTCGCTCGACACACGGCGATGCTCCTCTCACAGAGCCAGGCAGCAGGCAGAAGATGGGATGCTAGCATGGCCTTTCCACCATAACCAACCTCCACGATGATGCTTCTTCTCCCTGTAATCATGCTCTCATTCCCAGCCTGCACCCAAAAACTTGACGCAACGAGTCCAGCACGACGTGGGAACCAGAGGGTGTTTCTGGCAGCTCCTGATGAGCTGCAAATCCAGGGGAAATGGCAGCCCAGCGCTTCGACATGCGTGGAAACATGGTGTTAAAGCTCCTTCCAGAGCTCCAGTGCCCTTTCCAGCACTGGCAGATCTCAGCAGATTGGTATTTGGTAAAGATATGGATGTTCTTTTGGTTGTGTTTATGATCATTGATGTTTAAACAACTTGGGGTGCAAAGGCAAAATCACGGGTGCAGAAAGCAGCTCTTTCGAAACATCTCCCCCTGCTAAGGTGGCAATTTCCTGCCGCTATCCTGGGGTTAACACACTCAAATCCAGAAGTTATTGATAAATGGGCATGGATATGACCACAGCTCCTAAACAAGCCCTGTTACCCCGGCCAAAGCCATCCTGGAGAGAACTCTAGGCTGCTTGGATCCACCTGCACGCGAGGTGCAGCCGTAAGGGGCTGCGCTCCTCTCCTGGCTGGTCTCTCCCCATGAAACAGCCTTATCACAGAATCAGAGAATGGTTTGGGTTGGAAAGGACCTCAAAGATCATCTAGTTCCAACCCCTCTGCCATGGCAGAGACACCTCCCACTAGACCAGGTTGCTCCAAGCCCCATCCAACCTGGCCTTAAATACCTCCAGTGTTGGGGCATCTACAACCTCCCTGGGCAACCTGTGCCAGGGTCTCACCACCCTCAGAGTGTTGTGCCCAGTTGGCTCCCAGCTCCGCTCCAGCTAGTCTGGATGAGGCCCAAGCCATGCAGCACTTAGCTCCAGATGGTGCCACACCAGCATCTGCTGTGGTCAGGCAAGGGGAAAGGAGATGGCACTTCATAACCAGTGCTTGTTCTGAGACCTCTTCCACACCAGTTCTGTCCTACCCATACGCGTTCTCTGGAATCTCCTCTCGTGCATGATTTGATGACACTTGCACTGAAAATACCAGTTATTTATTTGAAGATCCATCCAAGAACAGCTCTTCAGAAACACTCTCAGCAGGATGTTTCTTCAGCCATCAACTGCCTGATGAGACACTCCTGGTTTTTACCGTGGCTTCCCCTGGCCATTCTTCACCTTCTTGTTTTCCCTTTAATCTTTGCTTGTAAAGATGGCTTGGGAAGGTACCGTTATCTGCTTCCTCATGTACTAATTATCCTTCTGCTCCTTCCCCAGTGCTCCCTCTTCACCTTGGAAGAGTTACATCCCCTCTCCTTCACACCATGAACCTCCAGACTTCTCAGCTTTGCTACCTCCAACTCAAGGCGTTTTTGAGATTTGAACGGGAAGGATTTATAGACTATTTTCAGACTCATCTCCAGAGGTACGAAAAGAGTTCCACTGGAAGGGTATTTAGCTACAAAGCCATCCAAAGGCAGCGCCTGCTGCATATAAATCAGCAACACAGATGCATTTTTAAAGTACGCATAATTAAATAATGCAACATAAAACCAAGCGTAAATTATCCCCCGCTGAGAACAAAACCACACAGGAAGGCACTGGTGGAAATCCTTCTTTTTCAAACCGAGACTGCGTCCGCAATACGTGCAAACGCTCGGTCCCTCCACAAGCTACTCGACGGCTGTCAGTGGGATGCTCATCTCCGAGATGAGAAACCGGCCTGCGATACAAATAAAACTGGTTATTTATTCATTTTCATATGGGTGCAGCTGCCGCATCTCTCCAGAGCTGCTAAAGGAGAAGAAAGCTTATTTGAACACTACGGGGGCCAGGATGCTCATGTATCTTTCTCCTCTCGGCGTGCTGTTGGTAGTGGCTGTGCAATTAAAGATGCACGTTGAGTCGGCCGTCCGATTAGATTTATTTGACAATTATTTGTAATTATTTGGCTCCAAAGAACGTCCCTGGGATAACGTGCAGTCACTTGCAGTTCAGGCTTTCAAATACCTCACCTCCCGTTGCTTCATCTCACTCCTCGCTGGAACTCTGCTCTGTGCTTTACCTGAAAGCTCCCATGGAAAAACTGCTGAGCGCAAGGGGACAGAAAAGCTCATGACCCAACTTCCACCAGCACGCCTGGGATCACCGGTTGGACCGACAGGTTGCTGTTTGCTGAGAAACCAGAGAAAGCCAGAGAATCATGGAATTGTTTTGGTTGGAAGAGACCTTTAAGAGCATTAAGTCCAACCGTTTCCCCAGCACTGCCAGGGCACCACTAACCCCTGGCCCTCAGCACCACATCTCCACGGCTTGGAAACCCCTCCAGGGATGGGGACTCCACCACTGCCCTGCCCAGCCTGGCACAGCCCTTCACAGCCCTTCCCACCAAGAAATTGTTCCTCATGGCCAACCTAAACTTCCCTGGAACAACTTGAGGCCTTTTCCTCTTGTCCTATCACTTCTCCCTTGGGAGAACAGACTGATCTCCACCTGGCTCCAACCTCCTTGCAGGGAGTTCTCAAGAGCCAGAAGGTCCCCCCTGAGCCTCCTTTTCTCCAGGCTCAACACCCCCAGGTCCCTCAGCTGCTCCTCACCACACTTGTGCTCTAGACCCTTCACCCGCTTCCTTGCCCTTCTCTGGCCACTCTCCAGCCCCTCAAGGTCCTTCTTGGAGTGAGGGGCCCAAAACTGACCCCAGGATTTGAGGTCAGGCCTCCCTAGTGTTGAGCCCAAGGGGACGATCCCTGCCCTGGTCCTGCTGGCCACACTGGTGCTGATCCAAGCCAGGATGCTGGTGGCCTTCTTGGCCACCTGGGCACACACTGGCTCATCTTCAGCCATCCATCAACCAACACCCTCAGGTCTTTTTCTGCCAGGCACTTTCCAGCCTCTCTTCCCCAAGCAGAGAGTTTTTCTGAGAACACAGTTTTGTCGTTTTTCTGAGAACACAGTTTTGTCGTTAGGATGAATGTTTTGGTGCTTTCCCTTCTGGCAATCCATCTCAACCTGAACTTCATCCTCTGTGCCTCTTCATCCTCTCCAAATAGCCCTCGGCTGCTAGAGTGGCCATTTTAACAGCAAAAAGGTGGTTGGATACAAGAAGTTGATCTTCAAAAGCTCAGGGTAAGGACACAATGTGGAGCTGAAACTACTCACAGAATCACAGAATCGTTATGGTTGGAAAGGACCTCCAGGGTCATCAAGTCCAACCTTTCTGCTAGCATCTCTCTAACCACTACACCATATCCTCAAGCACCGCATCTATTCGTTCTTTAAACACCTCCAGGGTGAGAGGCCAGGAGAAACCAGGCTACTGGCATGCTCCAAGCCGAGGTGGCTGCACCTTAACGAACCGGTGCTGTCCATCCTTCCCTAACCTTGCAGGGCAGCTGCGGGGTTGGTGACCATTTGCTAACGACGCCAAAGATCTTCAGACGGCAAGAAATTGTTAGAGGATTTTCAAAGGTCAGTCCTATACAATCGGAATATTGCCCTTTTCAGATGAAACCTGACAGATTTCACCCAATGTTTGATAGCACAGCATCAATAGCATCAATTAAGTTAAGCACTGAAACAAGTGTTGGATGCACAAGGCAGAGCCCCAGGAGCTCGTGGGCTGGAGAGCACAGCCCTGCAACACGCAATGGAGGAAAAAACCAGCAGGCTTAGGTCAGCCTCCCTATATCCGTCCCCAATAAATTTTATTTGCGTTATAAAATTCCATCTGAGGGGAAGCTTTTTCCACGCTATGATCTCCTCGTCTCTGCAGCATCCCTTCTCTGGCTCCGTGTCTCCACCCAACCCAGGCGCCTGAGATCTCCCTGGCCAAGATCCAGCAGCGTCCTCAGGAGAGCCGAGAGCTGATGAAGTGAGGGCACCTGCCTTGCATCTTCTGCACTAAAGCAAGTTTGCTTTTACTACGTAAAACACGGAGATGCCATTTCTAACCAGCCCTCGCTGCTGAAAAAAGAACACACAAAGAGACAGAAAGAGGACAGGCAGCACCTTCTCACCCTCTTCACAAGGTGGAGTATTGGAATCATAGAGTCATGGAATGGTTCGGCTGGGAAAGGACCATCAAAGGCCACCTAGTGCAACCCCCTGCACTGAGCAGGGACATCTGCAACTAGAGCAGGTTGCTCAGAGCCCCGGCCAACCTCACCTGGAATCCTTCCAGGGATGGGGCAGCCACCACCTCTCTGGGCAACCTGCGCCAGGCTCTCACCACCCTCAGCAGAAACAATTTCTCCTTTCTCTCTAGTCTCAATCTCCCACTTTTCATTTCAAACCATCACCCCTTGTCCTGTCCCTACAGGTCCTGCTTGAAAGTCTGTCCCCAGCTTTCTGACAGGCTTCCTTTTAAGTCCAGAAAGGCCACAAGAAGGTCTCCCTTGGAGCCTTCTCCTTTCCAGGCTGAAGAACCCCAACTCTCCTAGCCTGGCCTCCCAGCAGAGGGCTTCCAGCCCTCCCATCATTGCTGGGGCCTCCTCTGGCCCCGCTCCACCAGGTCCATGTCTCTGCTGTGCTGAGGACTCCAGAGTTGCCCCAGCACTGCAGGGGGGTCTCCCCAGAGCGGAGCAGAGGGGCAGGATCCCCTCCCTTGACCTGCTGAAGGGCCTGGAGCTTAGGGATGGGAGATTCAAACTCCTTGTGGGTAGCAAAAGCTTTCCAGAGCTAAACTGGTAAATACCAACAGCTCAGGGATAGACGTGCCAGTGAGCCTGGGACCAGATACCACCTTCCTGCTTCAGACTGAAGCCAACTCTGACTCCTGGGATTCAGGAGGAGTTTGGTTCTGCCAGCAGAGGAGCTGCAGATCCTCTCAGCATCCTGGCCCATCCCCAGAGGCAGGCAGAGCCTGAGGAGCACATCAGGCTTGAGTGATCACTGCTATGAACTAGAGTTCATCTCCTGGATCTGCCCTGGCTATCAGAGGGCAGCTGGACCACACCACACCACGCAGCGCAGAGCTGCACGAGGTCAGAGTGATGCCCACAGCCAGGGCTGCTGCACGTCCCTTGGGCTGACGTGTTTTCAGAGAGGCTTGTGAAATTCAGAGCTCCAGAGCTCAAGAGGCCAGGAAAGAGCCCATGGGCAGGACCATCCTGTTCCCGTACTGGAACTAACCCCAGAAGTGCTGCATAACACAGCTTGTACAGATGAAGAAGAAAAACCCGAGCAGCTCACAGAGAAGCCAACAGGGAAAGCCTGACCCTTCTTCTGGCAAAAATAGCCCACGTCCCCACCTCACTTTCCCAGCAGCACCAGGTAGGTGGAGTGCTCATCAGACGTCCGGCCAGGTACAACCTTAGTACATTGTCCTCCTGGGAAGAGCCATCTGAGCTCACAGAACAGCCACACAAGAGCCGGAGAAAGCTGCACAAACTGCAACTCCCCGGCCTTGTTTTAAAAAGCCAAGCAAAACCCCAAAACTTTTAGTATTGAAGCCCAGACCTCGCTCAGCCCTTCACTCCTAGGACTCCACTAGCTAATCCGTGCACTTCTGATGTCATTGGAAAAGACACGCGGCTGGTCCCCTGGTCCACGCGGAGAAGTCTGGCAGCAAATGGACCGAGAGCTCCGAGGTGGATGGGAGCAAGGCTGTCACATCTCATCTGCAAGACAGAGAGCATGTAAAAATCAGCGGGGTGGTTTAGGAGCACCCTTGAGGTACCTTCTTTTTGCCAAGCCATCGGCTGCCGTGCAATGGCAGGTCATCAGCCGCGATGGGAAGGAAACGCAGCAACATCCACCTCAGAGATGCAGAAAAGCAATTCCAGGGGAAGAAGAAAGTGCTGGAAACCCAAGGGATGAGCTCCCAGGGGATTACTGGAACGATCTTCTTTGTGTTCACTAAGTGAGGCAGAGTTATCTTTCCACACTCTGCTCTTTGGCTGATAGCCCGGCCGCTTTAATTAACAGAGACTTTCGTCAGTGCAAATCCTCCGTATTGTGGTGCAATTACTTCTTCAGCAGCTTCCTTCTCTTTCTCCTCGGAATCTGTCAAACGGGATTTCCACTGCAGCAGTAAAACAAAACACCAGGCAGAGCAGGTGCGATTATTTTAAAATGTGTTAAAATTGGCCTGTCTCGCTGTTCGGAATCCCAGCGATGCTCAGTGATGTTGTTCAGCATTTAGAAGCTGTTGTGTCCCATCTTTGAAGAGCTTTAGCTCAGGCATTTGTACCTGGGGGCTGGAGGCATCAAAATGAACGTTGTACTCAACTAACGGAGGAGGGAATTGGGGTCAGACTGTTAACTCACCGAGCAGCTACTAGAAAAGCCAGTATATAAAGGTGGTCTATAAGCAGATCCAGGAAGCCATCAAGTTTGCAGGTAGGTTATTTTTTTTGATGGGAAGAGGACAGAGGATTTACTAATGCTTACGTGGCTGGGAGCAGCAATCATAAAGAGCACTCAGGCAGGCAAACCCACTTCTGCCTTCCAGCTTTAGTCCAGACTGGAAGCTTTCTGAGGACCTCTGAGATGAGAAGGCTGAGAGCTCACTGGGCAAGTTCTGATGGGTCTGGATGAGATGAAGACAGCTTTCTGCCAGGATGCCTGTCCTCGAATCCATTACCTAGATAGAAGAGCTCTTTTATGTAATGTTAGAAGAAAAGAATTAGCAAACCCGTATCATGATTCAGGATTTTATCTCTCATCAGTCTTGTCCCATGAGTACAGCTCATTGAGAAAAGAAATTTCCATCAGCTGAAATATCAAAGAACAGGGTTTAGATATTACCCTGAACGTGGCCAGATAAAGGGAAAGGCATTTTCACCAAACAGTCTCGCCTCAGCAAGCAATAAATGTCTTCTCACTCGACGTGGCAGAGCCAGTTGATGAGAAACCAGGATACAAGCTCCTGGTAGGTTCTGGGGGTCCACCCTGTGCTCATAGGCTTCAGCTGCTGGACCCTAATTGCTGGAAAGCCTTGGCTGAATCCTACTTAACCATGTCTCACACCAGTCCACAGAGGAGCAGAAGGCAGCAGCAAGAGGAGCACCAACCCTTGGGGCAATCCCAAGCAAATACAGGCTGGGCCAAGTATGGACCGAGAGCAGTCCTGAGGAGGACTCAGGGGTGCTGCTTGATGAAACATGAGCCTGCAACTTGTGCTCGCAGCCCAGAAAGCCAACTGCATCCTGGGCTGCATCAAAAGAACCATGGCCAGCAGGTCAAGGGAGGGGATTCTGCCCCTCTACTCTCATGAGACTCCACCTGGAGCACTCACCGTGTCCAGCTCTGGAGTCCTCAGCACAGGAGAGACATCAACCTGGTGGAGCGGGGCCAGGGGAGGCCCCAGCAATGATGGGAGGGCTGGAAGCCCTCTGCTGGGAGGCCAGGCTGGGAGAGTTGGGCTTGTTCAGCCTGGAGAAGAGAAGGCTCCAGGGAGACCTTCTTGCAGCCTTATTGTTGCCAGGCTGGATGGGGCCTTGAGCAACCTGGTCTAGTGGGAGATGTCCCTGCATATGGCAGGGAGGTTGGAGCTAGATGATCTAGAAGGTCCCTTCCAACCCAAACCATTCTATGATTCTATGATCCCCATGGGCTCAAAGCCATGGGCAGTGGGCAACATCATGTTCCTCAAAGCTTGCCTCACCACAAGATTTTACTACTTAGTGATCTATTTAAACCTCTGCCACTAGTCAATTAAAATGTAAGACCAAATTAAAGGGGAAGAAGAGCTTCCATCAAGAGGTAGTTAATACATTACTGACAAACACGTGGGGATGAACACACACCACCACAACCACCTCCCACAACCCACAGCATGGGCTGGGAATTAACGACCAGCGTGTGTTAGAAATTACAGAGTTCACATAAATGAGGCATAATTAAAACCAATGCCTTTTATGAATTTCTGATAAAATCAACCTAATTATTACCAGGGGTTTGAAACCGATTTGCTCTGTCACCTGCATTCAGAGAGAGAGGAAAATGAGCCAAACCACAAAGAATTATTATCTAGCTTACAGCTGTTCTATTCCCCCAAAAAGTGCTTTTCCTGCTCCCTGGTACCTCTCTTCTTTCACAGGAGAAGATGGGGCTGTCCCTTACTGGAGACATGAGGCAGGTTTCCACCAGCTGGGCCTCTGGGCAGCTCAGGAGATCGAAGCCCTTCCACATCGAAGCTGGGAACAATCTCCCCTGCCCAAAATGCTTTAAACATTCCATGTGGAGGACAAAACCCATTCCCCTTCCATACACGAACCTCAGACCTCCTCAGAGTCCAATTCAGAGAAGCATTCAGAAACCTGAGGGCTTTGCTAAACTCTTTTGATCTGAAGATGTTATCTGGGAAGTGTAAGAACAGCTTTGCCAGATTTCCCATCGTTCTGTTGTGAGTAAATCCGGGAATAGGTGAAAACAGCATCTCTGGGAGCTTGTAAGGAGACGTAGGAGTGCATGCTTACTGACCAGACATGGCCCTCTGCTCTCAGTGCCTCAGTTTCCCTCTGGTTTATCAGAAAGATGACCTTAGCTCCTTGTTTGGCCTTTTGCCAGTTTCAGGAAATATTCCTCAGTTCCAGGTGAGGTTGGCCGGGGCTCTGAGCAACCTGCTCTAGTTGCAGATGTCCCTGCTCCCTGAAGGTGGTCGGACTCAATGACCTTGAAAGGTCCCTTCCAACCCAAACCAGTCTGTGATTCTGATTCCAGGGACCCAGTAGTTAGGACAATGGGAAAATCCCAGCCCTTGGTTCTGAATCCAGCTACTCCATCCATTTTCTGCGTATTCATAGAATCATAGAATGTGAGGGGTTGGAAGGGACCTCTGGAGATCGAGTCCAACCCCCCTGCCAAGCAGGACCAGAGAATCTAGGGCAGGTTACACAGGAACGCATCCAGATGGGTCTTGAAAGTCTCCAGAGAAGGAGCCTCCACAACCTCTCTGGGGAGCCCGTTCCAGGGCTCTGGAACCCTCACAGTCAAGAAGTTCCTCCTCATGGTGAGGTGGAACTTCCTGTGCTCTCGCTTGCATCCATTGCCCCTTGTCCTATCGCAGGGCACAAATGAAAAGAGGTTGCCCCTTTCTTCTTGACACCCAGCCCTCATCTATTGATCCACATTCATTAGATCCCCTCTCAGGCTTCTCTTCTCCAGACTAAACAGCCCCGGGTCTCTCAACCTTTCCTCATCAGGCAGCTGTTCCAGTCCCCTCATCATCCTCGTAGCCTCCACTGGACTCTCTCCAGTAGATCTCTGTCCCTCCTGAACTGGGGAGCCCAGAACTGAACACAGGACTCCAGGTGAGGTCTCACCAGGGCAGAGTAGAGGGGGAGGAGGACCTCCCTCCATCTGCTGGACACACTCTTCTTAATGCACCCCAGGATACCTTTTGATCGCTTTTACATGTGAAGTTCCTCCTCCAGAAGCACAGGCAGGAGCCAGGCGCTGCTTTTTGGAGAGGGGAGTGCTCCATATACTCAGCATGGCAGGGAGATCCATCAGGCCTTATCGCTAACCACAGAGCTTGATTTCAAGAAAATTGAAGAAAAAGCATCCATCAGTTAGATAAGGGAGAGCAGCATCTGCTTCCTCGCTGGAGACAGGCAGGTACGGTGGGGAGAAGGGGTAAGAGCTGTCCAGGAGGTGAGGAATATCGCGGCTGCTGTGCTGTGCCATCACCAGTCCACCTGTAAACTTGGGAATCCTAGAATGGTTTGGCTTGGAAGGGACCTTCAAGATCACCTAGTCTCAACCCCCCTGCCATGGCAGGGACACCTCCCACTAGACCAGGTTGCTCAAAGCCCCATCCAACGTGGTGTTGAACACATCCAGTGATGGAGCATCCACAGCTCCCCTGGGCAACCTGTGCCAGTGTCTCACCACTCTCAGAGTAAAGAACTTCTTCCTAATTTCTAATCTAAATCTCCTCTCTTCCAGCTCAAAGCCATCACCCCTCATCCTATCACTATTGTGAAAATTCCCTCCCCAGCTTTCTTGTAGGCCTCCTTCCAATACTGGAAGGCCACTGGAGTAAGTCACCGTCTTCTATTTGAGAGCTGCAATAGCGTTGCTGATGGACCCCACAGAGCTTGGGGAAGCCTCTGTGAGCTACACTAGACACAACAGAACAAGCAGTGATTAAAACATTTACCTAACCTTGAACCCAAGGGTTACCTTCCTCTTTATAACCTTCTCGTGCCCCTTCCAGTTGCCTCCTTGATGTCCCAATGCTCCATTTTTCTGTTCCAGCAAAACTTTAACTATACAGATACTGGTTTGGGGTTTTTTTTTTGGTCCCAGCTATTTAATATCCACAAGCAAAAGCCAAATTCATGACCTTGGTGACTACAGCTCACTCCTTCTCTCCTGTGTCTGGAGACCCATCCACTTCTTGTGGTACAGCATCAAGATACAGCCACTCTGGGATACAAGGCTGTCTTCCCTTCACAATTCACTTCACAAATATCATGCATTCTGTGCAGAATGCACAATCAGATGATTCTGCACAACAAAACCACCCCTCCAAGACAGTAAAAAGCATGGGAAGAAAGGAAATACAGACACCCGGGCTCTGGAACTTCATCAGAAGGAGGGCGTAGCTTGCAGTGAAGTGGACATCAACACACGATGCAGTAACAAAGTCATAGAGAATGGAAAAAAATAGAGAAAATGTACCCACACGCTCAGTTCCCACCACACACTCAGTTCCCACCCCCCCATGCTTGTTCCACTGTATGGAATAACATGGAGACATTAAATAACAACAGAATATTTCAACAGGCACATGGAGGCCACCATCCAAACCCTAAAAGTAGCTGGAATCCAGCCCTGGGAAAAAAAAAAAAAGCGGTATTTAAGTCTTATTGTGCCACATTTGTCCCTGCAGCTGCTACGACGAGTCTGCTCCGGAGCAGAGAGGGTTTTAAAGATGCTCACACAACTTTTGTGTTGATGGTTAAAGGCTTCAACACAAAGGGACTGGCCCCCGTGACATCTTCAAGCATTGATAGGCAAGAAAAACCACCCGATGAAGCACATGGTGATGTGCAAGGATGCTCCCCTCCCTCGTTTTGCCCTTCCAACGCCCACAGTAACGCCTTCCTCTGGTCACCAACCCCAGCAGCCACTTTCCAAGCCAAGGGAATTGGGAGAGTTGAGGGTACGGTAACATGTTGCCTATGGAAAAGCCACCACAAACCAGTGCAAGGACAACGGGAGAATTAAACACCGGATTTTTGGCAACAGCAGCGGAGCGTTGGAGGGTGTTTGAGTTAATAGTCAGAGCGCAAATCCCGACGACGTCGGCGCTGCCCGTTCCATGACCAGCACACGTGGGCTCTGTGCCGACAAGCACCTGGATCGGAGCATCCCGGGTAAAACAGGCAGCAAATCTGCTCCTTCTTCTTCTGCTATACAATGGTAAAAATACACAGATACATCGAGACGGCAAAACTTGCAGGGATTTGAGAGCTATCAGCCTCTCACTGCTGGCAGCAGGTGGTGCTACGCACCCGACAGCATCGCCCTGCGGTTATAAAACTGCTCTCATGGAGAAATGTAGCTCACAAACCCGTGATACGCTGCCCGGAAAGCTGCTGCACTGGATGGGGCCCGTTTCACCCAGGGATGGTGCAGATCTCTTGTGAGAAGTGGCTTGGTGTTAAGAAACAAGGTGATTTTCACAGTTGATTTTGTCATGGAAAGCACAGCCCGAATTGTTCCTTCTGGAAGCAAACCTGTAGCTCCCCACTCCCATGTGCAAGCCAGGAACTGAAAGGTAAGTTGGGTTCCTCCTGGTTTGGCACACAAGAGTTGTGAGCTAGGGTGAGGTAGGGACACGGGGCAAGTGCTCTGTGTAAAGCCCTGACTCAACGAAGGGCTTCAGCAGCTCAGCTGGTCCAGAAAAGCATAAGTCAGGTCACCAAGGAAGGGTTTGGTTTGTGCTTAATGACCTACTTGGGTCAGGACCTGAGCTGGTATTTATGCAACGCTCCCAGGAAGGAAAAGGATTGACTGAAATGATGGTGTGATCACAGAATCACAGGATAGTAAGGATTGGAAGGAACCTCTGGAGATCATCTCATCCAACCTCGCTGCTCCAGCAGCTGACCCGCAGCAGGGGGCCCAGGATCATGTCGTTTGGAATCTCTCCAGAGAAGGAGACTCCACAACCTCTCTGGGCAGCCTGGGCCAGGCTCCCACACCCTCACACCAAACAAGTTTCGCCTCCTGCTCACATGGAACCTCCTGGGTTCCACTTGGTGCCCGTTGCCCCTTGTCCTGTCACTGGGCACCACTGACAAGAGTCTGGCCCCATCCTCTTGCCCCCCATGGGCCCTTGAGCTCTTGCTCAGCATTGATCAGATCCCCTCGGAGGCTTCTCTTGTGCAGCTCAGCAGCCCCAGGGCTCTCAGCCTTTCCTGGGCACAGAGATGCTCCAGGCCCCTCAGCATCTCCAGAGCCTCCGCTGGACTCTCTCCAGTAGTTCCTTGTCTCTCTCAGAGTGGGGAGCCCTCAACAGGATCCAGTACTCCAGACGTGGCGTCACTAGAGGTGGAGGAAAACTTTCCTTGACCTGCTGGCCACACTCTTTTTAATGCACATGATCAGCACAGAGGGTTTTATTCTCTTAATTCATGGTCCCCCTGAGCACCTCATGCTGGTTCATACACACAACTCCAGTTTGCCTCCATCTACTGGTTTCTGTGCAAGCCGTTAGTTAGCGAGGTTGGCTCTCCTCTTACCAGAAAACTAAATGCGATGTTGAAGGACAAGCTCATGTTGCCACCATGGCACACTAGACACTGACGTTAAAGTCTAACCAGGTTCTGTTATTCCTCATCTTAAAGTGGGACCAGAAGAAAGATGGGGACAGATTTTTTGCAGGGCCTGTTGGGACAGGACAAGGAGGGATGGTTTGAAACGAAAAGAGGGAGATTGAGACTAGAGAGAAGGAAGAAATTGTTGCTGCTGAGAGAGGTGAGAGCCTGGCGCAGGTTGCCCAGAGAGGTGGTGGCTGCCCCATCCCTGGAAGGATTCCAGGTGAGGTTGGCCGGGGCTCTGAGCAACCTGCTCTAGTTGCAGATGTCCCTGCTCCCTGCAGGGGGGCTGGACTCAATGACCTTGAAAGGTCCCTTCCAACCCAGAAGCATCACCTAGGGACTCCAACCTGCTCCTTATAATGGAGATATCAACGTTCAAGCATTTCTGCTAGAAAGGACATGTAAACCTAAGGCCTCTGTCCTTCGGCAGCGAGCTCAGCACCGTACGGCTCTACAGACACTGCCCAAAGAGAACGGAAAGTCATGACGGCATTTCCCCCAGTCTGCTCCCGATCAACAACCAGCATTTGAAGGGGCTCTGCGCCAGCCAAGCAGGTCTGCAGATGCGGCGACGCTTCCGGATTAGACGTTTCCCAAAGATTATTCCCTTTTAAACAAGCAGCTAAATTGAATGAGCTTTCTCAGCCGGCCACCAAGCCAGCAGCAAAGGACGTTACACCACTGGAACTGGCTGCAGAGATCAAAGCCAGCTACTTATTCTACAACAAAGCCGAAGGGAAGGATTAGTCACTGCCGAAAGCCACAGGAGCTGCCACTGGCAGTGAACCCAGCGAAATTGCTCAGAAGCGCCTACAAGCACGTCCCACCTCACCCGGGAGGAAGAGGAGAAAGCCAACTGCTGCGGGGCTTTTCCAGCCCCGGCTCTGCCACCGAAGGACCTGCACGCACGCAGAAAAAGAAAGACGAGTGGGAAGTTCAGGCAGTGATGTCTTTGATGGTGAGCACGTGTTGTGAAAATATTGGCTTGGGCTCCATGAGGTTTAGCCCCAAATGTGAGAAGGGCCTTTCACAGCTCAGCTGGGTTCATGGGCAGCCCGTTATTTGGCTTCCAAAATAACCCAAACAAAAGCCAGTCATTAGTGGGAAAGCGGGAGAGATGTTACACTGGCCAAAACAAAGTGAAGCCACGACGCAACTGGATTGTCCTGATCCAACCCACTGCCCACCAGAAATACACCCGGACATCAGGTCAGTACAAAACCTCAATTATCAGCTAATGAGGATAAATCTCCCTCCTCCTTTGCCTCCGACATACCCAGCCCAGCAGGCTCAGATGATAGAATGGTTTGGGTTGGAAGGAACCTTCAAGATCATCTTGTTCCAACCCCCTGCCATGGCAGGGACACCTCCCACTAGACCAGGTTGCCCATCCAACCTGGCCTTGAACACCTCCAGGAATGGAGCATCCACAGCTTCCCTGGGCAACCCGGGCCAGTGTCTCACCACCCTGGATGGTGCCACCCCTCAGCCCACGCATCCAAAGATGGATTTGAGATAGGTGACACCAGCAGCCACCCTGAGCTATGTGCAGAGGGCTCAGGACAGGAAAAAGTAAAAAGAAAGGCAATGTTGCTTGGAAATCCTTGTTTGAGGGTCAAACACCGCTGTAAAGAGATGAAGGATTTGTCCCCATGAAACTCTTTCTTCCACAAACATTCTTCTCATGTTGCTTGGACCTCTGTGGCCTTGGGCAAGTGGAGATTGCTGTGCTGACAACACAGTAGTGAGCCCTCACCATCTGAAAGCAGCGGTTCCCTCGCTGGCCGGCAAAACTCTGACTTAAAATGAGATGCTTTCTCTTTACTCTACCAAGGACAGGGAAAAAAGAGGTGTTCAAAAGGCATCTTTGTCCAGTTTAAGAGAGATCGAGCCAAAGATGCGGCGGCTGGATGAGGGGATTAGAGAAAATGCCAGCTCTGGAGGGTTGCTGATGCCTCCTGAGCACCAGGTGTGAGCTGGGAACCAGAAGAGTCCAAATAAAATCAAACAAAAAGCAAATGATCATAATAAAGGTTTGGGTTGGAAGGGACCATCCTCCCTGCCATGCGCAGGGACACCTCCCACTAGACCAGGTTGCTCAGAGCCGCATGGAAGATGGACGGGGAATCAGCTCCAGAAGATCTGAAGAGCTGCTAAAACCAAGTACTGGGTTTATCAAGCATCTGGACCTGGAGTTACGCTGCAAGTTTGCTGAGGAACTGGAAGCAAGAGCCCTACAGCAACCAGAAAGCAGCAGCACATCAGTGCTGAGCACGCCGTGAAGTGTGGCAGGATCTGAATCTTCTTGGGCGCATCTGATTAGCATTTGTGTGGGCTGGATGTGTGGTTGCCTGAGTGTTTTGTTTCATCTGTTTCCCTCCACTTTTATTCATGTGGATAAAAATGCTGTCAGGGAATTGCACAGCAAAGAGTGCGGTTTCTGCTGTCATCGCCTCTACGCTAGTTAGAAACCCTCGGTGCAGATCACAGAATCCCAGCATGGTGGGGTTGGAAGGGACCTCTGGAGATTCATCTCATCCAAGACCCTGCTCCAGCAGGTCACCCACAGCATGGGGCCCAGGAACACATCCAGGTACCTTTGGAATCTCTCCAGAGAAAGAGACTCCACAACCTCCTGGGCTGGGCTCTGGCACCCTCACAGCAAAGAATTTTCTCCTCCTGCTCAGATGGAACCTCCTGGGTTCCACTTGGTGCCCGTTGCCCCTTGTCCTGTCTCTGGACACCACTGACAAGAGTCTGGCCCCATCCTCTTGCCCCCCATGGGCCCTTGAGCTCTTGCTCAGCATTGATCAGATCCCCTCGGAGGCTTCTCTTCTGCAGCTCAGCAGCCCCAGGGCTCTCAGCCTTTCCTGGGCACTGAGATGCTCCAGGCCCCTCAGCATCTCCAGAGCCTCTGCTGGACTCTCTCCAGTAGTTCCTTGTCTCTCTTGAACTCGGAAGCCCAGAACTGGACACAACACTCCAGCGGTGGCCTCACTACAGCAGAGTGGAGAGGGAGAAGAACCTCCCTCGACCTGCTGGCCACACTCTTCTTCATGCACCCGAGGACACCATTGGCCTTCTTGGCTATGAGGGCACGTTGCTGGCTTATGGTGAACTTGTTGTCCCCCAGCACTCCCAGGTCTCTTTCCACAGAGCTGCTTCCCAGCAGGTCACCCCTCCCCTGTCCTGCTGCAGGGGGTTGTTCCTCCCCAGGTGAAGGACCCTGCACTTGCCCTTGTTGAACTTCATGAGATTCCTCTCCTCCTAAACTCTCCAGCCTGTCCAGGTCTCACTGGGTGGCAGCAGCTCTGGTGTCTCAGCCACTCCTCCCAGGTTTGTATCATCAGTAAACTGGCGGAGTGTCCCCTCTGTCCCTTCATCCAGGTCACTGATGACGGTGTTGAGCAAGACTGGACCCAGCACTGACCTCTGGGGAACACCTCGAGCTACAGGCCTCCAACTGGACTCCGTGCTGCTGATCACAACCCTCTGAGCTCTGTCCTTAGCCAGTTCCCAATCCACCTCACACTCCTCAGCTTCTGTCTGGGGAAGTTCTCTTAAAGCACTGCTAGAGATACAAACACTTGTAGAACACAAGTTTTTAAGCTTTCACAAACAAGACTTCTCACTTGCAACCTTTGGTTTTCACTGCAACACTATTTTACATGAAATGGGAACCATTTTTACAGCTCATCTCCAGCACAAAGGCACTTTAAATTCAAGGTGATCTACCTGCATCTCTTCCAGGGGCAACCTTGAGTGTCTACACACAGCAGCTTTACATTAAAGTACATTTGCACCTCGTCTCTTCAGGCTTGGTGCAAGGCCAGAATATTTGATCAGAGAACCTTGTGCAGCTAAGGAAGCTTACAGATTTTTCAGTAAATTATGCCATCACAAGAAGGCTCCAAGTAAAAGTTTGAAAAAAATCAAATATATTCTGTAGCCATGTTTATCTCATTATCCATGAAAGATCCAAAGATCCAACACAGCTTCAAGGTTTGCTCTTGAGTAACTCCCAGCCCACCAAGGAAAAGAAACCTCATAACCTGCTTTAGAGGAACAAATCACAACCAAGCAGCACAGTCTGCAAATGAAGTTTCAAGGAACTGATGGATGAAAGAAGGTCAGCCCGTGCAGTAAGGCTGAAGGAGGAAGCTCAAGTCTCCTCTGGGTATGTGCTGCTGTTGAGCTGCTCCTCACACTCAGATGGTGCCTGGACCCACTTCAGTCATGAAGAGGGCAGGTCCTTGTACCTTGGAGTTACCAGAGTCCATTTCTTACACAGAAATACAGCCTTACTTCAAGATCTGAGAGAACTGGATATTCCCCATCAAAAGGCATTTTTTCCCCCGTAAGGAAATCAGACTCACAGCTCTGCAACTTCTTTTGACATCAGCTGTCATAAGGGCTTGTGCTTCTTGCCAACCCCACGTACCCACCTGCTTCTTCCCCTGGCTCGCACATCCCACGTCTCAGCTGCTGAGGCTCAGATGGATCCTCACCTCTAACCCCCAAGTTCTTGTTGCCCCGCTCCACAGCAAGTCCTAGGATCTGTCGGTGTTTGATGAAGCCAAAGTAAATTTTTATGCCATTAACGTACTAAACTATCTGTATAGATGAATACTACAGATTCCCAACGTGATTTAAACACCTAGGCTGGATGTGGACTTAACAACAAGCACTTTGGTGGGATCGATGCCTGGAGGCTTCAGTGAGTTAAGTCTCCTATGAGAGGTCCCAGGAGACCTGGGCTCTTTAAAAAAGTCGGATTTAGAAGAATGGGAAGAAAGCATCAGACCAATATCTAACTGACCTATCATCAGACCAACACGCTCGTTCAGAAAGGAGCCTGGCAGAAGCTTGCCATGCTCCTGCTGTCCCCTGGCACTTGGCCATGAACACCATGTTACCATCAGAGATGTTGGGATGAAGACTACACTGGATGATCTTAGAGGTCTCTTCCAACCTTTATGATTCTGTGATTCTATCCGACATCCCAAAGCATAGAATCACAGAATGCACTGGGTTGGAAAGGACCTTCAAAAGTCATCTAGTGCAGCCCCTCTGCAGTCAGCAGGGACGTCTGCAACTAGAGCAGGTTGCTCAGAGCCCCATCAAGCCTAGCCTTGAATGCCTCCAGGGATGGGGCTTCCACCACCTCTCTAGGCAACCTGTTCCAGTGTTCCACCACCCTCAAAGTGGACACAAGACAATTTCCTCCCCTTGAACAGAGCAGTACCGAGCATCCCCCATGGCACAAACCCCAGCACGTGGCTCGAAGACGACACACAACAACTCATGCGTGTCAAAGTCCCCCCAGAAAGCCAACGGGTCTCCAACACAACGGATGCGCAGAGGAGAGCCGAGTAAAAAAAGCCATTAACTTCCACCAACGGAACCGTATCTCCTCTCACAAAAACGCCCCATTAGCAACACCAAGAACAATCCCCACTCCTCAGCTCTGAAGGAGCACAGGGGCTTTCAGCAGACACAATGCAAAGATTTTGCAGAATCCAGGCATTCAACAGGACTAACGCGAAAGATTATTCCGCAATTATCCAAGCAATTTTCTCTTCTCGTTGTCCTTGGACCGTAAGAGTTTTTCAATGCGAGCAGAAGGATTTATTCATCACAATAATAATAAACTGAAATATTAAATCAATGAATCTCTTTGCATGAAGCATAAAGCTCACATCGCCATTAAGCTTGGTAGCGTCCTGTCACATAAACCACGCACACTTTGCGTACTTAAGCACCATCTCCCTCTTTTATTTCCCCCTTCCCTAATTGGTGAGGCATTATCCTTCCATTTGTCCTCTAAACACAACCGGATTCAGACAACACAGCATTGCTTCTTCTCATGGGCTCCATGCCCACAGAGATTTATAGTTAATATTGATTGTTAACAATGGCCAGTGCAGAACGGGGCGATGGAGAAGTCCTAAAGCAAATAAATACACACCTAAGTAATGGTTTAGGGAGAATTAACTCCTCACTAATGCTGCCAACACACAAGCAAGTAGCTGGCTGTGAAAAGGGACGCCGTCGATTTTTGAAGGTGTCGCTTACTCGGTTTGGCTGGAGAAAAATAAAATTGACCTAAACCGAAGCAAAAATTGAGTGACAGCTTTTGGAGTGTGGAAGCTGTCACGGCCACGCTGGCCTTGGCTTATGTTTCCCCCTGTTTTCTTCTCTGCCATCCCTTGTGACATCAAGCGATAAGTGCCTCTTAAGGCCCCTGCTGTAGGCGTGGCTTCAGTGGGTCCCTCTTTTTGTTTCTAGAAAAGATTTATCTGGTGAAAATGGACACTACTTGGGTATTTATAAGGTGCTGACTGTCCTCACAAGTGTGGCACTTAGAGAACATGAGCAAAGGTTTTCAGTAAGCCAGAACCTCTACCTTTAAGCCTCCAGAGTTGTGTTAGGCTCCGTACAAGCAAGTACTGTTCCACGAGTGCTAAACACCCCACACCTCCAAAGATCCTGGTTTTTAAACAGTTTAGGCTCTCCTGCCTAACAGCTCCTGTATTTCGTAACCCCAAGGCCTCTCACCACAGCGATTCATCTCGCCTATGTTCACAAGTCCACAGGGCAGAGCTGTCCACCTCTGAACATCGGCCTCCCTCCGGATCCGGTGCAGAGAAATGGGCATTTCTAGAGCAGGAGCCACGGCACTCTCATGCAAACACCAAAAATGGGTCAGATGAGTCATACCTGTCATCTCCCTGGTGTTCTCCGCTGATAAAACATCCAGACATCAGGTACAGACATCTACAACCACACGAGATGAACTCTCCTAGATGACTTAAGCTGAGCTGACATGCTACAGAAGAGCTACAGCCAACTTTAATGCACAAATCCCACCAGGTAGCAAGACCATAGTAGCTACATCTTTCTTACCATGATTGGGACGCCAATGTCTGGCCACAAGAGATCCTCGGAGGGAAGCTTGGGAGAGTTCCACACTACCACAACTTTATTTAAGTACGGGAGACCATTGAGCCTTTCTAGGGAGTTCATCAACACTTCCTCCCGCTCGTAAGTCAACATCACTACTGTGAACTGCTCCCGGGGAACGTTGCCACCCAAAGCAGCCTGGAACTCCTTCCCAGAGCCACCTGCTCCTCCACCAATTGGTCGAAATCCAGTCCCAGACCCCAAAAATTTTGCTTCCGATGGTAAGACAGGGTCAAAGGGAGTGTAGGGGAAGAGGTGGAAAGGCCCCGGAGCAGAATTCCAATTCCTGTAGATGTCCATTGCAGTGAGGGTGAAATTGCGGAGATATTTGGGAGATGCATAAGGTGGTTCTGTTTCCACAGGCCCCAAGTCCAGGTCACCGTTGTCTGCCATATTGGGGTCTGTACCAGCAGCTTTGCCAGACCGGTGGGGAATCTCCACGGCGGTTTCTTCTCGGATAGGAGCAGCTGGGATTTGGATTCGAGTCCTTATGATAGCTAAGACTGTGCTGAACACGTTGTCAGAGGTGGAGAAGTAGGTCTCCCACAAGAAGCGGCCCTGCCTCCTCATGGCAAGGAGATCATTGTCAGAAATGCTTCTCAGAAGAAAGTGCACTTCTGTGATACGTGGCTTTGGTATAATTAAGGCTGCCTCGTTCCACCGGATCACATCATTATAGGGTAGCTGAACTTGCTCTCCAAGAACCACCGGGATGGCTCCAACTTCCAGAGCCTCAAACAGTCTCATGGCACACCCGGCGGAGATCACTAAATGGGTGTCCCCTGGGGTGATTATCAGTGCAAAAGTAGATAGCTTCAGTAGCTCTAGTCTGTCGTCCCTTTCTCCACACAGAGCCCACTCAGTGGGCAGACTCGCCTTAGGCTGGTTCTTACACGTGAACTCCACCAACACAAAGTCCAACTTGCTGTCCTGAACAGCCTTCAAGGTGGTAATGATCCGATCGTCGTAGTCAGCTGGGGCATTGCCTTCTATTTCCTCTTCAAAAGAGCGAACCTCTTGCAAGCTAGATCGGAGAGACTCGATCTTCTCCCCCTGGAAACTAAACAGGTATTTACGCTTGACTGGCACCTGGGGCGGGATTTCGAGGAAGTTGGGTTCAGACATCGCGTGGACCAGAGGTGATATCACGATATCAAACCCCGGCCGATACTGCACATCGTAAAAGGTGGACTGGGCAATCATGGCGCGCCCCGTGCTGATGTTGTAAATGAAGTTCTGAGTTTCCGATTTCCTTGATAAGTTGATGATGAGATGATTATGTCCATCAGTCCTCCAATATGGCAAAGAGTGCAACTGTTGCTCTAGTTCAGTAGGTTTTGGCATTACGGGCTCTTGCATTTCCCCCACTAAAATTATATACACACAAGCAATATTTGCATTTTCTGTAACATAAACGTTAGTTCTGACAGTCGCCTCAAAGGCTTGTTTAATTAAAGGGTCTAAGGAACTACCAAAAGGGTAATTGTCGCTGTTGTAGACATAGACTGGAAAGCCAGATGTCAACGGGCAGCGCGAGTAGTCGAAGCAGTTGTGCAGCCTGCAGTTCCGGTTGGATTTCGGCAGCGGGAAGGTCACGTCGTCTTTGTCCGGCAGCAGCCGGATGGGCAAGGAGAGCTTGGGCTGGTTCTGAGCCATCAGCTCTTTGTAGGAATGCTCAGTCTGGCTGATGACGTTCTTCAACTGCAGCAGGTCCTGCTTGGCATTTTCAATGCTCTTTTTGCAGGCCTCAATCTTCAAGTTGAGCTTGGCGATCTCGCTGTTGAGCTCTTGGCGCTTGGCCTCCAGCTGGAGCAGCTCCTCGCTGACCGACTCGCGGATGCGGCACAGGTCTTGCACATGCTTCACCTCACACAGCTCATTGCCAGTCCGAGGGCCGAAGATGCGCTTGCCGGCATCGTCCGCGTCATCGATGGTGGTTAGGTAGTAGTGGGCAATGAGGGGAAAGAAGACGAGGATAATGAAGAGAGTGAAACTAAGCCAGGTGAGCCGGATCCGACTGGACCATCTCAAGACCCACGGCTGGCCTCCGTTCCCCACTCCCCCATTTCGCAACATCGTATATCCAGTCATGAGTTCAACAGTCGCTGCGCGCCCAATCACGTCGGATCAGTAGCCATAACCAAAAGAGTTTTTACAGCGAGTCTCTCGAAAAAAAAAGTTATTGCGCCTGCTTAACGAGAAGCCAATAGAAGGGGAATTTCATCTTCTTGTCCTGCTGATGGCTTTCTACAGTCGTTCTGCTGCAGGCACAACTTTTGATCCCGTTAGACTTGATCATTGACCTTCTCACCCAGCCGCAGCCCACCCTTGGTCTGCGGGCAACCTTTGCTGGAAGTGTCACAGCGTTGTCATGGTGATTCAAAGTCTCCACCGGCAGGAGAAAAACACAATGGGATCAAGCCAAACTCTACCGCTGCCGCTCTCGACATCCTGCATTACCATCCAATGAATATGCAGAGGCACCAGCCATTGTGGAGAAGGAGCCAGCAGAGACTCGTAGGGACGTCAGTCTCTCTCCTCGCTGCCGCGCGGCTGATGCTCTGCCATTCCTACAAGAGAACAATCAGATATTCAGACAATGCAAATAACACGACCCCTGAGTGACCTAAGACACTGCTAGTTTTTAAAAGCAACTGTCCTCTCCGCAGAAGAGCAACCTTGGCACATGTCTGACACCTCCGGGGTTAACACTGGGAAACCCGAGGAAGCGATGGGATTCATTAGATGCGGACACATGGCTTTCTCCGGGCACTCATTAGGGTCACACGCTTCAATGGCCAGACCAGGAGAATCACAGCGCCTGGATCTGGTTTCTCCTGCGAGCTGCTGTCTCGCTGCGTGACCTTGCAGGAGCTGCTCAACACCTGCAAGCCCCCGTCTCCCCTTGTACCAAGCGGAGATAGATACACCAAGGTGTACCTGCTCCCTCCGCCCGCCTCTGAGCGTCGCGATCCCAGTACGCAGCGGCGTTGGGAAGCCGTACTGCACAACTGAGCGTGATCGCTGTTGTTCTGGTCTAGTGACTGGAGCTGATGAGGAATTTTTAGATGAAGTGTTTTGCTTTCAGTTCCTGCCGGAAAATTTTGATTCACTGCGAGAGAAAAGTTTAAAGGGAACGTGCCCGGGGTGGTTACAATCACCTCCGCTGGCTGGCTGCGTACAGGAGAGGATTTCTGGCCAAAGTTGGACAAGTCTACGCTGTACCCCAAAGCAAAGGTGCTGAAGTTAGGATCCGTTGGGTATCGCAGCGCCCAAGTGGTATCACCTTGCTTAGATACACCTTTTTGCTTGGAAGGCTCTGCTATGGCGCTGAACACTTACCTTGCACAGGCATAAAAATGGACCTGGCAAATTCAGCTCTAAGAGTTCGGTCTGTGCCAACAGATTTAAACCTAGGCCGTATGAAGATGCTGCCACTAGAATCATAGAATGTGTCGGGTTGGAAGGGACCTCTAAAGGCCACCTAGTCCAACCCCCCTACAATAAGCAGGGACTTCTCTAATTAAGTCAGGTTGCTCAGAGCCCCATCAAGCCTGACCTTGAATGACTCCAGGGATGGAGCCTCCACCACCTCTCTGGGCAACCTGTTCCAGTGCTCAACCACCCTTATATTAAAGAACTTTTACCTAATGTCCAACCTAAATCTACCCTCTTCTAGCTTAAAACTATTACTCCTTGTCCTATCACTACAAACTTTCTAGAAACCTTCCCTTTTATTAGCATCCTCCAAGGTACTTGAGTTTCTGGGAGATTCTTTCATCTACTGAACTTCCCACAGCACTGATGAATATAGTGCTGGGCTTAGCGTTGACTCTTGCACAGCCTCAAGAGAAGCTTATTCATTTCCGCTTCAATTTTTAATTAGAGGAAAGTCATCTACACTGGTGACGGTCATTTTTCACTAAATCTATTTAATACTCCTCTCACCTACTCATCAAGAATTAGCAGAGAGAAGGCGAGGAAGCAAATCTCAGCTGAAACAGAGATCTGGAAAGGGGCCAAGGCAAACCAGAAGTTCACCTTAAAGGAGCAGAGAGAAGCCAGGAATAATTTTCAGGGTAGTACACAAGCGTGTGTCAGGAAAAAAGAAATGGAAGATTGGATTTAAGCAGGAAAGATCATAATGAGAGGGGGAAAAAAGTGGATTAATTAAAGCACAATTCCTAGCTTGTTACAAGGCCATTTGTTGCCGGTAACTTAACACCCCACGATTAAATGGAATCCCCCCCCCCTCAACCCACAACTGGAGCACGAACACTCAAAATTAAAGCAGATTTTAAATTCATAACGTTGCCTGGCAAACAGCACTGGTGTAAATCTCAGCAAGCCGGGAGGATAAAAGGGCTAAAAAGTCAGCAAAAGGCTAAATCAGCTTTCTTGGCTCTTGGCAGCACGGTCGCTGCGGGCAGAGGGGGGAGGCTCGGGCTCTGCTGGCAGGATGTTTCAACGCTCCTCGCTCCACAGCACCGGGTGTTTGCCCGGGCCGGGAGGGAGGTGGGTGATGAATGTAAATCCCCAGCGCTTCGGCAGCCCTGGGACCGCTGCCGGGCTTTGGCACGCACGGGTGTACGACCCAGGCGCCCGAAGGCAAAAATAACAGGCATTTTAAAAGCTTTTAAAGTCTTTTTTTTACCTTTTCTCCCCCCCTTTTAAAGCTCTCCCCAGGAAATGAAGCTCATGCTGTTACTGTCCATGTGCTGCAGTCATAGAATTGTAGGATCGTTTTGGTTGGAAGAGATCATTGAGTCCAACTGTTAACCCAGCCCTGCCAGGACACCACTAACCCATGTCCCTCAGCACCACATCTCCATGGCTTGGAAACCCCTCCAGGGATGGGGACTCCACCACTGCCCTGCCCAGCCTGGCACAGCCCTTCACAGCCCTTTTGGGGAAAAAATTGTTCTGAATATCCAACCTATCCCCTTCTGTTTGAGCCTGGTCTGATAGGAGCTGCAAAGATCCTAGAATTGCCACTAGACTTCTGTAAACAGGCAGCCAGAAGATGAGAGCTGCCCTGCGAACCCTCTTCTGGAGGGAAAAGCCAAAGCACACACTCACTTGAACACCAGTGAATCTAAAAACCAGCTTCACTTCCAGGCACACGGGAGAAAACAAGCTCTGCTGGGTTTTTGTTGGCTTGGGGGTGCATTGGAGTAAGCGTGAGCTAACCCTGCCAGGTATCGAGACAACAATGGAACGAGAGATCATAAATGTGGCCAAGCATGAGGAGGTGCATGGACATGTTGCTTCGGCCTGGCCAGAGAAAACTGCAGCCCCACAGGCAGTAAAGGCAGTTCCAAAGGTTATCAGCTGAGACTGCACCGAAATCTTGTTCCTTTGTGGCTGCTTTGCCCATTTGTGAGCCCTAACCTGTAACGAAATGGCAAACTGGACTCCCTCAAATGGCAACCGGGGTCCTTGGAAAGCTAAATCCATCACCCCACACATGATCCTCCGCAGCTGTTCCGTCACCTAATCCTTCCAGCGGCTCCTCTGGTCCTTCCATTCAACTGACACCAGAACAAACTTTATCCTCCTGACCTGAAAACGTGGGCTGCGAATTAAAAAAAAAATAAATTCTGCACGCTCAGAAACCTGAAGCTGACAAACTGACTCTGCCGCTTGCCTGGAGAAGACCACACGGGACAGAGCAGAGCAGGCTGGGGAGGGATTTAAAATGCAACACGCGTGGCTTGGGATCAGTTAAAAGTATTGGCTGTCAGTATGAAATATGTGCTGGCGATAAAGCAAGCACTTTAGGCACAGTCTCAGACTCTTCTTCATTACTAAGACTTTATTCCTCATCAACTTGAGGGAGCCTGATGCTGTAACAAACTGTTATTAGGACTTCAAAAAATATAAGCAACGTGAAAACTCAACCTGTGGTTTTATCACGAGAGGCTTCAGTGTTGTATTTAAGAGCAACGAGCAGCCCTGGGGAAAAAGCTGCTGATTTCCACAGCTCCCAAACAGATGTCTGGGAGGAGGAGAAAGGGGTTAGTTGCTGGCTTCTCCAGCCAGCCCATCCCTCTCGCTCCCAAGTAGTCCTTTAAACTGATCAAGCCCCACACCGAGAAACTCTTGTTGTCATTATAACACAGGGTTGCTGCCTGATAAACCTAATTACGCACACAAACACACAAAAAAAGAGGCAGGAAGGGCTCTTGGGAAATCAGAAGCTCAATAAATACCAGAGCCTCTTCCCAAAAGCCTATTTGACCGACTTCTTGGGCACGCTGCAGTTCCTTCTCCCACAGCACAGGGCTGTGATTGAAACCGTTGTTTGAGCAACGTTGTCGTGTCTTAGTTCAAACCTCGAGCTGCGTTCCCAGCTTGCCTCAACTCCCAGTGCCAGGGAAGTTCTGGGAATACCCGAGACTCTCCCATATTCTGCGTTTCTTGGAGAAAGAGCCAGGCTGGTGTGGTCTGTGGATGCTCAAGGAGTCATTACTCTGCAAACGTTCAGCCACCATGGTCCTCCTGCAAACGCCTGAGCGCACCTACTCCTCCCTGCTTACACCTCCTTCTGTCCATCTCCCTATAAAATTAGGGAAATATTGTTCCTTTCTCAGCATATTTGTGAGCGGAGCCTGCAAACTTTAAACTTACGGCCCTCCAAAGCCTAGCACAGCAATAAATAACCATTAGGCAAGAACACCGGCGACACAGACTGCGCTGAACTTTCCAGGAGGAAAATCCACAGGGATGCAGCAGCTGCTAAATGAGAGCTCCCAAACCGCCTGTACGCACCCACGCTCATCCTTATTCTCCTTCCTCCCCGGGTGATGGGTCTGCGGAGTTATCGCTGCTGCGTTGCCACGGAGAAGGAGGCACCGTACCCACCTCTGCCACGCAGGCTGAGCGCCCGAGGATGTCGGGGAGTGCACGTTAGTGGCTCCTGTGCTTCATCTGCCCGGTCCTCAATAGATGGCTTCTAGGGCCAAGGAATCTCTGTTTCACCAGCACTAAAAATGAAATCAAAGGGAAAAAAAAAATAAATCACTTTCTGGGGTTTTTTTTAGGAAGGAGAAGAGGAAAATTCTGCTAAACAAAGAAAATCCAGCATATTCCCCCTCGTTAAAACCGGTTTTCTGGTGAAATGGGAAAAAACGAACACAAAGCAGCCCTTCAGCGGTAACTTTTTACTTCCTAATGCTCCCGAAGGAACGGATTACACCCCAAATCTCTGATCACTTTGGGAACGGGAGCAGCTGAACAAGGAGAATAAATCTATTAGGTGTGTGCTTTAAGGTGCATTTGAGAGCAGAGCTTTTAAAGCGGAGCAGATGGAAAATTCCCTCTGAAATGCTTTGCGTGCTGCAGCCTTAGGGATCACCACGAGGGATTTGTAGCATCCCGAGAGCTCACAGGTACAGAGATGTTCTCCCAGGCTAGGATCAACGCTGCTACACGCACAGCCCGTGGAAGGTCTTGTTGTCGGTAAACTCAGGGGATACACCACGGCCCCGGCTTTAGGAAGCTTTTATCTAAACCAAGGAACACCCAGCAGCTCCATGTGAAGTCAAACCTGCTTCCAGCCGTGCTCCCCGTCACAGCTGGGACTACGTGGGAGTAAAGGGCTCCTGGAGAAGGCCCCTTCGTGTGCTCGCCCCAGCAAAGCCAGGAAACTGTGGGTGCTGGAGAATCACAGAGTGGTGGGGGTTGACTCATGGTGATCTTGTTATCACAGTCCTAGTCTTCCTGCTCCAAAAGATATCCAAAACTTGGCTGGACAAGCCCTCCAGAGGTCTCTTCCAACCTAAATGATTGTAAGATTCTGCGTCTAGGCTCTCAGGTGGCAATAATGTGTGAGCAGCAACCTGGCGTCAAGATGTCCTGGGTCTTCTGCCAGCTCTGACATTGCCTCTCTCCAGCACCCAGGGGAAATCACATGGCCTCCATGCCTCACGCAACCTCCATGCCTCACGCAACCTCCATACCTCACGCAACCTCCATGCCTCACGCAACCTCCATGCCTCACGCAACCTCCATGCCTCACGCAACCTCCATGCCTCGTCCTCCCTCTTCACAAAGCAAAGGTGGACTCAGACTTCTTCAAGGCAGAGAAGAAAGAACCGACACTCTGGCTTACAACTTTTTGTTCCTCATCTGGGGCATGCGGACAAGAGCATGCTCCAGGAGATGCCCAGTACTGTGGCAAGCAGAAGTTGCAGAAACCTCTCCCCAAGGTGCTTCCAGGTACCTGCCTGCTTTGCCCACAGCAAAAAGGCAGCTGCTGAAGGTCTGTCATGCTCCTCAGCTGAGGTTAACCAAGTGGTTCATGAACATTCATTTAGTTCTGTCTTAAAGATGAAATCTTCAAGACAGTAAAACCACATCCAGTTTTGAGAGAGCAGGTAATGGAGGTATGGAGAAATAAGTTGCCCAAGGTCACCCTAGAAGCTGCGCTAGCTTGGGATTCACTCCACATCTAATCACCCTGTCTGCAAGATCGTCCATCTCCCCAGCCTGCCTTTTTCCAGTGGTTTCCTTCTCTGGTGCCTTCTTGCTCTGCGCATAATGCACTGCAAAATCCACTTTACATGTAGAGCTTTTAGTTCTTAAATTTATTATCTTGTGTTGTGTTCTGGTAATAAACCAGCCATATTGTTTTATTTGTTCTTCTAGGCTGCGCACAAACACTTCTCCACACAACCACCCATTTTATGAGCAAATCCCTCAATATGAGGAGAAACTTCTTAACCGTGAGGGTGATGGAGCACTGGAACAGGCTGCCCAGGGAGGTTGTGGAGTCTCCTTCTCTGGAGACTTTCAAAACCTGCCTGGACACGTTCCTGTGTGACCTGCTCTGGGTGACCCTGCTTTGGCAGGGGTTTGGACGAGATCATCTCCAGAGGTTCCTTCCAGCCTGGAAACCCCTCCAGGGATGGGGACTCCACCACTGCCCTGCCCAGCCTGGCACAGCCCTTCACAACCCCTGCCATAAAGGAATTGTTCCTCATGGCCAACCTCAACCTCCCCTGGTGCAACTTGAGGCCATTTCCTTTTGCCCTGTCACTTGTTCCTTGGGAGAAGAGCCCAACCCCACCTGGCTCCAACCTCCTTTCAGGGAGTTGTCAAGAGCCAGAAGGTCTCCCCTGAGCTCCAGGCTCAACACCCCCAGGTCCCTCAGCTGCTCCTCACCACACTCCTGCTCTAGACCCTTCACAAAGGGCTTTGTTGCCCTTCTCTGGACACACTCCAGCCCCTCAAGGTCCTTCTGGGAGTGAGGAGCCCAAAACTGACCCCAGGATTCGGGGGGGGCCTCCCCAGTGCCCAGTCCAGGTGGATGATCCCTGCCCTGGTCCTGCTGGCCACACTAGTGCTGACCCAAGCCAGGATGCTGGTGGCCTTCTTGGCCACCTGGGCACACACTGGCTCATCTCCAGCTGCCTCTCGACCAACCCCCAAAGGTCCTTTTCCACCAGGCACTTTCCAGCCTCTCTTCCCCCAGCCCGGAGCGTTGCAGGGGGTTGTTGGGACCCAAGGGCAGGACCCAGCACTTGGTCTCAGCCCATTCGTGCAGCTTGTCCAGATCAAATGTACTCCTGCAGTAGCTCCTTCACCCACTCCCCACCTCCCCAGCTCTGCTCTGTGTCCCACAGCAGCTTTGCCCCTCCTCTCCGAAATGCGCGGGGCAGGCAGCCGCACGCCGGCTCATTAGCAAGCTGACGGCCTTCTGCACTTTGTGGAGAACGCTTCATCACCGTGAAGGTGGAGGCCGCCCCGTTGCAGACAGCCCGATCGATCACGCCAAATAACTAAATTACCTGACGTGCCGTAATCACCCATATTTATAGAGCAGGCGGATTCTTCTCCGACACAGTTTGTTGCAAAGCAAGCTAGAAATTCAGGCCCGCAAACACAACAATTGCCAGGACTCTATTAATTTGGATGAGCTTCAAAGAGGGTCCGGCGGGTAAAACCCCCTCTCTCGTTAGGAGACACTTCAGTCACGGAGTCCCAATTAGGCGAGGGCCATCAAATGCCTTTGTGCTGCACTCACAGGCGTGACACGCAGCAGGAGCCCGGCGGCTCAACTAATCCTCAGCTTCACCATCTGTGGAAGTTTTAGGAGAGAGATGTCACTGTGCCACACACCATCACGCACCACCTCCACTGGGCTTGTGTAAAAGCTGTCCCCCTGCAACTGGAACAGCATCCTAGCTCCAGTACCGCTGTTGTACTGGTAGCTAGTAGGACTTCTGCAAGGGTAGGCTTTGGGCTGGGCACGCTCATGTAGGTTTGGTCGCGTGCAAGAGTGGAGGCACATTATGCACAGAGAGACTGAACTGCAATAACCACTGCTGGAGAAATCGTCTCCTGTGAGGGCAGGCTCAGAGAGCTGGGCTTGTGCAGCCTGGAGAGGAGAAGGCTCCAGGGAGACCTTCAGGACTTCAAGGGGGCCTACAAGAAAGATGGGGACAGATTTTTAGTAGGGCCTGTAGGGACAGGACAAGGTGGTTTGAAACTAAAGCAGGAAGATTGAGACGAGAGAGAAGGAAGAGATTGTTTCTGCTGAGGGTGGTGAGAGCCTGGCGCAGGTTGCCCAGAGAGGTGGTGGCTGCCCCATCCCTGGAAGGATTCCAGGTGAGGTTGGCCGGGGCTCTGAGCAACCTGCTCTAGTTGCAGATGTCCCTGCTCTGTTCAGGAGGTTGGACTAGATGCGTTTTAAAGGTCTCTTCCCATCCAAAATATTCCACAATTGTATGAAATCACATCTCCAACAAAAAAACCAGCCGTGGGGCAAAAATACACCTAAAGATAATCTGCCTTTTCTACTCTTCCAAGAAAAGTCCATTATTGTCCTGCTCCCCCCTCCTCCCTCAGACAAACACCCCCAGCGTTACTGGTCCTGCTGGATTATATCACACAGCATTTTCCTCCTGTTTCTTTTCTGGACCACTGCAGGAGCTCTTTTCACTCATCAAACGGGCACTATGCCTTAGCAAGCCTTCTCTAAAGACCAGCTCAGTGGTGAACCAAGTCATGGCGAACATGCCTGTCTGACTGTTCTTCTTGCCCAGGCTGCCCAGAGAGGTTGTGGAGTCTCCTCTGGAGAGATTCCAAAGGCGCCCGGACGTGATTCTGGGCCCTCTGCTGTGGGTGACCTGCTGGAGCAGGGGGGTTGGACGAGATGATCTCCACAGGTCCTTTCCAACCCCTACCATGCTGTGAAAGAGGAATCTGACCAGGTGACTCAGGCTGGCCTACCAAACCAGATCTTTGCAGTCCAGCTAATGAAGAAGTCTGTGCAGAATACTTGCACTACACAGGTTAGGACATGTGGAAGCGGCCAAATACCGCATTTCAAAATCCACCGAGAGAATGAAACACGGTGCCTGAAGCTTGTGGGTGTGCTTAACGAAGTCATTAAGCCACAGCGGAGTGTATGATGGAAGATAAGCGCCTGTAGAATGCACGATAATTAAATCTCTAACAAAGCCAAGCTGCTGCTCGGATTCGCAATGCTGGGTAACGTGACACATGCCGTGTCCTGGTTTGTCACCGGTGGCCAGCGCTTCGCTCGCAAGATACCATAGAAGAAACATCAACGGCAAACCCAGTCTCGAGCTGCGTGGCTGGAGAAGACCCCCCAACACCCAGTCTTTGGAAGAGGCAGGATGGGAGACATCAAGCTCCGCTCGGCACGGGTGTCCTGCGCAGAGATGGCTCCTGTCATAATGGGTAGATAGAAAAACATCCAGAAAGCGCTGGGGGACAGATGTAGTAATAACAGAGCAGTGAGGGAGGGCAAAGAGACACTGTGCTGCTTAATGAAGGCCTTAGAGAAAGGTCAGGGATTGAGGGTCAAAGGAGCTTGGCCAAAGCTGGAGGTGAAGGAAGGAATTAACTTTTCACCGGCGTGAGGTAGCTTCAATCACTGAGCAAGATGAGATGGGTTTTGGAAAGCCTCAGGTTCTGCGAGTGAAGCTAAGGGTGAGATTGAGTCTGCCAGAAACAGATTGATCAATTCAATCTACCCACTCAGCAAAGTTGTAATAATGCAGGGCTCAATTAGCCATCGGGCAACCAAAGGAGACCTCTGCTCTGGAGCAGCATCCCCTCCAGCCCCAAGCTTGTGTCCATGCTGAGGGTCCCAACAGGGCTGCTCCCTCCCTCACAGCTTCACCGCTGCAGCCTGGGCAGCCACAACCGACCAGCTCCCTTTTAGTGCTTCTTAATATCTGAAACTTAGAAGAAAAACCCACCAAAGCCATTACAACACCCTAGTCTCATGAAATTCTTGTGTTATACACAGCAGGTCAAGGGAGGGGATTCTCCTCCTCTACTCTGCCTTGGTGAGACCCCACCTGGAGTTCTGCATCCACCTCTGGAGCCCCCAGCACAAGAAGGACACAGACCTGGTGGAGCGGGGCCAGAGGAGGCCCCAGCAATGATGGGAGGGCTGGAAGGCCTCTGCTGGGAGAGTTGGGCTTGTTCAGCCTAGAGAAGAGAAGGCTCCAGGAAGACCTTCTGGTGGCCTTTCAGTATCTGAAGGGGGCCTACAAAAAAGCTGGCAAGCGATGTTTTATGAGGGTTTGTAGTGATAGGACAAGGGGTGATGGTTTGAAACTGGAAGAGGGGAGATTTAGATTGGAAATTAGGAGGAAATTCTTCACTTTGAGGGTGGTGAGGCACAGGTTGCCCAGAGGGGTTGTGGATGCTCCATCCCTGGAAGTGTTCAAGGCCAGGTTGGATGGGCCCTTGAGCAACCTGTTCTAGTGGGAAGAAGTTCTTCACTCTGAGGGTGGTGAGACACTGGCACAGGTTGTCCAGGGAAGTTGTGGATGCCCCAACACTGCATGTGTTTGGATGGTGCTTTGAGCAACCTGGTCTAGTGAGAGGTGTCCCTGGCCATGGCAGGGGGATTGGAACTAGATGATCCTTCCAACCCAACCCATTCTACGAGTCTACGATAACTTGTGTATTATTTAATTTATGTGGACTCTTCGAGCTCCCACCTCATACCTGGGGCTCAGGAGGCATCAGCAACCCTCCAGAGCTGACATGTTTTTGCTCTCTCATGTGTTGCACAGCGTATTTCTTACCGAACTTCTGCTCCGCACCTCCACAACGGTCACTTCTGTGAAATGCTTTAGGATTCCTTCAAAGCAAAAAGTGATTCTGCCAACTCTCAGGGCTGGGAACTCAGGGTTATTAGGAAGAGTAAGGCAGGACTGGTTGAGGACTCAAACTTAATGAGCAAACACAGCACTTCTTTTGACCTCAAAAATTACTTTTTAGGATAATTTAGAGGAGGCCTTAAAATAAATAATAAAAAAAAAAAGTCATGATGAAATGCTTCAACCAACGGCACTGCCGCATGGAGCCTGTTCCTGAGCATCCCGGAGCAGATGTGCTGCACTCAAAATGTCTTTGTCTATTAAAACTGTGTCAGCTTCAGAGACTCCAAAACTCCCTGTGGCATAAACAGAATTTCTAATGAACAGCTGCAGGATACAGGAGTAGCCGCGCAAAATGCAGCTGCTGAGATCATTTTCTTTGCCCTTCTCTCACCACCTTTCCTCTGCTGCCTGAATCCCACTTTCTCCCCAGTTGGGTCGCTCCTGTCCTCTCTCTCCCACAACCCCACTGCATCTTCTGCACCCTCCACAGAGGAGCTCTCAGCCCATCCGTGTAGTTCACCCATGTCTTTCTTTGAGCAACCTGGTCTAGTGGGAGGTCTCCCTGCTCATGTCATGAGAGTTGGAACTACATGATCCTGAAGGTCCCTTCCAACCCAAACCATTCTATGCTTCTTCATGCTTCCCTGTGACCCACCTCCATCCTCCTGCTTTGCAGCAAGCCAGCTAATGGCCAGCACTGTGAGGACAGACACCCAGCACTGGTTTCTTCTACTGACATTTATTACTTCTGAAGCCTGTGACCATCACTTATCTTCTCAGACCACATCTGCACATCTCCTGGTCTAACGGAGCCACATCCCATGCAAACCCTGGAGCGCTCCCGGTCCTCTCCAGCCTCTGCCAGAGCTTTGCTGCTGCTCTGCCTGCTCGCACCGAGAGTGTGCAAAAGGGAGAAATAAAGGAGAAAAAACATTATCACGCCAAACCCTGTAATTCCACAGAACATGAGCAATCCTCAGGGAAGGATTCAGCCTCCGTAAATTGAAACCCGCTAATAGAGCTTTTAGCTTCCACGCTGCCTTCCAGGCCAAGGCACCAAAGCATGACTCCTTCTGTGAGTTGGTTTATTTGTTTGGGTTTTTTTTTTTCTTTTAAATCCTCTGCCTCTGAAACCAAAACCCTGTCAAGCATAGAGCCTGGGCTGAAGGCACTTCCCAACCGCTCTCCCGAAGCCAGTGGGGTCCTGTTAGCTAGCTGGAGGATTACTCCTTTAGTCAGGCACTTGCGATGCTCAGCACTGTATTTAGAGAAAAATATGATTTGTTGTCTCAGCACAGCTCCAACAAGTGCTTCTGGGAACACCAGCACAAACAAAGCCTCGATTCCTACTGTTTGATGCCTTCAGTATTCCACAGGGCTCTCCAGTACCCTGTGAAGAGCCTCGATTTCCTATTTCCAGGACATTTATAGAGAGTTAATGCTTTAGTGAGCTTCTAACCCTCTAATTTGAGTGAAAACAACTGATGGGTTCAACAGTTACTGGAAGACTAACAGATAAGACCGGATGCCAAAGCTCTACTTTATTAGAACACTCTGGCAACGTTACAGAGAAGCTGATACCAAGTAATAGCATCTTTTTAAAGAAATCCTTATTAACTGGCACCAAACGTGCGGGCAGCTAAAATACCTTGTGGCTTTGAGACAATCTGTCGGATGTAATCGTAGGAAGCCCAGATGCTCTAGCTGTTCATCCACCGCAATGAGTGGTAAGCCTGGTGCTAGCACCGAGCAGCTTCAACCAGCCAAGCTTCTGCAAAGTTGATGGCTTAACAGCTTCCCTGGATTGGCAGCAGGATGTGCAGGGCACGGATACTGTGGATACGCTCCACGCTTTGGAGATTGCTCAAGTAATCCTCACCACGAGCAGTCCCACCTGCCTGTTCACAACAGAAGGTGAAGAGAACCCAAACGTTTGCACATTTGGGAAGGCTGAAGCTGCTTTGGCGAGGACACACCAGGCTTAAAAAATACTCCGGGCAGCAATCTCCCCACGCACAACAGTTAGTTTTGCTGGGTAAGTGGGGCCAAACGTCCTCGGAGCAGCTCAAAAACGCCAGCGGGACACACCGCCAGCACAACGCTCGTGCAGATGAAGCAATCGCTTCCAGCACAAGCTGCTGCCTCCTAACTGTCATCCCAAAGCTCAGACCATTTCCAACCCACACCAGCTTCAAGGGACCATTTGCAGAATAGATGCTGAGAGGTCCTCCTGGACAAGGAAGCCACGAATGTCTCTCTTCTGGCTGTTTGCATCAGTTATTACGGAGAGACGAGTAAGGCAGTGCTGGGTTAATGGTTGGACTTGATGCTCTTAAAGGTCTCTTCCAACCAAAACGGTTCTGATTAAGCCCAAGCAGCTCTCATGCTGTGCCACCTCACTCCCATCTCGGTGGCCTGAGCCATAAATGGCTCCAGTCGCACAAAAACACTGCCAAGGACAGCACGGCTATCTCCTTTTTCTGCTTCATCGCGTAATAGGTTGGCTGGTGTGCGAGTTAACTATTGCCATCGACTGGACAAAAGCGGCTCGTGCCCATAGTAAATACCTGACGCCCAGCCAAGACAAGGGGAGACATTCTCAGAGCCTGGGAAAGCTGCTGGAGAACAGACGCTTTGGAGGGCTCAGTGACACAGCCACCAACTCCTCTGCGAACGTGCCACGCAGGCAGACAGGAAGGCATTGGCTTGGAACCAAGTCATTAAGATAGCCACAAAATTCACAACTCAATTTGACCACTGCATAGAACCCAATAAAAATAATAAAAAGCCACGAGGATGGCTATATTAGATCGAACCAATGAGCCATCCACTTCAATCCCTCACTCCTGAGTGCTCATTTCCAGCTGCTTTGGGGCAAAATACTCATAAATCGTAGTCACAGAACAGCTTATTCGGAACACTTTTTCCCTAACCACGAGCAAACAGGAGCTGCATGAGCTCTTGAAGGCCAGAAGCTGCCCTCCAAAATACTCTTCTGAAGCCACCAGTGTAGATTTTCATCTGTACAAGGTCTAAACTGGGTAACAAAAAAAAAAATAAAAGAAGAAAAAGAAAAGGAAAATCCCATCAAGCACTTGGTTTCCTAGCTTCTTGCAGCAGGGAGTTCCACAGCTGAGCTCTACAAGCAATCTCCTTTCACCACCTTCAACTACAAACTCTGCTAATTGAGCCTGTGCCCCCTTCTACAGCATCACACACCTCTACAACGATGGGTACAAGAGGACGCTCACCCAGCTCACTGTGGACCCAGAGGAACAACAGTAAGAAAGCCACAGCAACAAGAACGGCCACCTTACCTTCTCTAAGCTCTCTGCTGTCCCACCACATGCTTCTCACTCAACTAGGCAGTGTTCATTTTTTCAGTCCTTGTGACCATCAGTGTTGGCAGAGGCATAAAAATACCACGATCCGACTGCCAAGAGACAAATTCAGCAGCAAGTTGCACTTCTGCTATTGTCTCCTCCTTCCTGATGGACATCCTGGTTCTCCAGCAGAGTCCTTCAGTGGAGCAGCCCTCCCTCTCTTTTACCCAACGTCCTCTCTAACATCTATGTCCTGTTTCCGTTCCAGTCATTTCCCAAATTTGTGCCGAGTTTTGTGGTTTTTTTAATTGCTCTCAATATGTCACTCCACATTACTCAACAGCAGATTTATTTAAACGTGTCAATGCTGTTGCTTAGCAGATCTGACTGCGCTTTACCATGGAAGCCTGCTTCAGGATCACGTGTTCCCCTTCCCAGTGCTCCCTGCACGGCTGGAACATCATCAGGAAGGCTGAGAAAAATAAAAATAAGTCCAACTCTAAAGGCAGTCCGCTGGCCTACCTAGGAAAGCTTCACTGGAAAGCCTAAAAAAACCCAAACAAATCCCACCACCAAAAGCCACCCAAGAAGAAGAGGAGTTCTGCCAAAAAGCTCACTCAGTTTTTCTTCTCAGTCAGGAAGCAGAATCAGATGCTATTTGCCTTCCACTTTCTACCTTGTACCCACGGACTTCAATAGGCGCCCATCAAGGAAATGATCATCAAGAGCTTTGAAAAGAGTCTTAATATGGAGCTTGTATCAGCTTTCCCCAAGCAGCGAGTTGATTTTAGGTAATGGCCTTCAATGCTCTATAAAAGGTCTGGGAGATCCAGGTGAGAACATGTTCTGACCTTTGAAATTAGACTCGGGTCTTTGCTGGAAGAGAGAAGATAATGTGCAACTAAATCACATACATGATGTTTTCTGCTTGGGCTTTTTAAGCTCTCCAACCAGCAATGGTGTAGGTTCTGTCATTGTCCCCCCCGGACTCCAACCCAGACATTTAGAGCTGAGTCAGCAGAGTGTGTGATGGCTCCGTGCACCAACTTGGCAAGAGCCAGAAGCTGTCCCAAAATGCCTACGGAAAAGATGAAGCAAAAGCAAGGACATGTCATCCACAACCCACTGAAACAGATGAAACACAAGTGAATTGCCCAAGAGCACACCAAAACCTGCCGCTAACAGATGCCAAGTCTTCTGCAGGTTCATCCAGGGCTTGAAGTGTGAGGTCATCTCCACAGGCATGTCTCCACTCCAGGTGTACTTCACACGTTGCTCCTAAGTTAACCTCACCCTCCCCAAAATCTCCAGCTCATAGAATACTTTTGGTTGGAAGAGACCTTTAAGATCATCAAGTCCAACCATCAACCCAGCACTGCCAGGGCACCACTAACCCATAGCCCTCAGCACCACATCTCCACGGCTTGGAAACCCCTCCAGGGATGGGGACTCCATCACTGCCCTGGGCAGTGTCTTCCAGGACTCGACAATCCTTTCACAGAAGAAATTGTTCCTTGTGTCCAACTGAAATCTCCCCTGGCGCAACTTGAGGCTGACTCCTCTTATTCCTTGGGAGAAGAGCCCAACCCCACCTGGCTCCAACCTCCTTGCAGGGAGTTGTCAAGACCCAGAAGGTCTCCCCTGAGCCTCCTCTTCTGCAGGCTTAACAACTCCAGGTCCCTCAGCCGCCCCTCCCAAGACTTGTGCTCTAGGCCCCCCCCCATCACCCCATGTCCTTCCAAGTCAGGCTGGTTCACAAACTGATGCCATCAAGACAACCTCCAGCAGCTGCTAATTCCAGACTCGGACTGTAAGGCACACCCAAGAAACCAGGTTCACAACCTCGAGAACTGATACCACAACCTCAAGAACTGATACCACAACCTGAGACAGCCCAACTGAAGACTGCTGATGGGTTTCCAAAAATAACTCAGCTCCCTTTGCGGTGGTGCCTGATGTCCGTTTACTTACAGCCACCTAAAAATAGCCCTTCCCATTTGGATCAATGAAGAGAGCTGACAGAAGAGAAAGACGCTCATCACTCCGCACACACGCAAGGCTACAGGAGATAAAATACTTCTGAAACGCAGCTTAGGGAACGATCCCGCGCCAGCCCCGAGAGAGCCAGCTGGATGGACCTCATGATTCTTCTCCAGCAACAGCTGCGATTGAGTTTCTTTCCATTTTGCATGATGAAAAAGAAAGAGAGGGATAAAAGCGAGAACAAAAAGTCCAAGATTTCAAAAGGCGCTAAAAATAAAGCAGTTTGCATTCACTTGGCACCCTACCTTGACAGCATTTTACCCGTGATGGCCACGCAGTCCTCAATCACCCAAAAGGAAGACGACAGTCCTTTACAGGCAGGGAAACCAAGGCATGGAAATTACAGAATCATAGAACGCTTTGGGTTGGAAGGGACCTCAAAGATCATCTCGTTCCAACCTCCTGCCATGGCAGGGACACCTCCCACTAGACCAGGTTGCTCCAGGCCCCATTGTTAAAATACCAACTCCATCATCAACAAAATCAAGAGTGGAAGAAGGTTTGAAGGGCTGGCGTTCCTGACACACCTCCCTATACTCACACCACGCGACCCTTCTCTGTTTATCCTTCGTGGAGCCAACGTGATTGTTCCCATGGCCTGGCAAGTGTAAACTGATGACAAGGAGTTGAGTGGCTCCTCGTGAGGAGTTCCAGTCCATTTAGCTGATCAAAGTCAAACTGGGTTTCGAAGCCTGTTCACACCTCACGGGGAAAATGCACTTTGTCAAAATTTAAAACATGTAAGTTCAGCAGCAGGATGCCTGAAATTAATCCCTTTATTTAAACACTCACAGCTTTAAGTGTCTCCAAGCAATTGTAAAGGCTTTATTAGCTGAGGCAATGAAAGCCCGCAAGCAGCCAAGGCAAGACGAAGCCAAGGTTATCTCCAGCAAGTTTCCAAGTATTAACTTTGACAACACAAACTCGCTCTTGAGAGTATTTGTACTGCTGAAGCAGGAACGATGAGGACAGCAACGCAACTGGAAAAGCTGTGTTTCCCCTGCTCGGCACCTTCCTGCTGACAGAAGTAGGCAGGGATGGATGGATGGATGGATGGATGGATGGATGGAGTGAATCCTCCTGGAATCCATTTCCATGGCTGTGAAGAGCAAGAATGTGATTTGGAACAGCACAGATGTACTGTAGGCAAATTGTACCTCACTGGTGTGACTGTCTTCTGTAACCAAGTGGCTGGCTTGGTAGGTAACTGGCTGAAGATGAGCCAGTGTATGCTCCAGGTGGCCATGAAGGCCACCAGCATCCTAGTGTGTCCAGCAGGACCAGGGCAGGGATTGTCCCCCCGGACTGGGCACTGGGGAGGCCCAACCTCCAATCCTGGGGTCAGGTTTGGGCCCCTCACTCCAAGAAAGACCTTGAGGGGCTAGAGCGTGTCCAGAGAAGGGCAACGAAGCTGGTGAGTGGTCTAGAGCACAAGTGTGGTGAGGACCAGCTGAGGGGCCTGAGGGTGTTGAGCCTGGAGAAAAGGAGGCTCAGGGGAGACCTTCTCACTCTTGACAGCCCCCTGAAAGGAGGTTGGAGCCAGGTGGGGATTGGCCTCTTCTCCCAAGCAACAAGTGACAGGACAAGAGGAAACGGCCTCAAGGTTGCACCAGGGGAGGTTGAGGTTGGCCATGAGGAACAGGTTCTTCCCTGCAAGGGCTGTGAAGGGCTGTGCCAGGCTGGGCAGGGCAGTGGTGGAGTCCCCATCCATGGAGTGGTTTCCAAGCCGTGGAGATGTGGTGCTCAGGACCATGGGTTAGTGGTGACCTGGCAGTGCTGGGTTAACAGTTGGACTAAATGATCTGAAAGGTCTCTTCCAACTAAAATGATTCTATGATTCTATGAGCAGACAGCAGTTGACATTGACTACCGTGACCTCAACAAGGTTCTTAAGTAGTCTCCTATGACTGGGGTAAAATAAATGACTGTAACAAGAGCCCAGAGATGTGGCAGACCCTCCACCCCAGCAACATCAAACCTCAACTGCAAAAACCCTGAGCAACCTTATCTACCTTTGCCATTGGCTTTACTCCAAGCAGGACACTGGGTTAGAGACCTCCAGAAGTCCCTTCCAACCTGATTTGTTCTACAATTCAAAGAAACGCCAAAGAGAAGGTGCAAGTCTTTCCTGGAGATATCTGAACTAGATAAAACTGTAACACATAATAAAAATAACTCTTTGTAAGGACTTAACTGAATGGATGACCTGGGGACAGGAGGAAGTCTCCTCGCACGCTCTGCTTCCTTCTCTGTAACGTTCGCGTCTTGCCAGAGGAATGCAGCTGTTCTACTAAGACACCTAAACCACTTTCACATTAAAATTCGAGGTGCTTTAGTGGCGTCACAAGACTTAATACCAGTAGGAGGTGATGAAACATCCATGAGAACAACACCATGAGATTAAATGGGTTGGGCTGCCGTTAAAAGGCATTTTAAGGGACATCCTTTTAAGGATTCCTCTGCTCCCATCTCTCTGCTCAACCGCTACACAATCATCTCCCCAAATCCTTTCACACGCAGAGAGACACACAAGGTGTGCACACGCCAGACTGGATCCTGCCCTGTTGCTTTAGTGGAGGAAAAAAAAGAAGGGATGAGATGCTGTCTTTGAATTCTAGGTGTCAGGTTTGGGATTTTTTTTTAGAAATGTCTTCTGTTGTTAACTCTTGAGTTTCACCAAAGTTGAAAGCTCCTCTGAGGTTCACTTTCCATTCAGCTTTCCCTAGCAGTTTTCTGGCCAAAATCTACAGAGGACCAGAATCTACAGTTCCTGGTATACACATTTTGAAATGGTTTCAAGTGCAGAGCAAAGTTTTCACCCTTAATACGGTCTTGCGAGGCACTGAGCTATCTTCCTGACTTTGCTGGTCCTGATCCAGAAGGAAAAAAAACCCAAACCACAAGGTGCTGGTTTTGCTGACCAGGATTACCTGACTTGGTGAGCATCCGCAACCTTCAAGGACACAGTAGAACACACCAGAGTGGAAATCCTAAGTGCTGGATGCAGTTCCCTCAAATCCTCTAAGCCTCTGCTTCTCCACTCTAACAGCCATTTAAAGCACTGATGAACTCCCTTCTAGATTAGTTTCATAAAATTGAAGGTCAGCAAACGATTTGGTAACTAAGAGTGTCACATAATTCTCAGCTTGGTGCTGAACTCAAGCCTACCTGACTAAACCGACCAGGAGACGAGGGGTGTGCTCCCTGTTTTGAGGTGTGATGTGCCCCGTGGGGTCACCATGCCTTGATGACACATTTCTCAGAGCCACGTCTTGCAGCGACATGTGTTGTGCAGCCTCTCCAAGCCCTTTCTATCCCACCACGAGCACCCGCACGCCTCTGCAAACCTTGGCCACGATAAGCAACAGAGGCTGGTTTCGTGCAGCCCTTGGCACTGGACAACTCCTGCTTCACAGAAGCTGCCTCTTGCCCAGGGTGGCTTTGCAGGTGAAGAGTGGCCACAGTGACCAGTTCTTCAGCAATGCCTCTGTGCATCTAAAATGCTCCTGACTCTCTTCAGAGTCAATCTGAAGAACCACACTGATCTTGGCCAAAGAAAGTCTCTGGTACAGGGAGGTCATTCTAACATCAACCAGTGGAGGGCAACCACACACATGGACAACAGTCAGCGTCTTACAGCCTGCTACAAAAAACAAACGCACTTTCTTCTCCTTTCCAACCATCAGAGAGTCAAAGTGTTCTATTTTTCTCGTTCTGCCTTACGTGTGTCTATGCCAGACCTTGTGACACTTAAACAGCATCCTCCAACTTGCAGACTATGTTCACCTGAAATTAGGGAAAAGAAAACCTAAACTCCTCAGTTCCTGCACTCAGCAGCAGTTCTGCTCTTCTCCCGGTACATGAGAAGGACCTGCCAGGCCACACAAGCAAACCATGAAGCTGAAAAGCAACACCTCCTCCCTTGCATTTCAGCATATAGCTATATGGACGAGATCATAGAATGGTTTAGGTTGAAAGGGATCTTCAAGATCATCTAGTTCCAGCCCCCCTGCCATGGCAGGGACACCTCCCACTAGACCAGGTTGCTCCAAGCCCCATCAAGCCTGGCCTTGAACACATCCAGGGATGGAGCATCCACAATCCCCCTGGACAACCTGTGCCAGTGTCTCACCACCTTCAGAGTGAAGAACTTCTTCCTCATTTCTAATCTAAATCTCCCCTCTTCCAGTTTGAAGCCATCACCCTCGTTCTATCACTACAAGCCCTCATAAAAAGTCCCTCTCCAGCTTTCTCACAGGTCCCTTAAAGTACTGAAAGGCCACAATAAGGTCTCCTTCAGCCTTCTCTTCTGCAGGCCTTGTAGCAGAGGTGCTCCAGCCCTCAAATCACTGGAACAGTTTCATTATGACCTTTTTTTTTTTTTCCAGATAAGAGACCTGAGCTGTAAGAGTCAACCCAAAAGAGAAAACAGCAGCTGCCATCCAGCAGGAACAGACCAGCACCTGGCAGGTCCTCAGCACACAAAATTCTTACCAAGCTAAGCAACACGTGCAGGAGAAGGCAGGTGAAGAACGTATGGTTCCTCCACCGTGCAGCTGAGCCACGGTGCTTCTAACCCTCAGAAGGCAGCAGCGCATCCCCTCCAGACAGCAGCTTCTTTCACGCCAGCCGAAGATGAAAGGCCCAAGCAAGCGACTATCTTCAGAGGCTTGACAGAACAAGAGCCCAAAGAGGGGTAACCCATAACCCAATAGTTTCAGCTGAGCAACTGTTTGAACAGCCGCAGCCTTTTGGTACAAAGCCAGGTTGAACAGCAACAACTCCGAAGTCCAGCCCAAGTCGATCTTAAGCGCAGAGGAAACAAAACACTCCTCTTCCTCCACCGCCCCGGCAAGCTCAGACCATCCCCTTCCTCAGCCCAACCGAGCAAGCGTGGCCGTGCCCCAGCCACGCCGGAGAGCGAGCGGAGCGGTGCTGCTCAGCGTGCCACGGTGCTGGCTTCATCAGCTGAACCGATAACCCCCCCAGCTTGTCAAGACAAGTCGGTCGCTGTACGTGCCGCTGACCTAAGGAGAAGACATCAGTCACAGCTGGTAATTTGGGCACTGGAAGCAAGGAAGCTGCTCGGGAGCTGGCTATAAATAGCAAAGGGACTGGGGATATTTTCCCCCTCTTGTGTCCGCCTGCCCGCCCTGCTTGCAGAAACCCTTCGGAGCCTGTGTCAGCCTGCTCTGATGTTCTCACGATTCAAAAAGAGCAGGAGATGGAGGGGAAAGGGTTCGTTCAGGAGAGCCCAACGACCCTCACTTTGATACCTCAGCGCAGGATATCCTGCCAGGAACGCCATTCCCGGGGAAAGGAAAGGCAGGTGTTTGTGGGAGCAGCACGGGGTGACTCAGCTCTTCGCCCTCTCTCCTCACCAACGTTTCACCAGCACAACGCGCTGCTGTTCCAGGGCTGAGACACGGGGACTCGCTCGGCACACGAATGGCAAGTCAACAACTCCGTCACCTCCGACTTTTTAGGCTGCTTGTTTCTTCATCGTCATTAAATTCTGCTGTAAAAGTCACTTGACGATCTTAAACTTTCTCACCTTCCTGAACACAGTGGCTACATTCAACTTCCCTTGCACGCTCAGTTGTTGGTTGTGCCAAATTCTGCCCCTGGCCTGTGACCACATGAGACAATGGTAGCTGGCCAAGGCCGCCGATGGGTGGGATACACCCTGGGCGAGGGAGTCTCAGTGCCCAGGAGCATCCCCTTGAGCCCTGGTGAGCAGGCTCCCAACCCTGAGCTGTGCACCTCGGAGCAGAGCCTGGACTCAACAGTCCACGGCTGGGGAAGGATTAGGAATCCTGATGTCACACTAGTTCACAGCATTCACCTCGAATCCTGGGGTCAGTTTTGGGCCCACATTGAGGGGCTGGAGCGTGGCCAGAGAAGGGCAACGAAGCTGGGGAAGGGTCTAGAGCAGGAGTGTGGTGAGGAGCTGCTGAGGGACCTGGGGGTGTTGAGCCTTGAGAAGAGGCTCAGAAGAGACCTTCTTCCTCATAAGAACACCCCGAAAGGAAGTTGGAGCCAGGTCTGTTCTCTCAAGGAATAAGTGATAGGACAAGAGGACACAGCCCCAACTTGCACCAAGGGAGGTTTAGGTCGGACACAAGGAACAATTTCTACCACAGAAGGGTTGTAAAGGGCTGTGCCAGGCTGCCTGGGTGGAGTCCCCATCCCTGGAGGGGTTTCCAAGCCGTGGAGATGTGGTGCCCTGGTTTAGTGGTGCCCTGGCAGTGCTGGTTTAACGGCTGGACTCGATCCGAAAGGTATCCTACAACCACAATGATTCTGTGATTTAAAAAACAAAGAAATACCTACGAAACACACGGGAAGGGTTCTCACTTCAGCGTGTATAAAGGAGATGTTGAAGTGACAGGGAACTTCACTTCCTGCTTTTTGAGGGGGTAACACAAACCAGCAGAGCAGAAAGAAATCGCAAACATCATTTATCAAAGCAGCTCCAGAATTTTCTGTCAAAGGAGACATTTCACAACACGGCTGCTGTTGGCACGGATGGATTCACGGCCCGACAACGAAGCGACGCCAGGGACATAGGATGGTTTCTTTGCACCGAGTGCCGAAAAGCTTCCAGAAGCTTTAAAAAATTAGAGCAGCTTATGTTTAAGAGCTCAAATGAAAAGGTAGGGAGGGAGTGCTCCCCCCGTGCAGCTCTCGAGAAGCACAGCTCATGATTGTTCTCAGCGGGGAACACGCTACTCGTGGAGCACTCTCAGCACCTTCCCTCCCACTGAGCTGCAGGCGCAGGGGGAGCTCGGCAATTTGCAGAATCGGGCCCATGCTTTTGTTCCTCTCGCCTCTCTCCCTCCCCACGTACTCTCCCGTCCTCCCTCTGACACACGCAGACGGAAAGACTGACGGTAACGTGCCAGTTAGGTTATTTGAAGCCTTGCTACCAGCTACTCTGAATGCGGGGACATGAAGCAGCAGGATTCTGCTGGTGACATTTGGACCACAAATGACATCCCCAAGAGTAATAAACAATCAGGTAAAGAAATCTGGAAAGAAATTACCCAGCACACCTCGTCTGCTCGGCCCCCATGAGATCCATATAAAATGTGTTAATGCATCTGATTATGATCTAAATGATGTACGGAGGCTCCTGCCAAGCGCCCTGTGAAGTTTCTTTATTGTTAAGTTGGAAGCTGTTTAAGAATGGTCCAGTCATCATGTTTCAAATTAGATTTCGGCAAAAACATTCTCCAACTTTATTGCTGGCTGAGAACATGGGTTTGCAGGAGGAGGTCGATAGGTGGTTTTTCTCTGCTGAAAGGAGAACAAGAGAAGTGGCGACAGAACAAAAGAAGAGTCAGTTTATTACCTGGCCTCGTATCGTACCCGGAGCTGCGTGGATTTACTGTATGCAGACACGCCAGAAAATCGACTGCAGCTGCAGCTGGCTGTGAATTTTATCCAAAAGGGGAGTATAAACACCAAGGTGTTCTCATGCACACCTTCCACGGACCGTAAAACTCTGAAAGAAAGGGTTTCTGAAAATGAAGAGTCTGATGAGAATGGCTTGCAGACCAACACGTGAGATTTTCACCACGTCTGTAGGGACCCGGTCACTCGCTCTGCCAGCAAACTGGTGTGTTGCTTGGAGGCATGTAAGAAAGGTGGTTTTCTCCTCAGTATGACCTACCAACACTGAAGCTTTTTCAAGAAAAATAGAGATACACACCTCCCAGGTATATATTCAATACATCCAAGTCTGGGAGAACATCCGTAGTTCTACCTGGCAAGCCTGACAACCTCACGTGTAGTTAAAACTCCACCAACCCAGCCTGTGTTTTATCTTCTGCTGGCGCCTGACCGAGCCTTTGCTGCACCGATCAGCATGTCTCCTTTCCACCGCATTGCTGCTTTCCCAAGTTAGCAGCAGAGCCAAGGTCACCTTGCTCGAAGAGATGGTCTTTAAGAGTCCCCGTGTAGTAAAGGTCTTCCATCTATTACCTCTGCCCTTCCAAACACACGACTGTAGCAACAACTGCATAAATGGGCACTAAGCAGGACCCTACAGAAGAGAGCGAGTACATCACAGGATCCCGGCATGGCGGGGGGTTGGAAGGGACCATCTCATCCAACCCCCCTGNCCTCTCTGGGCAGCCTGGGCCAGGCTCCCACACCCTCACACCAAACAAGTTTCTCCTCCTGCTCACATGGAACCTCCTGGGTTCCACTTGGTGCCCATTGCCCCTTGTCCTGTTGCTGGGCACCACTGACAAGAGTCTGGCCCCATCCACTTGACCCCCATAGCTGCCTGCATCTCCTCTCAAGGTGCAGAGCTCATCTTTGGTAGAGGACTTAATACTTCACATTGATTGCTTAACGAGCATTTGAAGGTATCAACCACACCGAACCCCTCTGATACGTCAAGATGGACATTTCATAGGCACAACAACTGCTGGACACATTTAATGTTGCTCCACAGCCTGACGTTAGAAGCCAAGCACTTGAAATCCACATTTAAAGCAAGCTGTTCTTCCTTGGTGTGAACCAAGCTTCACTCCCACCTCCAAACACCTCAAGCTGGGCAGAAAGGGAAGGAAAACACAGAGACTGAGACAGATGTTAAGCCTAAAAGTCGAACTGCCGTGTCCTTGGCCTATCATTTAGCTTGGAAACATCAACGAGGCGACGATGTCGGTGACCCGCGCTCCTGCCTGCGGTGAAATTCAGCACAGACTTAAAGGCCAAAGTCAGGCCTTAGCGATGCAAACCTCAGCCTGAGCCAGACCTTGCCATCGGCAGATCTGCAGGAAACGAGGGACGAGAACTCCCATTCCTATCCACCACGGTAATGGAGTGGTTTAAACACCAAAAAAACCCGCTTTCATGTAGGATCACAAGCTGGATGCCAGCCAGCCAACAGCCCTGCTTTAAAAGGAGGTATTTATCTCTAGGAAACACTTACTAAACAACACGCCAGGTGCTTGAAAAGAAAGCTTCAGCTAAATAACCAGATTTTAACCTGAATTTCTGCACGGCTGCATTCTCTTCTGCTGCAAGACCGATTCCCTCACACAGCGTGCTTATTTTCTCTCTTTTTAAGAAAAATTTAAAGGATTTTCTCTTTCAGTTTAACTTTGAGGCAAGCTAGAAGACCACAGCCTGGCCTCAAAGACGCGAGATCTTTTGAACTCAAAGTCAGCTGGCTCTCACAGGAGCTGCGCTCAAGGGCTGCTCTGGAATAAATCAAAAAGGATTTACTCTTTCACTTGAACAAGGCAGGAAAAAACCACCCTGAGATGTGGAGACGTGGTTGGGGGCAGGGAGACAGCTAACGGGTTAAAAAGAAAATTGAAAGAGGCAACTGAAAAGAGTGTCCTTACGGCTTGATTGCCATGGCCCCATAAGCTAAACGCTCTGCTGCGTGGTTGGATTTCCTGGAGGAAATCACCAGCGTGGTCTGCTAAGCCTGCTGGAAGTGGTTCAACCCAAGTATACACGGAGCAGATGCTCCAGACACAGCACTCCTGGAGAAATCTTTTGACAGCAAGTCAAAGCAGGGGCTTGAACTGGTTGTGTGGCATTAAGAGATGCAGCTGTGATTTTTTTTTCCAGAATTCAAGGCCAAAAGGGACCTTGAGAGCATCTAGCCTGCTTCTTGCTGTACCACAGGCCATTACCTTTCAGCCGAGTTTTCCGGAGAACAGGAGTCGGATTTGGCAGCCAAATCCCAGCTTGAATAACTGCGGTGGCTCCCCAGTACCGATCCGTGCGCTGCTTCCACTCAGAAGAGTGGAGTCTCCTTCTCTGGAGACTTTCAAGACCCGCCTGGATGCACTCCTGTGTAACCTGCCCTGGGTGACCCTGCCTTGGGCAGCGAGTTGGCCTAGATGATCACCAGAGGTCCCTTCCAACCACTACCATTCTGTGATTCTGTGAAAAACCTGGGCTGCCAGGGCAGCTTTGCGTAGGATGCAGCTGCCTCTTGGTGCCCTTGCATCCCTCTGCCCACAACCATCGCTCCGGGGCACAGGAGAAGCGGCTCCATGCTCCAAACTTCGCGCTCGACACCTTTGCTCAAGCCCAAACTCGTCACCAGTGTTGACAACACCTCAAAGTTTGCCTGAAGAAGCTCACAGAATCACAGAATCGTTATGGTTGGAAAGGACCTCCAGGGTCATCAAGTCCAACCTTCTCCTAGCATCACTCTAACCACTACACCAAATCCTCTCTAACCACTACACCATATCCTCAAGCACTGCATCTATTCGTTCTTTAAACACCTCCAGGGATGGTGACTCCACCACCTCCCTGGGCAGTCCATTCCAGTGCCTAACCGCTCTCTCAGGAAAGAATTTCTTCCTAATATCTCATCTAAACCTCCCCTGACGCAACTTGAGGCCATTTCCCCTCGTCCTATCATTACTAATTTGAGAGAAGAGACCAACACCAGCCTCGCTACAACCTCCTTTTAGGTAGTTGTAGAGGGCAATGAGGTCTCCTCTCAGTCTCCTCTTCTCTAGACTAAACAAAGCTCAGCACAAGGCACAAAATCTCATCCTCTGGCTTCAATACAGGAAGGAGAGGAAAACTGGAGAAGGAGCAACATGGTGCTGGCAGCAATCTCCAGCCTCCACAGTAGATCCCCTGCGGTTCCCAGCCAGCCACACGCCCCTGGCCATAGCTGCGCATCCGCACCTAGGGACTAATCCTTCCACGGCAGACCTGCCGTGGTTACAAAGCGTTTCAGGAGAAGAATCGACCCAAGGAACAAGGCTAAAGAAGACCTTTCAGATCACGCAGGCAGCTTCAGAGCTGCGTGCAGGGATTTGGCCCCCGAGGCACACAGACGCTGAGCTGGTGAGCTCGGGCCATCAGTGACATCCAACGCCGCTTTTAAAGGAGGAATTTCAGCTGTTGAAATCAGAATATTGTGAAACGCCGCTTCTTCTCCAGCACTTCTGCCAATGGAATTTGGCTAAAGCTTTTCAGCAAATAATAGATGATTAAAATAAAAGAGTTGATGGTAAAAAAAAAATAAAAATGTAAGGGGCTTGATGAAGACGCCACAGTGACACTGTGCTGGTGCTGCCCAACTTTTACAAGCTTTCTCCGTCTCACCGTTACTATAACTTGACTCTGGGGAGAAGGGAGAGTGTTCCTAGAAAGGGGCTGAGTCGTTTTGGTAGATTTATGCTAAAGTACAGCATGGGGAGAAGCCATCTAATGCCAGGCTTTATCTCCTGCACCCGGCTCCTTGGCTCAGCCCCGTCCTGCATCACACATCAACTCCTTTGCTCCTTTTCTTCTTCCTCCCAGTGTTAATCTCAAGGGTTTTTCTCCTGTTTAAGAGCACAAACAAAACTCCCTGCACTTAGGAAACATTACCCATGGCCTAGAGGCATCGTGCAAGAGCGGCTGCGTGTTAGCACACCGGCCAATAATCCTTCCAGAGTGTCTTCAAACAGATGACAGATTCATGACGCTGTCGGTCTTAAGCCTGAAAGCTGCCAGGGGCTTGACAATGTGGGCTGCTGGGGAGTGCCGGAGGCTGGAGGACACTAGTTGAGGAGACAGGTACAGGGTGAGGCCCCAAGGCAAAGGACACCTCCTTGGCTGCTATGATGCCTACAGCAATGAGGTACATCCTCATGCACGTTCCTCAGCACTGCAGAGAGTGCCAAGAACCTGTAAGAAAACCCAAACTAGCCCAAATTGCCCAAGAAAAGTTTTGATGACCTAGACTCCTGGTCCTCAGCCCCTTCTATTGCAGGAACACCAGAAAAACAAGCTCCAAGCTGAATCATGAAACCATGGGATCGTTTTGGCTGGGAGATCATCAAGTCCAACCGTTAACCCAGCACTGCCAGGGCACCACTAACCCATGTCCCTCAGCACCACATCTCCACGGCTTGGAAACCCCTCCAGGGATGGGGACTCCACCACTGCCCTGCCCAGCCTGGCACAGCCCTTCACAGCCCTTCCCACCAAGAAATTGTTCCTCACGGCCAACCTCAACCTCCCCTCACTCAACTTGATGCTGTTTCCTCTTGTCCTGTCACTTGTTCCTTGGGAGAAGAGCCCAACCCCACCTGGCTCCAACCTCCTTTCAGGACGTTGTGGAGAGCCACAAGGTCTCCCTGAGCCTCCTTTTCTCCAGGCTCAACACCCCCAGGTCCCTCAACCGCTCCACACAAGACCTATGAGACAGTAACTCACAATGACTCCTCATCCAGCTTTTTCTCCGAGCTCAAACCCTCTCAGACACACTTCTGTTGCAGACAACTGTCTGATCTCAGCAGCTAAGCACAAAGAAAGACGAAACAAAATAAAATACCTTTTGCTAACTGCAGTCCAAGGCTTTGGGACGATCGTTCAGTAGGCGAAGCTGACCTTTGCTTTCAGAAGAAAAAGTGCTCGCGAATCAGGACCATCCACATCCTGCCTTCCTCCTCCCACACAGCCCCTGGGACAGTCGCAGTTTTGATGGCCAGTACAAGCGGAATGTCCCAAGCCTCCTTCTTCCCACCCCTACTCGTACTAACGCGTTCCATGCTCGCAGCCTTTCACACAGTCCCAGCTCCGCTGCTGCTCCCGGCAGGGAGCTGCTGCTGGTCCCTGGGGGCTGGTGCTGGGCTCTGCTTCCATCCTTTGGCCAGGAAAATGCTTCCCAAGCACCTACATCTGTGGGCTACAAAGGAGGAAACATTATCATGAGCGTAGCTCTTCCCTCTCTCTTGGCAGGCTGCAGGACGTGGCACGTTTCCATCCGCACAAGGCTACAAGATGTTGGCAGAAATGGGAACTAAGAGCCACAACTCCTTTATCCCTCACTCTTCCTTGGACTGCAAAGCTCTTCCCAGAGTTCTCCAGAAAACACGAGTGAAGATGTTACTCAACAGCCACAGCCTGAGGATTTCATTTCAACACGCCCCACAAAATCCACGCTTCAAGGCTTCCCCCTGCTATGTGACCCCAGCATCTGTGCACAACCCTCGCTGCCCCTTCCACGTCGGGAGATATTTTATCGCAAGCTCTGAATACGCACAGTTTACAAAATAGAAACCTAACTTGGTTCAATGGTGTTTGTTTGGTTTGGTTTTTTTTTAAATCACAAATTATTCTCTGTCTGCGAAACTCTGGACACCAGGGGGCAAAGGATCCAAGAACTCAGAGCACATGGAAACGGGATGTCCGAATTCACATTGGCCAAACGAATCACGCTCCTGAGAGCTCAGGGTTGGGGGTTTTTTTCATAGAATCACAGAAATGCTTTGGGTGGAAGAGACTTTTCAGATCATTGAGTCCAACCATTAACCCATCCCTGCCAGGGCACCACTAACCCCTGGCCCTCAGCACCACATCTCCATGGCTTGGAAACCCCTCCAGGGATGGAGACTCCACCACTGCCTCTTCCAAGGCTTCACGACCCTTTTGGGGAAAGGGTTTTTATGGCAGAATTCTAATGTAAGCTCTGAAAAACCTATTTATCCTATAGGATAAATGCTACCTTATGAGAAAAGCAAAGCCCCTTCTCTTACAAACGCTGTAGGACTTATATAATGTAAAAATCACAGCATGTATTAACGGCAGCGATCAGAATATAATAGTCATATAATTCAGTAGTGCCCTAGCGCAGGCTCAGCCAACAAGAAAGGCAGTTCCTCCCTGCTCCCCATCAGGGAAGCGGTGGCGAGTAGCTCTTAGGACTTCATTTTATTTTTTATTAGTTTTTACAAGCCAGCTACGCTAAAAGGTTGCGGCAGTCCTTTAAACTGCAGTTGTCAGCAGAAGTGAAGGACATCGTAGGACGCATTTTATTCCAGCTCTTTTATCGCTTGGCTCCTTGGAGTGATTTAAGGAGCTGAAGGATTTTAGAGGTAGTGTCAGACCAATAGCTGGCCCAAGCTGCCATTTAAAAAAACAACCCAAAGCCACAAAAAGACCAAAAAAACCCAGCCTTTAAAGAACTGGCTGGACCAGCAGAAGCTGGTCAAGAGCCAACAACTGCTGCTTGCTACCAACGCACTCCCTCGCAGGGCCGGGCACTCTCTGTGATGTTCGTCGCAATGGGCCCATCTTCTTGTGGTGGGCTCTCCATGGGATGGAGCACAGTCTGGATGGACTGATGGAGCATGCCGTAATTAAGACATTGAAGGAGACTTTGTGCTAATTTTCTTCTGAACGAGCCACTCATCCCTAGGCACAAGAATTAGCTCCTCTAATGACTGAAATGAGGCTCACCAAGGGCTGTGAGGGACATAGCAGAAGCAGGTTGGGGTGGTCCCCTTCTCCAGACCCAGTTCCAGGAGATGGAGAAGAGACATCAGATATCCCCGGGGTATTTGTTCTGTCATGCCCAGCACTGCCCCATCCACCAAGGGCAGGCAATGCCGCTCCCCAGCTGTGCCAGCCCCTGAAGGGGATCAGCAGAGGACCGGAGCACGACGTGGCTGGCACGGACCAAGCTCAAGAAAGCCTCGAACAGCACTGGCAAAAGCAGAAATGGTTTGAAGATTCCTGAGACAGCAGGCGTCTGCTTTCTGTCTAACATCACCCTGGGGTTCTGCTGGACTCTTCTCTACAGACGATCAAAAAGCGATTTAATTTGCATCAGCTTCTCCTTGGCACTCAGGGACCAACCCAACTGCTTCTCCTCACTAGACCAAGGCTGGTCTTCACCCTCAGGCAGCTGCCCTGAACACCATGGGGCTAGAGGACAGGGAACATCCCAGGGCTGAGATGTCTGCTGGCTGCTTGCCCGGCAGAGGACTCGCTTCCAGATCCGATTATGAAAACTACCCCGGAGAAAGGGAGAGGGACGCTACTCTCTGGGAGGGAGAAGGAACGGGGGCATTCTTGGTCAAAGTAGCGTGTTACTTAGGGCACGAGACAAATCGTACTACTGAATTCAAGTCCTGCTTCCCCATTGCTCTGCAGGACCCTGAGCTTTCCCGAGGTCCCTCACTGCTACCCACACACCAGCAAGCCGTGAAATACATCTGGATATCCTCGCCCCACCTCTTGGGGTGCTTGCAGGGAGGTGGGACTCCCATGGCTGAGCAATCTCTGCTGGAAGGACACAAAAGGTTGCACTTTCATCTGCACTGCAGATCCTGATTCAGCACAGAGGTGAAACCCGGCTGAAGTTGGGTTACTCCATGCTTGGGGCAGAGGCAGCCTCACTGCCTGTAGATCTTGGTTACACCACCAAGTCACAGCAAGAGCCCAACCTACATCTCCCGAGGCATAAGGCAACATTATCTGGTGCCTCAAAAGCACCTCCACTACAGAGCTGAGCTTTCCTGCAGGAACCGATGCTCTAAAGATAATTTGCTTTACCTGCAGAGGCAGAAGCCTTGGAACAACATTGACAGCCTCAAGCTATTCCTGCACCAACAGCCTCAGCAACTCCAGCGCTGTCACGTCAGAGAGAAAACCACCAAACACCCTGAACCTAACCCTGGCTGAGATGATAAAACCACTGAGTGGCTTGGGTTGGAAGGGACCTTTAAAGATTATCTATCCAACAACCTTGATGTGGGCAGGACGATCCTCCACTAGATCATGTTGCTCAAATCCCCATCCAATCGGACCTTGAACACTTCCAAGGATGCGGCATCCACAGCTTCTCTGGGCAATCTGGGCCAGTGTCTCACCACCCACATCATAAAAGGAAAAACAAAAGTCTTATGTCCAATCTAAATCTACTAATTTGCAGCTTAAAAACATTATCCCTTGGTCCTGTCACTACAGGCCTTGTTAAAAAGTTGATCTCTTTTTTGGAAGTCCTCTTTATTTTTTGAAAGGCCACCAGAAGGTCTCCCTGGAGCCTTCTCCTCTCCAGGCTGAACAAGCCCAACTCTCCCAGCCTGGCCTCCCAGCAGAGGCCTTCCAGCCCTCCCATCATTGCTGGGGCCTCCTCTGGCCCCGCTCCACCAGCTCCATGTCTCTGCTGTGCTGAGGACTCCAGAGCTGCCCCAGCACTGCAGGGGGGTCTCCCAGAGCGCAGCAGAGGGGCAGGATCCCCTCCCTGCCCTGCTGCCCACGCTGCTGGGGATGCAGCCCAGGAGGACCTTGGCTCAGGAGGCTCATGCAAGCCCACTTCTCCAGCCTGTCCACGTCCCTTTGCATGGCATCAGATGACAGATGATGAGATGTGGTAAATACTGGAGAATGGGTCATTCTCAGGTGCCCACCTACTGTGGGTTCCTCCATGTCTCCCTCAGCACATGTGGACATGATGCTGGGAGAGCTCCACCTCTGACAGAGCAAGAGCAAAAGGCCACCCCTGTGCCAGGCAACCATGCCTTAAAGTCTGTGAAGGCCATCAAAACTTACTTTGCAAAGTATGACATGTTAAGCAGAGGGATGACTCTCGTAGATGGACTTTGAGACTTTTAAGATTGGGAGCTTTGTTTTTTTTTAACATATTGGAAAAAATTTTTCAGGTCACCTTTGATGCAAAGAGTCATCTAAAAGGAGGAGGCCATCAGATGGTCTCTCAGCAAGGGAGTATCTGTTCCCTGGGCATGGACTCAGAGCCTTGCGCACTCCCTCTGCCTTCCGCATATTCCATGTTTGTATTCCAAGCCATGGACACTTCTTTGATACATTACCGTTTGGTGAGCTGGACCTCGCAAAGGTCTCCTGAGATGACAGGGATCTGCGTGGCATGACGTATCTAGTGGATAAAGAGCCCTCCATCCTTTGAAACAGAAGTTTGCCGTTGTCTTTTCTTAAGGAACATTTAAACTGCATTTTTGTCCTGTCACTGCTGTCTTTCATCCTCAGTTGTTTTGCTCAGCACACGGGGCTGCAGTTGGCACAGACGGAGCAGTGACGGAGCACACGCTGCAGAGACAACGCTTCCCAACATCTGCCACTCACCCCACCATCAACCTTCAACTGCGTGCCTCACCGCTGCTGGCCACGGGAGAAGAGCAGGTGACAGATGTCTGAGAACCTCGGCAAGCCTGTATGCGTGTGAGAATCCCTTCAAAAAACAAACCAGAAACTTTGCCCTGTGCAACCACGCCAAGACACTGAGCTTAGCACCAAGTGTTTGGCACCTCTAGGATAAAAGGAAACAGCCTCAAGTTGCACCAGGGGAGGTTTAGGTTGGATGTGAGGAACAATTTCTTGGTGGGAAGGGCTGTGAAGGGCTGTGCCAGGCTGGGCAGGGCAGTGGTGGAGTCCCCATCCCTGGAGGGGTTTCCAAGCCGTGGAGATGTGGTGCTGAGGGACATGGGTTAGTGGTGCCCTGGCAGTGATGGGTTAAGTTGGACTCAACAATCTTAAAGGTCTCTTCCAACCAAAATGATTTGATGATTCTCTAACTGCTGGAGCTGAGGGAACTCCAGCATGGAGACTGCTGGAATACACAACGTGGGTATTAAAGTTGTCCTTACCTCTCAGTAAGGAGACTAGATAGAAGAAATTGTTTCTGCTGAGGGTGGTGAGAGCCTGGCGCAGGTTGCCCAGAGAGGTGGTGGCTGCCCCATCCCTGGAAGGATTCCAGGTGAGGTTGGCCGGGGCTCTGAGCAACCTGCTCTAGTTGCAGATGTCCCTGCTCCCTGCAGGGGGGTTGGACTCGATGACCTTTGAAGGTCCCTTCCCACCCAAAACATTCTATGAAGTCCCATTGAGATGCCAAAGTCCAGCAGGAGTTTGGACAGCACAAACCATTAAATGGAGCTCTTTGATATTTAAGGGGAGAAAGTTTCCCAGGCTAACGCAGGCAACACGTCACATAAAAGTGGCAATAAAACCCTCTGGGTCCATTAGCTGCACTTGCTCTGGAGCATTTGCTGTCTGAGTTGTTTATGCCTCGTTTGAGCGCAGGGGCTACTCAGCATATTAATAATCTGGAAAAGAACACGTAGAGCAGAGCTGGCGATGAAGGAGTGCTGGGGGTGCCTGTTGTTACAGCAGAGCTACAGTAGTGGGAGGAGGCAGGAGGGGAACCACAGGAGAAAACCCCAGAGAGCCCCAATCCTGCTTCTGCTTCAGCAAACAGAAACCATACGAGCAGCGAAATGAAAACCTGCTGTTGCAGAGCAGAGAGACAGTCAAAGATTTTACGATCCTGCTGCAAGAACAGAATTTCATAAGGATGAAGAAGAGGGATAAGCTGTTTGTTTCTTCTGCGAACCCACCGAAACCCAACTGCCTTCCCAGAACCAAACTGGGAAATCAGCCCCTCCCTATTCCCAGCAAGAATCAAGTCCAACCCTGCCAGCAAGGAATGCATTTCCACCGCATTCCCCGGACCCTTTACCTTCCAAGTCTATGCCAGCGTGGGTTCAGACTCCCAGTCCAAAGTCCAGCAGGTCAGAGATGCCCTGAAAGCTGCCGCCTGCTTGCTGAGTCAGCAGGAGGGAAAGGGGTCTAAGCTAATCATTTACCGTGCAGCTGGCCAGGAGGTTGCCAACATGCCAGGCAGGGTGTAGCTCACACTACACTCGACTGAAAGGTCCGTGTGTCCCCAACCACCTACTGCAGAAGCCACCATTTCCCTTTCATGTCCTCCTGCAGGAGACGCAAACTCTTGACCACACGTCTTTGGATGACCAAGTGGCTCTGTAAATCCCAAGCTGACGAAGAGCTCCCGAATTCCCTTGGAAGCTTAAGTCTGATATGCTGATGGATAGAGAGGGCTTTGCACAGAGAGAGCGGGGCTTGGTGTAAGGAAAGGAGGAACGCACAAGGGCGTTCAACACAGACATGAGGGGGGGATGGAACATGGGACATCTACTGTTCATAGAATCAGAATCATTTGGGTTGGAAGAGACCTTTAAGGCCATTGAGTCCAACTTAGCCCGTCACTGCCAGGGCACCACTAACCCATGGCCCTCAGCACCACATCTCCACGGCTTGGAAACCCCTCCAGGGATGGGGACTCCACCACTGCCCTGCCCAGCCTGGCACAGCCCTTCACAGCCCGTGCCAGCAAGACATTGCTCCTCAGCTCCAACCTCAACCTCCCCTGGTGCAACTTGAGTCCAGTTCCTCTTGTCCTATTGCTTGTTCCTTTGGAGAAGAGTCTCACTCCACCTGGCTCCAACCTCCTTTCAGGGAGTTGTGGAGAGCCAGAAGGTCTCCCCTGAGCCTCCTTTGCTCCAGGCTCAACACCCCCAGGTCCCTCAGCTGCTCCTCACCACACTCCTGCTCTAGACCCTTCACAAAGGGTTTTGTTGCCCTTCTCTGGCCACTCTCCAGACCCTCAAGGTCCTTCTTGGAGTCAGGGGCCCAAAACTGACCCCACCATTCGAGGTTGGGCCTCCCCAGTGCCCAGTCCAGGGGTACGATCCCTGCCCTGGTCCTGCTGGCCACGCTAGTGCTGACACAAGCCAGGATGCTGGTGGCCTTCTTGGCCACCTGGGCACACGCTGGCTCATCTTCAGCCAGTTGTCGACCAACTTCCCCGGGTCCTTTTCCACCAGGCACTTTCCAGCCACTCTCCCCACAGCCTGGAGCGTTGCAGGGAGTTGTTGTGACCCATGTGCAGGACCTGGACCTTGGCCTTGTTGAACCTCATCCCATTGGCCTGGGCTCATGGATCCAGCCTGGCCAGAGCCCTCTGTAGAGCCTCTCAACCCTCCAGCAGATCAACACTCCCACGCAACTTGGTGTCATCTGCTAATATACTGAGGGTGCCTCAGTTCCCTTGTCCAGATCATTGATAAAGATCTTAAACAGAACTGGCCCCAGTACCGAGGCCTGGGGGACACCACTTGTGACCAGCCACCAACTGGATTTCCTCCTACCAGTTATCAACAAGGAGTAACAAGAGACAGCACCAGGACTTACTTTTGAGTGGGGAAAAGAAGGATTTTTTTTCTCCTTACCTAATTCAGAAAAAGCTTTCACAAAGAAGCCCCTTGGCACACGCTCCTCAGGCTGAAGACATTGAGGGACAAAAACTGGACCTTCAAACTAAGGTCCTCTGTGGCTCACTTGTGCGTCACTACCTGCAGTCACAGCCCACTCTTGGGGATATTACAAATCCTTTTCACATTAACCAGCCGGGTAGCACAAAGAATTGGCATGCAAGTGGAGGGATGCTCTGCAGGGTCAAATGAGCTGCTTCAAAGAAGAGCAAGAAGCACAAGAAGCTGAGTCTGGCTCAGCACAAAGGTCCTTCCCTCTTCCACAGGCAGAAAAACCTTTCAGAAAATTGCCCTAAGCTGCCAGTCCACTGCAGAAATTAATTCAACAAGAACTGGTCCAAGAACTTCCAGCATTTCATTGTACAAAACCACCCGCTGTTTCATGGTGGCATTTTGCTTTCACAGAAGAAAACAGCACCAGGGGGTTTTGTCTTCAAGAAAGGAGATGGAAAATCCCTTCACTCAATGCCACCAAACTAGTGTCACTGCACAGAGTTGTGCTGGCACAAGGTGTTCAGGAGACACCTCCTGACGTGGTCTCAGTTTGGGAGACTGATCGATACCACAGTTCAGCTTGTGGCCATGTCATGGCTTTCCTGCACAAGCAGAAGAGCCTCATCCTCGCTCTATCTCAGCATTCCCAAATGTAAGGCACAAGTCGCCAGTGACATCTCCCAGTAAACCCAGTTACCTGCTTTTAGCTGAAGTACAACTTCCAAAGACGCCTCCAAACTTGATAGAGAAAGGCGGTGAATCCATCCCTTCCTGGCCATCGCTCCAGGGATTAATCCCAGCCCATGTCTACCTTATAACGGCCTCTTCCAAAGAGCTGGTTCCTCTCACAGACCTCTCCGACAGCCCTGCAGAAGAGAGGCACGCTCCGGCTTCTCTCTTAATCCAATAAACACAGCGAGAGATTAAAAAAAGTTCATGTCGAGATGTTTTCTCCACACTCCAAATGCTGCCCTGCTGCTCCTCCAGCTTGTTCTCCAGTTTTTCCCATGTCTATTTTAAAACACGGATGTCAAAGCTAAACAAGCTACTCCAGCAGTATTTTCATAAATGCAGTTTTTGGAAGCGAAAACATCCTTTGTTCCCATTTCCCAGTTCGCATGTCCATAGTTGGCACGAAGGACTTCTGCCTGCGCTAGGAATTCAAGAAGACTTGGCTGCTCAGTACAACCACAAGCACCTTTTCAGAGCGGCCGTTTCTCCAGGGCAGAAGCTGCTTCACGAGCCATGGCCACCTCTGCACGCTCCTCCACAAGCAAATTTGTCGTGGGTCATTTCACCTATGATTTGCAGGACGGCAGTTCCCAAGTCGTCTGGATGACTCCGAGTCATTTACCATATTCTCGTCACTATTGAGTCCTCCTTGTGAAGCCCAAAGATTTTCTCAGCAGCAACTCTGTACTTGATGACAACCACAAGAACCCCACGGATGCGGTGATCCCGAAGAGCTCCCATGGCCACATTTACAGCGCTACAGCTTTACCACCACCTTTACAGGACTTTTCTTTCCCACACTGATTAAAAAAGAGCAGAGACACGGGCTTACGCTATCTCCGTGACAGCTTTGACACTGACTAGTCACACAAATCCAAAGTCATTCAGAGCTGAGTTTTACCACGAGCTCACGGAGACCTTGCTCCTACCTATACGCACAAGATACTACACTCTTATTTCTTTTTGATTTCTCTTTTTCACAAGAGAAAACTGATTAAGCAGGAGAATTCATCCTTAAAAAAATATAAGTCAGTTTATCTACCATCAAGTGTGCCCAGGTGGCCAAGAAGGCCACCAGCATCCTGGCTTGTGTCAGCACTAGTGTGGCCAGCAGGAGCAGGGCAGGGATCATCCCCCTGGACTGGGCACTGGGGAGGCCCAACCTCGAATCCTGGGGTCAGTTTTGGGCCCCTCACTCCCAGAAGGACCTTGATGGGCTGTAACATGTCCAGAGAAGGGCAATGAAGCTGGGGAAGTGTCTAGAGTACAAATCTGGTGCTCAGGGGAGATCTTCTGGCTCTCAATAACTCCCTGAAAGGAGGTTGGAGTCATGTGGATTCAGGCTCTTCTCCCAAGAAACACGCAACAGGACAAGGGAAAACGGCCTCAAGTTGCTCCAGGGAAGGTTGAGGTTGGCCATGAGGAACAATTTCTTCCCTACAAGGGCTGTGAAGGGCTGTGCCAGGCTGGGCAGGGCAGTGGTGGAGTCCCCATCCCTGGAGGGGTTTCCAAGCCGTGGAGATGTGGTGCTGAGGGCCAGGGGTTAGTGGTGCCCTGGCAGTGCTGGGTTAATGGTTGAACTTGATGATCTTAAAGGTCTCTTCCAACCAAAATGCAATGATTCTAAGTGCGGGGGGCACAGGAACTTTAGAGTGAAATGGTCACTGTGCTTTATTTGTAAGCAAGTGTCTATTTTCTCCGTCTCATTCTCTGAAACAGCTGAACTGTTTTGATTAGAGTCTTCCCAAAGAGCACATCTCCCAGCAGAGAATTAGCTGGAAAGTTCTAGCTGAAATCAAGTTTGACAAAACATAAGTAACCGAAAATAGGATTTTTCAAGCTAGTAAGTCTGTCAAACTTTTACTAACGGGTGTTATTAAACACCCTTTAATAACGGGTGGTAGCATCAGCCACAGCTGCACTGAAGAGTGAAAATCTGGTCAAATTGCAGGTAAGGTTTTTAGAGCACTGAACACCAGGTGCCCAAGTTATCGAGCTGGTGTCTCCAGGATCTCTCTAAAGTAAGAGGAAAAGAGAGAGCAGCAGACACGTTCCTCCCAAGGGCAGTTCAGGACACCTTTGCCAGGCTCAGAAATCATAGAATGGCTCAGGTTGGAAGGGACCTCAAAGATCATCTAGTTCCAAACCCCCTGCCACGTACAGGGACACCTCTCACTGGACCAGGTTGCTCAAGGCCCCATCCAATCCAGTGTTGGGGCTTCTACAACTTCCTTGGGCAACCTGTTCCAGGTTGTCACCGCCCTCATAGTGAAGAATTTCCTTACATCTAATCTAAATCTCCCCTCTTCCAGTTTGAAGCCATTACCCCTCATCCTATCACTATAAGCCCTTGTGAAAAGTCCCTCCCCAGCTTTCTTGTAGGCCCCCTTCAGATACCAAAGGCCACCGTGAGGTCTCCCCAGAGCCTTCTCTTCTCCAGGCTGAAGAACCTCAACTCTCTCAGCCTGGCATCTAGGCCACTCGCCTGGACCAGTGACATGCACAGGGGCTGCAAGCCAGGAGTCCTCACCTCCCTTCAGAGCCTAAAATCAACCTCCAGCTTCAAACATCACTTGTGGCAAAATAAGGTCATTAATCCCCTCTTGGGGCTCTTCACCCACCTCGCTCTGCCCTTTTCTTTTGCTGCATTATCCAATTTCTTCTGTGTGCTCCTTTGGAGAAAGACCATGATGTTTGATTTGTCCATAGATCTTGCTCAGCTCAGCGATGCTGCTTCGCCAAAACCCCACCCACATTAGCCGTGAAGGTTCTACCCAAGCATCCCAAAAAGGGCATTTGAAGCAAAATCCTCTTTATTTCTGTTCGTGCGAGGGCCACCAGCAGGATTTCTGAGCAGGGAGGAGATGAATGCATCTTGTGATACACAATTAACATCTCCATAATCAGGATTTCACGTTACTCAAAAGCAATTTGGTGGTGGTTTCCACCAAATTCCAATTCCTCAGGATTGGGATGAGGAGGAAGGTGGGCAGTTACAACCATTGCAGGTCAAGCACCATCAGACACCTCGTCGCTTCGCATGATCCCTTGCCCACCTCCACATCCGAGCAGCATCATAACCAAGCCCCCCAAGAATAAGGAGGAATCAGAAGTGAATGAGATCTTTGCAGGATATCAATATAATCTGACACTGCCTGTCTTTCCAGCTCATTACTTTCGGGAGCACGGGCTCCCCATGAGGCTCCATGAAGCAGGAATGACTTAACCAAAGGGACCACCCTGGGGTTCAGGCTCTGTCAGGCTCATGAATAGGAGCATCCAATCAAAGCCTGGGAAATCAGCACCACCCTATGGAAAATTGACGGTATCAACCAGTAAATTCTTAAGTTGTTAAGTGGTGCCTTACTCCTGCCCCTGTACCACATTATGCTGAGCTGGAGACACAATCACGGAAACCCAAAATGGTAGGGGTTGGAAGGGATCTCTGGAGATCATCTCATCCAACTCTCCTGCTCCAGCAGCTCACCCACAGCAGGGGGCCCAGGATCGTGTCCAGGCACCTTTGGAACGTCTCCAGAGAAGGAGACTCCCCAACCTCTCTGGGCAGCCTGGGCCAGGCTCCCACACCCTCACACCAAACAAGTTTCTCCTCCTGCTCAGATGGAACCTCCTGGGTTCCACTTGGTGCCCGTTGCCCCTTGTCCTGTCCCTGGGCACCACTGACAAGAGTCTGGCCCCATCCTCTTGCCCCCCACCTTTTAGCTATTGGTAAACATTGAATACTCAAAAGCCAAAATCAGGGAACTGGTTTCCAGAAGACCACAGAAAACTGATCAACACATCGGGACAGCACCACGCTACTGCTGAGCAGGCAAACTCCCTGCTGCTAAACCTCGTGGATGAGACAACAACAAAGCAGCAGGAGCAGAGATGACCAGGCTGACGCGCTGATAGCCCACAGCCAACACTGAACATGTGAACATTCCACAGCAAGGCAGGAGCACATGGGCAGGCACGACTGCAGCTTTCCCGTATCTGAAGGGGGCCTACAAGAAAGCTGGGGAGGGACCTTTTACAAAGGCCTGTAGGGAAAGGATGAGGGGTGGTGGGTTGAAATTGGAAGAAGATAGATTTAGATTGGAAATTGGAGGAAATTCTTCACTCTGACGGTGGTGAGACACTGGAACGGGTTGCCCAGGGAGACTGTAGATACCCTGACGCTGGAGGTGTTCAAGGCCAGGTTGGATGGGGCTCCGAGCAACCTTGTCTAGTGGGAGGTGTCCCCATCCAAGACAGGGGTTTGGAACTAGATGATCTTTAAGATCCCTTCCAACCCAAACCATTCTACGATTCTGTGACTGACTTTCCAAGTTGTAACACATCCTTCGAGCACGTCTCATTTCCAAGCAAAACTAGATGGCAACTTTACGGTCACTAAGCTGCTCGTGCATAGCAAGTGCTGCACAACCTGCAATGACTATAAATTCTTTGCTATTAACACAACCTCCGTATGAATCTTCCCCCAATGATCCATACTGGAAATTTATGTGTGACCCTGTATTAAAACGCAGAGTAACAAGCGCTCCGAACATGTCATGGAGCTTAAATCCACGGAAGCCGAGTGCTTTAAGAGGCTGATGAGAATCATTTTCTAGTACATTGGAAAGGACAAGCTGTTTTTACGAGTCTATGGTTTATAGTCTGTTTTTTCAAATTAAAACTGAAATAGTTCCCAGATGGAAGCTGTATCATTCCAACGTCAACCTTAAGAATACTTTTTGCTGTTGTTCAAAAAAGGGAAAAGACGGGAAAACTTCAGAAAACTCGACTCCACGGGAAGGCTGATGGCATCTTGTGTTGCTCAGAGAAGGCTTAGAGGCATGGTGACAAAAGCCTTGAGATTTTTTTGATCAAAGATTCAAATAATAAGGAAATAGATTTAAAGAGTGGCAGCAAAGGTTGTCCTTCGTTATACAACGTGGGCATCAGAATGTGGAAAATTTCTTTATGGAGCTCCAGGCATTGACAGAGGCAGCTGGAGTGGGGAAAGGATTCCCTCGCCCAGAGTGAGCCTTTAAGTAGCTTTCCTTCCACAAATCAATATTTTTCCTTCTTTTTTTTTTGTAGCATCCCATATAGATCTAATACAGCTCTAATATTGTCTCTAACTCACAGCACCTTAACAAGAAGCTACCTCCAAAGCTTGAATTAAGCTTCTAATTTGCATCAGCAGTGTCTAAAGCAGATGAGAGTCCAGCTCATCGCTTCTTCTGGTGCTGCATTTCTGCCGAGCAAACTAATACTCCCCAAAAATGGCTGGACTCGATCTTAAAGGGCTTTTCCAACCTAAATGACTCTATGGAACAGGAGGAGATACAGGAGATGAAAGCAAGATCCTTGAAGCTGCACTTCTGCCAGCATGGGAGGGTAGACGTGCAATCAATTTAACTGCATCTTCCAGGTATGGCAGAGACTGCACATATAATTTGGTATGGACAAACGTAGGAGCAGTTTGATCTACAGGAAAACAGGGATGGAAAGAGTCGGTTACTTGGTGACTTCCAGCTCTCAACAGACATTTGGCCCAAACAGGTAGTATAGGTCTTTGATTTCCAAAGAAGCTCTGAGCAGCCTGCTGAGTAAGTACTCTGCAAACAAATCAGGCTTCCCGAACTACAGAATCACAGGATCACAAAATGATAGGAGCTGGAAGGGACCTCTGGAGATCATCTCGTCCAACCCCCCTGCTCCAGCAGCTCACCCAGAGCAGGGTGCCCAGGATCGTGTCCAGGCGCCTTTGGAATCTCTCCAGAGAAGGAGACTCCACAACGTCTCTGGGCAGCCTGGGCCAGGCTCCCACACCCTCACACCAAACAAGTTTCTTCTCCTCTTCAGATGGAACCTCTTGCGTTCCAGTTTGTCCCTTGTTCTGTCCTGTTACTGCGCAGCACTGACAAGAGTCTGGCCCCATCCTCTTGCCCCCATCCTTTAGCTCTTGATGAGCATTGATCAGATCCCCTCTGAGGCTCCTCTTCTCCAACTCAGCAGCCCCAGGGCTCTCAGCCTTTCCTGGGCACAGAGATGCTCCAGGCCCCTCAGCATCTTCACAGCCTCTGCTGGACTCTCTCCAGTAGTTCCCTGTCTCTCTTGAACTGGGAGCCCAGAACTGGACACAATACTTCAGATGTGGCCTCACCAGGATGGAGAGAACCTCCCTCAACCTGCTGGCCACAGTCTCGTTAATGCACCCCAGAAACTAAATCATTACAATGACACAGTGCTCACAGGGAACAACTCCAGTGCCCTACACACAGCCCAAGGTTTGGTCTTGGCAGGGTGGCCACACACCTCTCCCAAACATCTCCTGGGTGTCCTGCTCGACTCCTGGGCAAAAAGCCATGCCCATCCATCAAACTCAACAGCAGCTCAGCACTCCTCAGCGTGTCACCCTCCAGCTCTCTGCCAGAGTGACTTCCCTCAGGATCACTGGGGAATGGAGTGGAAACAAATAGATGTGCTTTCAAAGAAACCCTTGGGAGGAACTGAACACAGATCCTCTTTTCCTCCCCTTTACTCAGACACCTCTCCTCACTTCCTCCCCTTGCACCTCATCTCCTACCTGTTAATGCTGTTCCTACTCCAATTTCTGGCTCCCACCCCAACCCTCTGACCTTCCTCCCCCATTATCCAGCAGCCCTCCCTTCTTCTCGACATCCTCCTGCCAACACCAACTTCCAGCCGACGTTAAAATTTCTGCTGGGCATGGAGATCCCGTGACAGCAGATTCCTGAAACATTGCCTGTGCTTTGTGGTGCAGTGAGGATCAAGCTACGCCACAGCTCATCCAAGCTCCTGACACCGCCAGTACCCGTTAAGAAAGTTTTCAGTCTGGTCCATGAAGGACAAAAGTGTTTTGGCCAAACTGGAGAGGTGAGAGGGAAGAGAACGGCTTTGATTGTAAGAGGATCTCATAACTGGGTAGAAGTTGTGCTGTTAACACACCATGCTGGCAGCCGTCATCCCTTCTCCAAACAATTTTAGGAAGCATAGTCAGGAAACACCAGCTTATTCCATGCTTAGTCCCTCCTAAAACAAATTTTCCAACCCTGTGGTTCATCTTCCAAGTGGCCGTATCTCCCTTGCATTCACAGCTCTGATTCCAAAATGATTCAAGAAGCTTCTTTCAGCAGACAAAATGTGTGATATTAACCCCAGAGCAATCAGAGACCCCTCAATGGCCACCAGCTTTGTGGCAGACCCAGGGGTGCTTCCCTCCCTGCACTGCCTCCAGGCCTCTCTTGCCCTGGTTCAGCATCACAGGGAGGTCATCGGTGCTTTCCTCTCCCCAAAAAGCACTTTGGGGTCAAAGCCAGAGCACTTCTGGGACAAGCCCCACCTCAGCTGGAGCAGGGAGGTCTCCCTGGAGCTGGGATTAAACATGGATATCTTCAAGCAGGGATCCAAACCCCCTACGTGGCACCAAACCAACTCTTTGCTCAAAGCATCATCCAACAGGCTCTTTAACCACCAACCTCACATGAGGCTCCACCAGCAACCACCGCAGAAAGTGCAGGTTTCCACATTCATCTCTGCTCCCTACAAACCCTAGGACAGGCGAGACCAGAATAAATAACAAATAAATCCAATTACAGATATTTAATGCAGTCACTTTGGAGCCAATTAACATAATGAACCTCCGTCTCTTTCAGATAACTACTCTCCGAACGACCGAGTTAAAGGTGATCAGGCTGAGGCACGTCGGGAGAATGCAAACCACTGATGACATGAATGGAACTGGGAAAGATCTCCGCATAGTCCTTCCTCAAAAAAACCAGCCCCAGCCCTGCTCCGCCTCCACAGACACACAAGAGAAGGATCCACGGTATTTATTAGCAATATTTTGATAGCACGTGGAGGGAATATAAGAGATTCTGAGCCAAACCAAGCCCTGCAGCAGAGGATTTGGAGGCAGGAAGTTGGTCTTGTGGCAAATGAGGGAAGGAAAAAGGTCAGGTTGGATGGGGCTTGGAGCAACCTGGGCTAGTGGGAGGTGTCCCTGCCATGGCAGAGGGTTGGAACTAGATGATCCTGAAGGTCCCTTCCAACCCAAACCATGCTTTGATTATGACTTCCCCCAGACATATCAATTACAAGAACATTAATGCTTCCTGGGGCGAACATGAGAACTCACCATGGATGTGGGACAAGACCATCACACTGACCAGGCCCGTGGGTGCCGGAGTAGCCCAGGTCTGTCCATTCAGCATAGCCTTGATTTTGAGAGCCACACGTGCAGCTCCCAAGAGCCACAACAGCCCGGTCCAAGCCTGCTGTGCCATGGGAAGGGGACTTCAGGGTGCTGAGGCTCAGACCACCAGCGTGAGAATGGGCTGATAAGGCCACCCCACAGCTAAAGAGGATTTCCTGCTTTTGAAGCTGCAGAAACAGTTTAATTTCTAAGAAAAGAAAGAAAATAAATCAACTAAAAGTGCCAGGATAGTTAGCGCACGTGGCATGAGAAGGGAATAAAAACAAAAAGAAAAAAGAGGAATGAAATCCAGGCACACAGCCTCTGCTTGCCATCTGAACCAGTCTCCTTGTCCACCATTCCTTGTCCAGGGCACTTCTCTGCCTCGCTTCCAGCTCCATCACAATCCTTACTCCAGTTCTCATCCAGAGCCTCCAGATTTGCCCCTCTCCCTCTCATCATAGAAGCACTCCAGGAGACTCCAGTAGATACATGAGGATTTCTTCCTCTACTTCTTTATGTAAAGTCACCGTAAAATGCTCATCCTCGCTGTCCCAACTCTCCACCCACGTCCCTTGTACCTCCACCACCAAACTGGATGCTTTGGAGGCTCATCTCACCCCAGATGCTCCATGTATCAGCCAGTAGCTGAACCCAACTGTTGTGCTGAGAGCTCACTATTCCTGAAGCCTGCACCCACACCGAGCCTTTGATGTGTGCCTGGAAACTTGAGGTCCTACACAGGAGACCCACAAAAACAAGGCAGCCTAAGAAGAACAAGCCAATGGACATAAAAGATGCAAGATGCCAGCTGTGCTTAACACAGACACCTGGAGGACACAATCATGTCTCCTCCTAGGTAGAAAGGCTCAATCACATTTAAAAACTATAAATCTCACAGTTTCTCAAGTAACACGGACTGGAGACATTCAAAAGCCTGCTTGTCTAAGCTCATGAAATGAATAAAGCTGTTTGATGCGTTGTTGTGCTGCTTCAACCATCATCATGCTACCGTCAGTTGCCTGATCACACGGACCAACGCTGAACTCAGCAACAGCCCCTCAGAAGGCTTCTTGCAGACAGTCCTGCCATAGGTTCCAGCATCGCCTGCTGGACACAACAGATGGAGATGGCTCCTCAGGGGCCCTTCACATGGAAGGACACCACCATGAGAGCTCAGCAAGATGCAACCAGCCCCAACAGGAGCCTCACCCAACAGGATGCTCCTCCAGCTGAACAGCTCCCAGTTGATATAATCCTGGCCTCACCCACCACCCCAACCACAACCACCTGGGTGAGGACAGAGCCACAGAGAGACACAGGTGGGCCAGGTTCTGCCTCTGCAACATGAAGCCAACAGGAAAACAAAACAGTCTGCTGGGTTGTGACTCATCCACAGGTCAACTCCAACTTGGGGCCCACAGCTCAGGCCCCAGCACTTCATGCACTAAAGCTTTCACTCAGTCACTTCAAACCACAGCAAAATCTACCCCATGACTCAGAAGATCAGCACAAAGGGCTGTGAAGGGCTGTGCCAGGCTGGGCAGGGCAGTGGTGGAGTCCCCATCCCTGGAGGGGTTTCCAAGCCGTGGAGATGTGGTGCTGAGGGCCAGGGGTTAGTGGTGCCCTGGCAGTGCTGGGGGAACGGTTGGACTCAATGACCTTAAAGATCTTTTCCAACCAAAATGATTCTGTAATTCTATGATATGATGTTTCAACAAGCACTGAATTAACAAATTGATCAGAATAACATACAGTTTGATCTCCAGACAACAAGGGCACACCAGTGCCGCTCATTAGCATCCATGCTGGAATGGGCAAGTAACCCCAGACCAACAGCTAGGCCTTAAGTTATAAACTCATTTGTCACCTCTCAGGTGTCACATTAAACACAGCAACCAAGTTTTGCTGTTTACTCGGCTACAGATCATCAGGGAACCATGAAACTGTCCAAGAGCTGCCTTGTCAATGCCTCAATATACCACCAGCAGCCCCAACTAGCAGAAATTTGAGGTATCAGATGGCAATAACGAGGCAAATTAAGGCAAGAAAGAGCTAAACGATATTCCCAGGGCCACAGAAAGCAGTAAGTGATTGAGAAAGGAGCGGTGGGTTTGGGTTTTTTTGTTGTTTTGTTTTTCTGGTCCTCAGGGGTCAGTACAGAGTTCAATTTTGTTCCACATCTTCATCACTGACCTGGATGAAGCGACAGAGGAGACTCTCGGTAAGTTTGCTGATTGATGATACCAAATTGGGAGGAGTGGCTGAGACACCACAGCTGTGCTGCCATTCAGCAAGACCTGGACAGGTTGGAGAGCTGGGTGCAGAGAACCTCATGAAGTTCAACAAGGACAAGTGCAGGGTCCTGCCCCTGGGGAGGAATAACGCCCTGCACCAGGACAGGGGAGGGGTGACCTGCTGGGAAGCAGCTCCACAGAGAAAGACCTGAGAGCACTGGTGAACAAGTTCACCATGAGCCAGGAACATGCCCTAGTAGTCAAGAAAGCCAGTGGTCTCCTGGGATGCATGAACTGTGACCAGCAGGTCAAGGGAGGTTCTCCTCCCTCTCCACTCTGTCCCACTGAGGCCACCTCTGGAGNAGAGCCCTGGGGCTGCTGAGCTGCACAAGAGAAGCCTCCGAGGGGATCTGATCAATGCTGAGCAAGAGCTCAAGGGCCCATGGGGGGCAAGAGGATGGGGCCAGACTCTTGTCAGTGGTGCCCAGAGACAGGACAAGGGGCAACGGGCACCAAGTGGAACCCAGGAGGTTCCATCTGAGCAGGAAGAGAAACTTGTTTGGTGTGAGGGTGTGGGAGCCTGGCCCAGGCTGCCCAGAGAGGTTGTGGAGTCTCCTTCTCTGGAGAGATTCCAAACACGCCTGGACATGATCCTGAGCACGCTGCTGTGGGTGAGCTGCTGGAGCAGGGGGGTTGGACGAGACGATCCCTCCCTACCCCCACCATGCTGCAATTCTGTGTTGAGAAGTCTTGCTTACCACCCTGTTCGTGAATCCCTGACAGAACCCCCACAAGACCACTTCACATCGGAGTTGCCGGGACAAAGCGCTGCCATCTCAAAACCTGCCATGGGGTGGGAAAGCCATGCTGCAGCCACAACCAACTTTCCTGCTCCCTTCCTCTCCACCCCGGAAGACAAGAGCTTGCTGGCTGAGAGACAGCAGGCAAGATGTAAAGCTGGACTGAAAAGAGAAAGAAAAACAAACAGGAGTTCCTTACCCGCCAGTGCTTGGGGCAGAAGGAGCCGACGGCTGCTGAAGAGCCCCTGGCTCGGGTGGGCTGTCCTGGACAGGCCGCACGATACTTGCTCCTGTGTGAGCGAGCAAAGCTGCAGACAGAGGAAATACAGGCCGTGTGCCACAGGAGGCATTGCCAGTGATCTCAGATCCCAGCTTTGGGAATCCCGCTGGCGTGCAGGAGAGGATGAAGCTCATCTGACCACGTGGCTGCCTTGAGAAGGAAGGTAACGAGCACTGGCCGAGGCTGCCTACCTACGGCTCAGGTATCCTGATACGCCCATCACCCCGGGGACAGGAGTAACTAATTAACAGGGAGTCACGGATGTGAGCAGTGAGGTATTTGGGATTAATTTCATCACTTCAGCCTCAGAAGCATCCCAGAATTACAGCAACAATGGATTCTCTTCACAGCGGGCTCCCAGTACAGCGATACTTCTGCCTGTGCAGCAACCTCCACTGCAGCTCCCGACGTCCCCGGCAGCCGAGGTTTCCTTGGGAGAGGTTCTTGGCAGCCTGGCTGGTTTTCAGCATTCAGATGTCATAAAAAAAGGAAATTCATGAATTGGCTGCAGCAATTTGCAGGAGATTTGTGGCCATAGCAACATTACTATGATCTCTGCTGCAGGGAACAAAAGCGACTCGGATCACATTGTTCCCCACGCTCTCCATCCCCCTCCTGTAACGCCAGACAAGTCTCGGGTCCCCCAAATGCCCACGGGTGCTCTCCCACTCACCACCCCGGCATGAAATCACTGGAAAGGGGACTCAAAAGGACTCTGGAAGGTTGTCCAGTGCACTCGTCACCCAGACGGGCTCTACCCACTCCTACCGACCACGCTCCTCTTCTGGTTTAGGACAGGGACAATGCCTGGCTCTCCCACTTTCCACCAAGCACCAGCTGTTCCACAGCGATCCCAGCGACGTGAGCATGGGACAGCAATGACTTGGCTGAGGATGAGCTCAGGACACTAATTGTGCTGATAACAGATAATAAACAGCTCACTCGGGGTTTATTGCTGCTCTACGTCACATGGCTGCAGCCTTCTGTTTCCTTCCTATCGCTCCCTGCACGTGCTTACTCTGAAAGTCATCTAGAACATCTGTAGGCTCGGATAGCCTCTTGCAACTCACTCAGCTCCCAGAACCCCAGTGTAGTTGGGGTTGGAAGGGACCTC
>VZZY01022049.1:147319-160474 GCA_013400335.1 Eurystomus gularis | reverse complement strand
CCCACTGGGCAGAATGTTGGGAAGCGCCCTGATGCTGTGTGAGCACTGCTCAGCAGTAGTCACAACACGGGTGTGTTACCAACACCCTTCTAGCTCCCAGCACAAAACCCCGCACCATGAGGGCTGCTATGGGGAAAATCAGCTCAGCCAGGCCCACTACAGTTGGGCAAGTATTCCCACTTCTTACAATAGGTTGTGTGATGTCACTGCATCTTCAACTTCTGCAGTCCTTTCTTTTCATGTAGCTCTAGTTCAGTGGAAGCCTAAAACCTTGTTTTTGTTCTTGCAATGATTATATATGAATAATAAGATTCTTTATGGTGAAATATATGAAATTTTATATTACCTGTAAAATAATAGCTAGTAGTTACATCATCTGGCCAGAAACAACAGTGTAGCCAGTTAAAACACCTAAATGTGACTAGTATTCAGGGGCATACAGATTGGTCTAAGTTTGCTGTCATGTAAAGACATCCAAAATCCCTGCTCCACTAGGCTTAATGGGCTGTTTGAAATATAGCAAGTGACAGTGCAGCGAATGTTTATTTAAGGTGGGGGGGTTTGTTTGTGGGTTTGAGTTTGGTGGTTTGTTGTGGGTTTTTTTGACAACTCAAACAGGTAGGTGGGTGAAACAGGTGTCTTTAATGAAAGAGGAAATATAGGTGGTATATAGGAGGAAATATAGGTGCTGCAACTTTAAAAAAAAAACAAACAGATTTTGTGCTATTTCTCAATGTTCCGTGTATAGAATAAAATATACTTCATTTTACACTTTCCCTTCTTCTCTTCGAGTAGTTGTAGTTCAGTGCTTACCTCATCCCTCACTTAATTAACTTTAGATTTCTTGTTGCTTAGAGTTGGCTTAAAGGACTTCATAATACTGCGCTAAAGAATTTCATCTTAAATTGACATTACAAAGTACTCTTGCACAGCTAAATCCAAACAACCTTTTTGAACCTGACAAAAAACCCCCACATCTTCCAATGCTTGGTTTTCTTTTCCTCCCAGCAGATTAAAAATCTGATAGCGCTGGGATTATTTAGAGCCAGGGAATCAAATTTCAATGGATTAGAATACTGAATATATTACACTTCACACTGTTCTCTGTTTTTTGCTAGGGTTTTAAGTGAGTTATTATAGTGAAATTTTAAAGGACTAATTTGCCTTTAATGATGTTTGCAAATACTCTTAATGCCTTGATCACTGTGCCCTTTTTATATGTAGGGAAGGGGCAGCAGGCAAGGCTTATATTTTGGAAATAAGAAAAGGTGTGAAATGGAGCATGACAGGAACAACAGAAAAAGGGATGTAAGCTTATGTAGGTTTGTGGAATATCTCTGTGTCCAAGCAACAGTTGGAGCATTCATAAATCAAAGCTGTTTCACAGAGTCTTGCAAGAAGACCATGTGCTGATTCCTGTGAGGGGGCTATGCATGGGGAGAATTATGCTTGGCTGGCAGGATACAGATAAGCAAAATGTCTGCATTGGTAACAAGTGTTTCTCACTCCTAGATTGATCAGTTGGTCAGGAATACAGATGAGTTTTTAAAACAGATTAAATTATTTTATATAAAAGTTCCTTCATTAATATTCAAACCTAAAAGAGGGGGACAACCACAGTTACATCACATCACTGCCAAGTTTTTTTTCCCCTGTCCATTTATTTATCAATTCTTACAGATTAAATTGCTACAGATTTGGTGGGGAACAAAGGTACATCTTTGTATTTTTCTCCATATAGCTTTCTCTCTGTTTACATATATAAAAATAATATTTACAATAAATACTATCTATCTAAACACTTTGGGAGGCGGCACGGACGCTTGCGCCCCGACCATGACAATATCATACTGCGAAAACACTAAAAGATTAATTGGTCATATCTGGAGATTACTTTGACTTCTCCATATTTATATGAATTACATTAAATTGTGGCGTATTAGATAAACCTTAGTAAAGAGTATTCAAAAGTATTTTTGCAAAATTACCATTCAGTAGTGCAACCTGCAATAACTACTTTTATCTCAAAAGATGACTGGGAGGTTTAACCAAGTTAGATACAGTGTCTATATTGTCAGTGACTTAATGTTTATGTGATAGCCTAAAGGCAAATCCACTTTTGGTATATACAATTTTTCAAAACTCTATGTAATAAAGAGTCCTTTGAGCGCAACTCTTGACTTCTAGCAGAGTGGAAATTGCGTATAAAATGCATGGCCTCTCAATTCTTCTGTTTAAATCTTTCCTTACCTAGAGTTAATTGCTAAAGGCATCTCAGTGTCTCTCCCCCTAGAAGCTGAGCTTAGTGAAGGCCATTTTTCTCCCCATTCTTTCATGCAGGTCAGCACACAGAATATGAAGATGGGTGGGCTGCCTCGTACAACACCACCCACCCAGAAGCCACCAAGTCCACCAATGTCAGGAAAAGGAACTATTGGGTAAGTGCAGTTACAAAATGTGTATACAGCTTAGATGAACAGCAGGGAAAAAAGGGGAGATTGTCTTTTCTGGTAGTGTGTGGGGTTTGGGGTATTTTTTTTTTTCTTTTTTTTTAACCATTCACAAAGGTGAAGAGGTGTTATATCCACATCCTCTTACGCTGATCATACCTTATATATCAGTTAGCATGTTTCCACCAGAAGACAGTGGGCATCATCACCCTCTCCCAACAGGAACCTCTTTATCTTTGCAGAATACTTACAGCTGCATGATTCAGAGTAAAAGTCATTAACTGTGTGCTTTGACAGGTGGTACTAAACAATTGGAAAACTATTACGTGGCACTGTTCATTAATTATTTGTGCTGTGTATGATAAAATACTTCCCTGTTAAGTCTGCAAACTTGACTTTGACCTTAGGAAAATGTGTTATAACTGGGATGAATGCTGTTTGTTGGTGTGTGATTATGTATATACATACAGACCATGGTGCTTTATTTTAAAACAAGATGGGAGTTACTTTTAAAACAAGAATGGAATGTGCAACACAGAGTTTATTAATAGGAAGGCTGAAGTACATGAAGAACATCCTTAATTGTTTTTTCTCATCCTATGAAGTAGATACTGCAAAGTTATAGAAAACTTTGTTTGTTTCCCATTGCTAGTTATATGTAGCTATCTTTTAAAGAAAGACTCTTTGGTTTTGTCTGTATTATCTTAATTTGCTTCTGAAATATGCTTGTCCTGTGTAGGCGTCACTCTCCCTATCGTACATTGGAGCCAGTACGTCCTCCAGTGGTACCAAACGACTACGTGCCTAGTCCAACGCGCAATATGGCTCCCTCACAACAAAGCCCTGTTAGAACAGCTTCTGTGAATCAGAGGAATCGCACATACAGGTATTCAGCATAGTCCTGTACAAAGTGTGGTTAGTATTGTGTAAGCATATAGCCAAAAAAGTGCTGTGATAAATATAAAATCCATTGGCACCTGTACAGTGAATGGTACACCTTGCTCATTCATGGTACGTGATGAGAATGCGTGCAAATAAAGCCAGAATAGTGAATCATGTTAAGATTGCTTGCTTAATTCTCTAGTCACCTTAATTTTAGTGCTATCACTTAGTTATAGTACTTAATGAATTACTGAAATTGTGAAGTCTTTCAAGTAAATAGGTCATGATATTATTTCACAAAATGCTTACAAAGCTGGGAAAAGAATTCATACCCAGCTTGCCTATAAGGCATGTTGAAGGATTGCATAGTATCCTTATAGTCCACGTTTTTGTTTGAAAAGTCTTTGTTGTTAATAGATTGAGTAGCTGAAAAAGAGCATTGTATTTTGAGGATACTGATAACTTCAAACACAGACTAAAGCTGAACTGTATTACCAAAGGTTCTGCGGATGGCTAACTTTTCTCTAGGATAATAAGAGTTTCATGATGTGACAGGTCTAAATACATTCCTTGAAATCTTTGCTTTCAAAACATCTTAAGTACTTGAGGGTGGCTAAACAGATGGACTTAGAAGAAAAACTCTTTTACTTTACTATCTTAGAATTTCCAGATTCCAGTAGTCTTCAGTGAAAGCATACAAATCAGAGTCTAAACAGTCTACACACTTTATAAGTTACAGGAGAAGGGTCTGTATTTGCTCAGTAGGGGTTTAACAATTTTGGAATTACCAGCTTTGGAACGAGGTGCCAGAAGTGTTTCACTTTTGGGCAGGTTCACTAAGACTAACTGAAAAACCTGTTGTGTTGTAGTCAAAGTGAAGCGATTTAGGAGAACTAAGCTTTATATAGGTCTATATCATCCTTGTTTCTTTTTTCTTGTTCCCTGTTACTTTGAATTAGTAAGGTGCTATATAAGGGATCTTCTGTTTCAGCATGCACAGCAGCATATTCATACCCCAGGTTATTTTGCTTTCTTACAGCAGCAGTGGGAGTAGTGGAGGAAGCCACCCAAGTAGTCGGAGCAGCAGTCGAGAGAACAGTGGAAGTGGAAGTGTGGGTGTTCCTATTGCTGTTCCCACACCATCTCCTCCCAGCGTCTACCCAGGTAAATGGAAACTTCCTCCTTCTGTCAGAAAGATTGGAAACTTGCAAAGGTTTACAGGTCTCCTGACCCCTAAGGAAGTCTCAAAGTTCATTATCCAGAAACATGCAAGCCTTGAAAAAGGATCGTATGAGGTTGAATCGATTAGTATCTTCTGGGAGTGTCTGATGTGCTCTAATGCTTCTTTTATGTATTGATTTGTTTATTGGGAATTTTTGCCTGGCTGCCTGCATGTGACTGGGTAGGACACAACAGCCTTTTCAGTGGACTGCGGGAAACTTCTCCCTTGTCCTTTTAAGCAAATAGATGTTTTTTTCATTGGCTGTTGAAGCAGATACACAGAAGCATGTTTTTAGAAAATTAGATTAAATGGGAAGCAGGCACAGAGTAAATCTTTAGTACATTAATGCAAGCCTGAGTTGTCACAAAAAGGCTCTTGTTCAGTGTAATCACTCAGTTTTTCCAAAATAGGAAGCGGTGTTAATGCTCCTTTCTCCTTTGCTCAGCCCTTTCAGTGAAGAAGAGTGTATAGTTGGCTTGCAGTGTGATCTGAAGTACGTGATGCTTCTGAACCAAAGAACTGGAAATTTTTGGCTTTCCTCTTCTCTCTATTTTCTAATTCATACAAAAGCTACAGGCAGCAGTGCAACATATCAAACCGTAAATAACAAGGTGTAAAAACATCTTTCGAAAGTAGTGGCTTTCAGTGAAAAGTTCTGGGTTGTTATCTTCAGACCTGGAAAGAAGTGGATTTGCTTGACCTTCATTTACTGCATACATAGGAATGAGCCTTTCTTTAACAGCTCCATTTTTCTCTCATCTCCTCGTGCATTCTAAAATACTATGCATCTAATAAATAGCTAACACTGAACAGTCGATAGGCTTTCTCTAATCCTTGCTAACAGATCTCCTTATTAACTCCACCTCTTCCTCCTCTCTTCACCCAGCCCCCGCTGGCTCGGCTGGCACTTCTCCCCTTCCTGCTACCTCTGCTCCTGCCCCCGCTCCTCCTGCTCCTGCCCCTCCCTCCGCTGCCCCAGATGCTGCTGCTGCTGCAGGAGCTCAGCCCCTTGCTGATGGCTTCACCTCTCCAACTCCCCCTGCTGTTTCTTCCACACCCTCTACAGGTGAGTGTCTGCTCCAGCGGCTGGGCAGATGAACCCAGGTGTGACCATGACCCAAGGCTTTTCAAAATTACTTCAGAAGCAGCGATTTTTTGAAAATTATTTTTTAACTAGAAAATAGCTTCTAATACCCAACTTATAAGGTCATGGTTATAGTAGACAATTCAAGGTGTGCTAGTTTTATAAACACCAGTCCTTTAACTTTTTGTTATTTTTACATTTCTGTGATTATTACCTTATTTTATTGGATACTGAGAACCTCACAGAATAAGTAAGTTTTTGGGAGAACCAGCACTGATAGTTCTGGATCTGATTATTCTCTTTCAGTAACAGAATAAAAACAAGAGTATCTAGCAAAGTAAAATTTATATGACTTGTCTGTTTAATGATTTCAAATGACAAATCTCCTTTCAATGAACTGATAAAAAGGGCAATTTTTTTGTGTTCAGTATCAGGTAAAATGCAAGGTTTTTTTATTATACAGAGTAGTACCAAAGCATTTTGTTTTAATAGGTGGTACTTACGGTGTATGTTTGAACTTACATTTAAAATTTTTTTTCTTATGCTGAAGTTGCAGCATATAGTACTTAACCATACTTAAGCATATCGTAGTTATAAGCATAGCACTGTTCTGTTCCAGCTTTTGATGAGGAGTTACACCTGCATTGTAAAGGTCTCCTTTGGGCAGCCAAATTCATACATAGCTATCTGCATGCTTTGTTCTTAAGCCATATTGCTTCTATATTTGTGACAAATAGAAATCAAGGAGTGATTAATATTTTAATGGCTATGAATTCACATTCACAATTACGAATCTCTTACTCCTGTTTCTTCTCTCCTCCCTTCTCTGCAATTGCCACCAGTTTCTGTCAGTGCATTAACAGGAAGACAGACACGTTGGAAAGATACATTAGGAAAACTGAAATAACCAGTATACTGGGTGGTTTGCTTCTTAGCTGTTCTTCTTCCTCATCTGTGAAAAGTGCATTTGCTGAGATGTGTGTATCTGTACAAAACAGGAGGACTGTGAATCTCTAGTTCATGCATTTGCTCTGAGGCGAGTAGCAGAACAAGCAATTTTATAGCATTTTATTTACTGACCTAATGTGACATTTTGCAAAGCAGTCAAAACAGAGTGGAGAACAATGCACAGGTTTGTTTTGTTTCCACCTGCGTGCATGTCTCCTCAACCACAGTGACCATCCCTCCTTCTTTATTTTCTTGCAAATTCCAAAGTTTACCTCTAGCACAAATGGTGGAGGCAGAATAGTTACGGAGGGTAATAACCTGTATGGGGATAATAAATCCAGTTTACTGTTCACTGTTGTCTACAGAATATAAGCCAGGGCACTTTATGTGAGCACAGAAGATATAGCTTAATGATCTTATTTTATTTATTGCATGTTTAGATTCAGGATCAGTTACTTTGAACAGGAAGTGATTAAAATGGAGAGCAAGTGTTTCAATTAACAGCTCCCTGAAAGAGGGTCTTTGAGTATGATTTCATTTATTCCATCCTCCAAGCAGTTTCCAGCATCTCTTCTCCCCAGATGATTCTCTGCATATTTTCTGAACAGCACTAGGGTAGTAGTATTGTGCTTTTTAGTTGAAGGTAACAGCTTTGCATCTTGGAAATGGCACACAGTTGGTTTGTATGTGTATGTTGCTTAATTGCTGGACTGTGAAATGTTACTTTTTCCAGGTTTAGAAATAACTAAATTTGCAACAAAGTATTATAATACATTATATAAAATGGATAACTAGGAAATTTCTCTGATTTTGAAGCTTTGTAGCTTAAACGCCTTTGTATTTTCACACTGGCTTTTGTAAGCTGTGCTGAGTACAGGCAGTTGGGAGAGTTGGCTTTTGTGTTGCTGTTGAGACATCTACTGTCCTGCCAGTCTGGCAGCTGAACTGGCCAACTCATCCTAGGATGCAGAGAGTCTTAAAAAAACCAACAAAAACCTTTCCAATCTTGAATCTTGAATGCAGATGTGAAAAGGCAGGCATCATTCTTCTCATTGCTAATACATTTCTCCTTCTAACCTAGGTCACCCAGTTCAGTTCTACAGCATGAACAGGCCTGCATCTCGACACACCCCCCCAACAATTGGGGGATCTTTGCCATATCGGCGTCCTCCTTCGATCACATCACAGACAAGCCTTCAGAACCAGATGAACGGAGGACCATTTTATAACCAGAACCCAGGTAAAAGAGTTTTTCTGCTCTGTTGAATTCAACACAATGGTGAATGGAACGGATGGCCTTTGGAACTATGAAATCTTACGTTGTATCTCCACTGCAGATCTTGCAGTTGATCTCAGGTAACTTCCAGTATGTTGCTGGTAGTAGTGCCAAAGCTGCAGTCCAAGTACACTGGTCAACTTCCATTGCGACAAGCAGCTTAAAACAGTACTGCCTCTGTCGCCAGATAAATTGCTTTTAATCTCACAGTACCTATTAGACAAACGTTAGCCCTTTACTTACACCATGTGTCATGTGTCTGCTTTGGTGTGGGATGGGTATTGGATTTTGCACCAAAACACTGATTCTTTGTTGATCAGTCTTTGTCTTGGAAAAAGCTTACATCTGATTAATGGGTAGCTCTAGAAATTGCACTTACTGTACGCGGGTAAACTTTAAACACCTCAGAATCATCACTGGTGTTTGGTGTGGGATGTGAGGGAGCTGTGTCGTCTGCTAAAATGTTATTTTAATGGGTGACCTGTCTTAGAAAGTAGGATGAGGCAGTAATAAGGATTGGTGTGCCCTGCGTGTCAGGCAGAACACAGTAGCTTTTTATCTAAGGAGTTCATTTCCCTTTGCTTCTGATGCATCATAAAGGTTTTGATACCAGAGCAGGGGAGACTTTCTTTTCTGACAAAGCTACAGAAAGATGCAGGGGATGTACTGAAGGTCCCTTGTTAGGAAATGCCCTATTACCAGAAAGATTGAATGTTGACTTGAAAGCATGACAATATGTTTGTATTTTGTGGTTGTTGTGGTGGTGGTTTGTGGTGTGGTTTGTTGTGTTTTTTTTTTTAAATTGAGCACTGAACTTGGAATTAGGTCAGATGCTGCAGTCTGCCTTTAAGGGATTTGATCAGGTTCAAATGCTGGTGCGTATGAGCTACTCTGCAAAGATGTGTGTGTTTAACTGGAGAAGGAAATGGATGGTCCTGCTGCTGGGGACAGGAGGAGGTTATGTCACTCAGTTTCAGCCCTGTTTCCTGAAATGTGTGGTGTTTGTTAAGCACATTATGTGCATATTTAAGGCTGAAGGGGAATAGGCAAGAAGGAAAGGGTGATAGCAGTAAAAGAAATCTTTCAGGATTCCCTTTGCAGTAAAGAGGATTTTCAGTATATCCATAGAGCTTCTGACAACTGCTGTGCATTTCTGCTTTAGCAAAGGGCTAATTCTTTGCAAGCTACCACTGCATTGTTAATAGGTAATCAGAGAAGATGCCAAATAGAGTTTAAATAAGTTACATAACCACGGTTCTGTCTGTGTACCCAAAAAGAAGGTAATGATTGTGGTGATTAGTCACCTGAGCTGTAAATCACAAACAAAATACTTAAATTATACTGGCATACTTGATACAATGAAAATAAGCAGTTGTGGTAAGAGGCTTTTTTTATACACCTAGCAGAATACAGAATTTATTAGCTTTGCAGTTATACTAAATCAAGTTTTTTTGGCCTGTACCTTGGAAGAAGATGATGCTCAAGCGTGCAGAATTGATGAAAACCCTAAGAACAGAAGGACTCTTGTGTCTGTAAGGAGCAGGGTTAGTAGTTACAGGACAGGGGCCACAATTGCTTCTCAGCATTCTTGAAGAGAGGGAGAAAATGCAACTTAAGAGGTGAGTGAAAAAGAGACCTTATAGCTGGCAGAGGAGCGTGCCAACTGTGACTTGTTCTTTGCAGACTATTATTTGCATTTCCATTTTTGAGTATGTTGGCATATTCATTTTGTTTATTCACCTCACAAGAGGGTGAAAGATACTTGCCTTGCCCTGTTCTTTTGAATGCCACTTCTAAGATACTATAATTTCTCTACTTCATGGTGAGACCATTTTAACAATTGAAGAGAAAATACTAAGAAATGGAGATCCTGAATGATCTCAGCCACTCTTGCCAGCTGTGCCACCATACAAGTGTTTTAACTTTGCAACCTTAGATATCAGTATCTAAGCACTTATTGAGCTCAGCACAGGCTAAAAACCCCATGGGAGAAACTGGGCAAGAACTGAGATGGTGCTCGGCACTGCACGCTGTTTGTAGAGCTGGATTCTTGCCAGGCTGAAGCAACCTAGTAGAAGATGCTCTTGAGCATTTCTGAATTAATTTACAGCAACTGTGTAGATGAACTCCTAATCTACCGCTGGTCTATATGGGAAGGAGCATTTAAGCTGGTGTTTATCTCATCTTTGGAGACAGCAGAGGTACAGTAAAGTTCTTCTGATGCACTTTATAAACAAAGTAGTTATTAATAAAATATTTATTGTATTGGCTCCTGAAGGTCAAAACTAGCTTAGAGTCATAATATATCACATCAAGACAATATAATATGATAGTCCCTGAACTGTGCAGAGACTGAAGCACAAACCAAATGGTTAAGATAAGCAAGGAATGATGTCAGCTAGCGTTAGCCTCACCATTTTGATTAAACTAAACAAGCCAAACTAAAATAAGGGGTATTTTTGCATTTGGTTGGAGTGCTTGTCTAGACTAATTTATTTTTCTGTGTGGAAAGCCTTGTTATTTCTTTGAAAGAAATATATATAGCACATGAATAAAGTACACTGGAGGGACCTGGGAAACTGAAGCTAGTCTTGTATGATAGATATAAATTGTATGAATCCATGTGATGTTGAATAGAGGAAACAATTTGAAAATATACATATTTTTTTTTAATAGCATACATAATTAAAAAGTCAAGGACATCATAGTTGCACAAGAATGCGAAATTCATTAATATTGCTGCATTTCAGTAGGACTTCAAATTCAATTTCCCTTTTTCTACTTTGAAAAAATGCAAGACCAAGTATTTTTCCAGCTACTGTGGTTACACTTGAAGGAATAAATACTCTGAGGCCATGTCATTCAGGTCAAAGAAGCTGTAATTAGAAATGTATTTCAGTTTTTCTCAAGAAATATCAATTAAATGGTGAGATAGTGGAGCTTGCTTTATGTGGAGGTAGAAGGATATTTTGCAACAAAAGGGATGATTGCTCTGTTGTGGTTTTTTTGTTGTTGTTTGGGGTGTGTGGTCATGAAAGGAATGTGAATGTGAGTGACAGAAGAAATCCGAAGCCATGAATTCTAAATGTCCTGGAGTTCTTTTCCTTTGCTATGACGATAGGAATTAATTCCAAAAAATACTGCATCATACCTGGCAGTTTTTGTACCAGCTCTGGAATTAGTCTGAAATGTATTTAGTTCTGTTCTGCAAGCTACATAAATAAAGTGTATCTTGTTCTTTTGGACACAAATAAATGTTTTTATATGCCACTGCTAACAAGAAAATGTAGTTGTGCTTTCTGAAAATAATCTTGTGGCATGCTTAAAGAATATGACTGCAGTGCTCTTGCAAAGTGATACTGAAACTAGTTAGCTATTTTTTTAACTAGTTGACTGAAACTTTCATTCCTGGCTTAAACCACAGTTCAGTGTTATAACATTTGCAGCTGGTTGAGAGTATCTTCTTTAAATGTGAATCCAGGTGTATTGTGCAAATACAGCTCTTCTGGTAGCAAAAAAGGGGGTTCAGAGTTCAGTGCAGTGGTTCGTGAAATCAGGTGGGAAGGAAACGAGGCAGCACATCTGGAATAGGCCCTGTTGTCCTGCAGCAGCACGGTGCACTTTGTTCTACCAATAAGGTCACAAGTCCTGTCTTCCAAGTACCCTCGGTTCTCAAAGGCGTCTTTTTCTGTTTGCCAAAAATAACTGCCTCATTTAATGGCGTTTTTTGGCCTATGTTTTAGAAAAAGATAGTTATAATCCATTTCATTACTAAGGGTTGGTGGATGCTGTTACAGAAGTCACCTCTATAAATATCAATTTGATTTAAAAGGTGAAGGGTTATGGGGAAAGAATCTTCTTGATGTATGTGTTAGTTAGATCTGTTCATAAAGTGCTATATTGCTGTAGTAATAAACTTCAACTTGGGGGAGTCTCGTTGGATCAGAAAAATACTTCAGCATGGGTCCTTAATCTTAGGAAAAAGAGCTGAGTTGGAAATTTTAAAATGGAAAACTCTCCTTCAAGTAAGGATTAGGAATATGCTTAAACCACTTGAGCTGTTTTTCTTTTGAATGTCAACCTTTTTATCTCAGCTTCTTGGCAGACTGCTACGCTGTCTGAGTGGTGATGATGTCTACTTTCTGTTTGCTGCTTTGTGGTGTTCCTAACTGAATGCCTCTCTCTTTTTAATTTCTGTGGCAGCATCCCTTGCTCCTCCTCCCCCCTCCATCCTACAGGTAACTCCACAGTTACCACTAATGGGATTTGTGGCCAGAGTTCAGGAAAACAGTAAGTTTGCTGCTTCCTTGTGCTATGATTTATTGCTGGATGTGACTTTTGTTTTGAGTAGATGGAAGATTTGTCTGTATATAACCAGAATTCTGCTTCTCTACTGCCTCTGCAAGTTTGTCTGAAACGGCAGGGAGGAAAAAGGATGTAATTTTATTAGAGGAACCTGATTCTTCCTTATCTGAACTTTATTGTCTCTACTGTATTTCCACAAGTTCTAACTGTTGGTCCCAGTGCAACTAGTTGGGATGGAGGGTGTTACTTCAACTTGTTATGAAAATGTCTCTGGAACCACTTTTTTTTTTTTTTTACTATCGTTTATTTTCAGTTTCAGATACACCTCCCCCCCCACCACCTGTGGATGAGACAGTGTTTGATGAATCTCCACCTCCACCCCCACCTCCAGAGGACTATGAGGAAGAGGAAGCAGCTGTGGTGGAGTATAGTGATCCATATGCTGAGGAGGACCCTCCTTGGGCACCAAGGACCTACTTAGAAAAGGGTAGGTTTAGAGCTGGTAGAGATGGTAGGGTTGTGTTTGTAACAACACTTTGTATAAGTTCCTGCCATCCCTCTTCAGGCATGGAGTCTAGGTAGACTCCTCTGTAGCAGTATTTGGTATTCTGGTAGAGGTGCTCCTCCAAATCGCAACTTAAAGAACAAAAGTTACACTGCTCTTCTGAATCTTGTCTCTTTCACCCCTGTCGCAGTCGGGCGCGCAGAGGTCCGACCACCTCCCAAAGGGAGAAGGGTTGAGGGCAAATTGGGACATCTCCCCACCAAGCTCGCAAGCAAACACGGAGACCGAATGAGTATCCAATGAGTTTATTACCAAATATATTCTAATAAAACCTTATTTACTCTATGGAAATATTATGATATTAAAGAACATCACGCCCACCCATTCACTCCCTCTCTCACTCACCAAGAGATAAGGGCAAATAAGGACTTAATTATGTCAAAATACGACCTGTATGTGTGGATGGTGCGTGTGTGTGCGTGC
>VZZY01022049.1:126813-146238 GCA_013400335.1 Eurystomus gularis | reverse complement strand
GAAGCTGGTGAAGGGCCTGGAGAATAAATCTTATGAAGAGCGATTGAAGGAGCTGGGACTGTTTAGTTGGAGGAAGAGGAGGCTAAGGGGAGACCTCATCACTCTCTACAGCTAGCTGAAAGGACATTGCAGAGAGGGTGGTGCCGGTCTCTTCTCACAGGTAATGAGCAATAGAACAAGAGGGAATGGCTTCAAGCTGCAACAGGGTAGGTTTAGACTGGACATTAGGAAAAAAATGTTCGCAGAAAGAGTAGTCAGATACTGGAACAGGCTGCCCAGGGAGGTGGTCAGGTCACCATCCCTGGATGCATTTAAGGGTCGTTTAGATGTGCTGTTGGGGGATATGGTTTAGGGGAGAACTTGTAGAGTTGATGGTTGGACTCAATGATCCCAAGGTTCTTTTCCAACCTGAATGATTCTATGATTCTAAGTGCTGCAACGTGTGTTTGGGGCTCTGGAAGCTGCAGTGCTGCATCAGTGTGGGACTGTGCTAAGCAAAAAAAGTGCTGGATCTGTGCAGACTGACAGAGGCATTGCTGTGTGGCTGCCTCTAGATGTCTTGCAGTTCTGAAACAGGTCTATGGAAACATGCTGGAGTAAAGCTACAGGTAAGATAAACTAAGTAGGTAAATGGCTTAGAGGCACTTCAGTATGAAGAAAATCTACTGCCTTGTGTTCTGCTGTGAAACAGGGTCATGTGCCCCTTAGTAAAGGGTGATATAGAATCTAATGTTGCAAAGCAACCAGGCATCTCAGCTGAGTGGCTGTTAGAGATGTTCAGTCTGCATCAGGGAAAAAGAAATGGAGAATGCCACAAAGTTGAACCTAGTGGAGGACTTAAGAGGAGGAAAAAATAAAGAATATGGAAGAGGCACTTTCTGCCAACTTCAGCCCAAAGAAAATACTACTATTCCTGAGGGAGAAGGAGGAACATGTGGGAGTTCGTTATTCCCCCACCCCTTTGTCTAGGTGCTGTAAGTGTTTAGTGCAAAGAGTACCCAGGCTTTGCTGGCAAGCTGAGAGTCTTTTTCAGGCGAAGTGGGTGGCTTGTAGGATGTTTACATGACTCGCTTTATCTATTGACCTCTCCACACCCCTGACTGACACGAAGTGTCACTATTACTCTGTTGTTGCACACAGGCTCTGCTTGATTAAAAGTTGCTTCAGCTTATTCTTGTTAGGGAAGCTTATTTCCATGAGGGAGGACAGGTTAAAAAGGGATCTCACATACAAAGTGCTCCTCTTGCTTTGCAGTTTGTGCTCATGGCTTAGACAGGAGTATTCTTCCCTGGGTTAAAAACTGCGTGGACAGCCAAGCCCAGAGGGTTGTGGTAAATGGAGTTAAATCCAGTTTGTGGCTGGTCACAAGCAGTGTTCCCCAGGGCTTAGTTTTGGGGCCAGTCTTGTTTAATAACTTTACCAATGATCTGGGTGAGGGGATTGAATGCACCCTCAATGGGTTTGCAGATAACACCAGATTGAGCAGGAGTGTTGATCTGCTTGGGGGTGGGTGGGCCTGTGGAGGGTTCTAGACAGGCTGGGTCGGCGGGCCAAGTGATAATTGTATGAGGTTTAACAAGGTCATGTGCTGGGTCACAACAACCCAGTGTAACACTACAGGCTTGGGGAAGTGTGGCTGGAAAGCTGCCTGGTGGAAAAGGATCTGGGGGTGCTGGTGAACAGCCAGCTGAACGTGAGCCAGCAGTGTGCCCAGGTGGCCAAGAGGGCCAATGCCATCCTGGCCTGTATCAGAAATGGTGTGACCAGCAGGAGCAGGGAGGTGATTGTGCCCCTGTACTCAGCACTGGTGAGGCTGCAGCTTGAGTACTGTGTCCAGCTTTGGGTGCCGCAGTATAAGAGAGACATTGAGGTGCTGGAGCAGTTCCAGAGAAGGGTGGTGAAGCTGGTGAGGGGTCTGGAGAACATGTCTTACGAGGAGTGGCTGAAGGAACTGGGATGATTTAGTCCAGAGAAGAGAAGGCTGAGACCCTATTGCTCTCTACAACTACCTGAAAGCAGGTTGTAGAGAGGTGGGTTTGGTCCCTTCTCAAAAGTAACAGGTGTAGGACAAGAGGTTGCCAAGAGGTAATGGACTCAAGTTGTGCCAGAGGAGGTTTAAATTGGATATTAGGAAAGATTTCTTTACTGAAAGAGTGATTAAGCATTGGAATAGGCTGCTCAGGGAAGTGGTGGAGTCACCGTCCCTGGAGGTGTTAAAAAAATGTGTAAATGTGGCACTTCAGGACATGGTCTAGTGGTCATGGTAGTGTTGGGTTGATGGTTGGACTTGATGATCTTAGAGGTTTTTTCCGATGTTAATGAATCTATGATTCTGCGTATGAAGAACTGTTCAATAGTGGTTTTAGGATACCAGACAAACGAGATATTGACATAGGTGTGGATTCTATTGCAGTTGTGTAATAGCTTTACTTTCACTCAGCCCATGTCTTGAGATTTCGCTGCTTTGCTGGAGTCAGGAGAGAAGTGCTTGGCTGTGGTTTTTTTGTAGCAAACAAGCTCTAAAGTCAATGAAAAGCCCCATGCTAAAAGAGGAGTTTCATACTCAAAGAATGCATAGACTTGTCCTGCTGGGCACTATTGATGCTTTATCTCCTGCAAAATAATTATTCCTGTGACAGCTCCTTAAGTTCCTATAAATAGTATCTGTGGCACATGATTCAAAGCAGACAAAACTGATGGAAGGAAATGACTGTTCAAACAGTATTACTCTCAATGAGTAGAGTAGCAATTCTTAGGATTTGTGCTTATTCTCTTGTTATGAACTTAAATAAGTGAATAGTCATATGAAAACATTTCTAATAGGATTAGTGTAGATAACCTTGGCAAAAGTGAGAATGTAGAAGCTGGGACAGCAGGAAAGTGTCCAATACAGAGAGCTGCTACATACTGAGGTGGGATTCAGTGTGATCCTGTTCTGTAAAGAGGTCATGCAGTGTGGGAGGTATATTTAATATTAAGACATGCTCTAACCTACAGCTAAGAAAGGAAGTGAATAGCAGATCCATCTTGAACAGCTGGAGAAACTCCTAGGTAGGATACAGTTGCTGTGAATGTTGAACTTGAGGACACTACTACATGGCTGTAAGAGCAACAGCCGACCTACAGTGTCCAGGAAAGCACGCTGCAGTTTTCCATTGAGCTGCGTGTCTGGGTGCATGGCATGAAAAGGTAAGAAAATGCCCCAGCTTTGCAAATCAGATGAACAGAAAATGGGTATCTAGGAGGAAAAATTGCCCTCATACCGCTTAGAGAAATTATGTGGTCACAGCTATCAGACTTCAGGGAATGATCAGTCTGGCCTACATTTGTGGTCAGTGTGATGTAACAAGAGTTCAGCCAAACCCTGTGTAATAGTTGAACCAAAGATCACTGATTGGAAGAATATCAACCTAAATGAGTAATTCTGGTTTTGATGTCTGCATTGAAATGTGTTCAGATAGAAACTAAAAGAGGTCCTGGCTCAGTCTCGCAGGGAAGGATGCCACCTCCTGAGTCAGTGTTGCTGCTTCCTGTCTCATCTGGAGCCTTTTTTGCAGTACTGGCCTGGGCTCCTGGTAACTCGTGGTATGTGCTGAGCTCACAGCTCGAACTGGTGGGACTACAAACAGAAAGATTAAACAGTCTTTTAGAAAGGAGCGTTGCCTCTACACAAGTAACATGCAGGAGGGAGCAATGGTGATATAAAAACAAAACCTTGCTTCAGGCAATTTTATAAGAGGCTTAACAAGAAGTGAATTTTCATCACGAACTTAAAGAAGAGTTTGCTACTTGTGATCATTAAATAATCCATTCAGTACCAGAAGGGAGTAGAGTACACTAAAAAATGAGAAAGAAACAAACTGGAAGTTACTGCGATCCTTGGATTATTGTTATCAAAAGAAAGAACAACAGCAGCACAGTGACTCTAGGAAGAAATATTTTTTAATGAACAGATAGAGAATGTAGTTAAAAAGGAATTTTGAAGGTGTTCATATAGTGACTTCAGTTTTTCAAGTTAAAAATTTACTCATTTCTCCATTTGTGTTTTGTTTCCTTAGAATAATAGGTCTAAAATTAGTTAGAATTAGTTACTTAACTGTGCTGGTGTAAGTGTAGAGCCAGCAACATGTGTTTTTAAAAGATACTCTGGTCAAATGATACAAATATCCTATTTGGGAGATTTATTACCAAAAAAAAATCAATCTTTGTACATGCTCTGGTTCTCCACTGGGATTGGTTTTATATGTTTTACTTTATAACCTCTTCAGGATCTAGATTTCCTTAGTAAATATTTGTATTGATCCCTTTGCTCCCTCAGAAAATGACCTCTTATTTTGAAAAGGATGATGAGTTTAGTAGGACTCTTGGACACTGTGCTCATGAATACATGCTGTTAATTCTTTCTCCTTGCTTTGATTTAGAGTATCTTCCCCTCTACCCCTAGTACAAGATTTTAGGATCCCTGTCCAACATCCGTTTTGTTTCAATGGCAGCACTACGTGTTTCATTGCCAAGTGCTCAAAGCAGTGACTGATGCTATTTGTTAAAGTATTTGGAGTCCAGCATAGCTCATTTTCTGTATGGAACACATAATGATAGGACTGAGAATGGAAAAAACATATCAAGTTGATGTCTATTTTCTGCCATTTCAGGACAATGCTCTCTTCAATATTTCCAGTAATTTGTCCAATTTCTTTGACTTTCCTAACAGCTTTTGTGCCTTCAGTAAATTACTCTGTAGCTGTAAGAATAATGTCCTGATACAGTAAACGTACTGTGAGAATTAAGACCCACCTTATTTCTTCCTGTCTCCTAACTGGGATTCACCCGCCTGGGCACTGTATGCCCTGGGAGTGACTTCTAGCTCTTGGGACTGCACGTACACATTTTACAGGTTTCAATGTGGAGAGAGCCAAGGTAGATGGAAGTCTGGGACATAACCCTTGGCTCATTCTTACTGTGATCTGAAAAGAGCTTTTATTACTCTCCCTCTTCCATGTTTTCCTGCCATTAGTTGTGCAGAGATCTGGTTTAGCACATATATCCAATACATTAATCTTGGTGTAGGTCTAGGTCTGAGTGGTCATAGCCATGGGAGTTACATCAACCTCCTTGTATCATTCCGCAGCAAAAGGTTATCTTGTATTTGTGAACATTTCCGCCAGTGGGTCTGCAAATAGAAGTGTTAAAGTAGTCCTGGCTCGTGTGCTTCAAAGCATGAACGCTTATAAAAGGGGTTAGAAGAAACTGCCCCCTCTCAGCAGGTCATTCTGCACACAGAGGTGAGGCAATTCTCTTGAGGTTGTGGGGAACTTCGTAGGAGGTTGGTTGCTTTTCCTCCTCCCTTGTACCTCTCTTAACAGTCATGCTCTGTTCTTTCCTAGTGGTGGCGATCTATGACTACACAAAGGACAAAGAAGACGAGCTCTCGTTTCAGGAAGGTGCCATCATTTATGTCATCAAGAAGAATGATGACGGCTGGTATGAGGGGGTCATGAATGGAGTGACGGGGCTCTTCCCGGGGAACTATGTGGAGTCAATCATGCATTACTCGGAGTGAAGACTAGAGGACAGAACACTACATCTCCTGCTGCAGGAGCTGTCCGGGCTTCCCAGATCTCCACCAGCCTCTGGGGCCCCATCCAGTATAACTGAATGAAGGATAATTGTAACAACCACTCTTTTGGTTTTGTTTTGGTTTTTGGTATTTTATTTTTTTTTTCCTCATTATGAAACAATAGTGATTTGAGTTGTTTGAACAAATGGCTCTTCCGGCTGCCAGCAGAGGCTATCCTGAGCCGTCTGACATTGAATTAAGCTGACCCATTCAGATGTAATAAGCTCGCTGAGTAGCTGATACTTCACTCAAATTCTGACGTCTTCTGACAGGCTTTGGGATCTGTCTCAGGAATCCTGTGTGCCCCTTGTGGTACTACCCTTGGCAGCAGTGCCTGGCGCTTGGGATGTCCTGGATGCTTGCGGTGAAGGGTTACTGGCCAGTGGACATCCCTCCTGTTCTGCACTACCCTCCTGTGCAGCTGGAAGAACAGTCGTGTGCTAGCAAACACGGGGATTTCTGTACAGAGCTGTTCCTGGAACTGACTTCCAGATAGCTGGCTACATCTTTGCGTAAACACTTTTGCAGCTGCTCTGCAGACGTAGGCTGACACAGGGGCACACAGAACTGGCTTTCATTCACTCACCTTTCAGTTTAGACAGTTAAGATGGCTGCAGCCCAGAGGACCCCCACCCCTGTTTCCTCATCTTCTGAATGCCACAGATTGTTTTGTGTTCTGCACTGATGTAAATGTGCTCCTCTCCGCCGCGAGCTGCTCACCATGGGTGCTGCCGGTCTAAACAGAACAAAGTTTACAGGTCCTCCTGGGGTCTGAGGATAAACTCTAGGGGCTGTGATCCAAGGTTCAAGTCTCCTCATGCCTGCTTGCACTAGAGAAACTTACCCCCAACTTTAGTCTTATGCACAATATAATCTTAAAAATCCAATCAGGTATTGTAAATTGGCTGTTTTGTATTTGATGACTAGATTTGCATATGTACCGTGAGAGCCCTGTGCAGAGGCAGGACAAACGGCAATTGTCGTCTTCGTGTCTGTTGCCAAAACTCTTTAGTGGAAGTAAAAAGGGCTGTTGTGTGTACTGGTTTCCCATGGAAATCCAAGCAGTAACTAGTAGTAGTCTTAGCTCTTCCCCCAGCCCTCTCCATTGTTTATTATAAAGAAATCGATATTTTGAGCTGTACTGGTGGATCTGGGGTGGAGTAATACCAAGTGAAGGCTCTGTAGCCCCTTTTGTTGATAGTTTGCTTTTTAACCTAGTCTCAGTTAAAAATGCTGCTCAGTGATTCCACCTGGTAGAGCCGTGTAAAGGGACGGCCCCGCGAGCCTGCGCTGGGGAAGGACCAAGTGTTACCTTTGGGTAAATGTCGTGCGTTAGCAGGGAACTGATGAAACCTCCTGTTGCAAGGCTGTTAGCCTGCAAGTTGAGCTGAGCCCCGTATCATGAGAGCCTCCTGGGCCAGGGCATCTGCCCGGACAACTTTTCACTGTCACCTGACCAAGTTCCAGCTGGTATCAACAGTAGCTTGTCAAAGGTGAGACTGTGCTGGAGCTGCCTTGTGGGCCTGTGTGCAGAACAGAGCAGTGCACGGAGCGCTACTGGGGCTGTGTTGTGACGCTGCTGGCAACAATACAGGGAACTGACCCGCTGCCCTTGCTTGGTACTTAGTGCAGGATCAGGATGGCCGGGCAGGTTGTCTGCAGACCTGGGCAGGGAGGTGCCAAAGCTGCTCTTGGGGGAAGAAACACAAGGTGAGGTGTGGCTGTGGGATGTGGGGGAATGTGATCACCTGCTGTGAGCTTGTGGAAGAGTGCGTTAATTCCTGTGACAGTGCATAAGGAACTAGTTTGGTTGAAGCCTACAGAAGGTACAGCTGGGAAGAAACCAGTGCAAAGACAGAAGTGACTTTCTTTCCTGCTCAATCTACAGCCATAGCCAAGATACTGCTGTCTTCTTTCTGGAAGCTGACAGCAAAATTGTTTGGGCTGAGCGTTAGCCAGAATAGGTACCTTCCACTGGGAAAACTTTTGTCTTGCAGCAAGACTAACAGAAGCAGCCATGCTCAGTTCCCTCAGCCCATCGTTTCTCTGGGAGCAAGCCCAGGAACACTGGTTGTGCAGTCATGGGAATGAGCGTTGCTCATGTCATAGGGCAGGTCAACACCTTTTGCATAGGGAGGTGGCGCTTGCGGCCTGGCTGGCAGCCTGCTGGTTGAACAGCGGTATTGCACAAGCCTTTGGTGCACACAGGGTGGCTGTGTTTGTTTTCCAGGACTGTTGGAGCTTTCCTAGTTTCTCTCGCTCTGAGTATGTTTGTGGTAAAGGCTGAGCACGTGGTGCACAAATGCATCAAGTTCCGGCAGCTTAGGGAGTCAGTGAGAGCTGAGCCCCCCTCCCTGTGCACCCAAGCTCCAGCTGGGGGGCCAGATTTTAGTGAGAAGTGTAAGAGCATGAGCTTGAAGAATTCTGACAGGTGGGCATAGTGTGTACTTCCACTGTGTGTGATATACACCCGTGTCCTTCATCTTCATTCTGCTGGTTGTTCATCTTGCATCTTTCTGTGTTGCGAGAGCAGAGCAGCGTGAACTCGAGGAAGTGCTGAATGCGTGCATGAGGCCGCAGAACCTCGGAAATGGAATGTATGAAGCTCCTTAAAGAACTGGCTTTGGTCTGATGGGCCAGGGCTTAGTTTGGGCCCTGCTGCTAGCGTGTGGAATTGTTTATTCTGCAAGAGCTGCTGTGGATGGAATTGTTGGGTCACCGCCTGCTGGTTTTATGCTTTATTATGCAGTAGCAGTGTAAAGAAGTTAATTGAGTTTTATGCATATTTTTATTTTGTACAGATTTTAATTCTGTGGCTTGTTTGGGGTTGCTGTGATGTAACCGTCATAGACCAGGCCAAGGTAAACAGGCGTTGTATATTAATGTTACATAGATTGCATGCTAGTAACGTCAGTGAGGGTTGTGTTTCCAGTTTCGTCCCTTATACTTTTCTTTCTTCAAAACTTTTCCCCCTGCCCCTTTTTAATTCACATTTACTGTAAAAGGGGGTGGAAAATGGGGGGTAGTGGGGAAACAGCTCCATATTTCAAATAGGTGCATAACAGCTCTTCACTGGGTTCTGCTGCCACAGCTGAAGGTGTGGAGCATCACATCAGAGGCTGTTCCATCAGCAGTGTGCATGCACGAGAGAGAGGTGGGGGAAGGAGACGCTCTGGGATAGCCCCAAAGAGTGCAGTATGGCCAAAATGAGTCTGTTGCTCCCTTTGTGAGAGCTGCCTCAGCCTCACCAGCTGTTTTTATTGTGCACAGAAGTCGGTCAGCAGCCTCTAGCGGTGTATTTTGCCCTGATTCGCTGTATCAGATTTCTTCCTTGCTCCTGGCCCCAGGGACAAAGCTGTTTCCTACAGCTGCCCCTCTGCCATATGCCTGCGTGAGAGGAGGTCCGACCGAGGTTGCACGTGTCTCACCCATTATTTTTTTTTTCCCCACTTCCTTTTTTTAATTTTTTTTTTTTTCCTATGATGGAATCATGTTCTATGTTTCTCACTGGCTGTTGCAGCAGAGGGCTGAGAGGGGCAGGAGAGGCAAGCAGCAAAAGGGTTGTCCATGCTTATTGGCTGGAGTAGGCACCAGAGAGCTGAAGCAATGCCTGACTGGTGAGGCAGAGGCAGACACCGATGCACTGAAGAGCCATTGCTGTCGCTGGAGGACAAGAGGTGCGGCGTGGCTCTGGGGTGCAGGGCAGCGCTTGGGGTGTGCTGCTAGGAGGCTGACCACGGTCCTGAGACTCAACTTGTCGGTGCAGTTAGCTGAGTCGGGGGTTTCTGAAAGAGCTGGAGATTGCTGCTAGTTTGAACCACAGCTCCACACAGTCCTGGTCTATGGGTGGGTGGCTTAGCTTACCTGTGGGTGCCAGGAAGGCTTAGACCCACCTAGTTGTTGCTAGAGCAGTTTGTTCTTTATTCACAGCTTCTTGGCATTTTCTTTTTTTTTTTTTTTTTTTTTCTTGCTGCTGAGGGGTCTTGGTGACATCCAAAGTTGACCTTTGCAATGATGCAGCTTCTGAAATGTGGCACTTTTATCTAGGGCGTTTCAGTTGTTCATGAAGAGAAAGCAAGGCAGCAGCAGCAGGACGGATGCTCCTTTTCTGGCGGAGGGTAGGTTGCCTGCCTGGTGTGTCCGTGTGGTGTTGCCTGGAGGTGGAGGAGGTTTGTGGACTGATAGAGTGTGCTGCACTTCTCTGCTGTCTCCAGCCTGCACTTGATGGTGACTTAATGCTGTGCTCTTCCCAGCAACTTCCACCACTTCCTAGCAAGCCCTGTGGATGTGCCTCTGCTGGACATGAGCTCTTCTTATTAGTTGTGTCTCTGAGCTTCAGGCATAAATCAAAAGCAAAACTTTAACATTTTCCTTTCCGGAATGGATGGGACTTTATGCAGACTAGTGAACTGGGAGTATTTACAGGGCTTCTCCTCCTGGAGGGGACAGAACATTTTGTGAAATGAGTGGCATCTGTATTCTCTGCAGGGTAACTTGGTGGAAGCTGCTGTTGGAAGGAGGATGCTGTGCCTCCTGCCAGGAGTGGTACTTGCACTGAGAGCACAGAGGCGCTGCCTGAGCAGTGCAGCATTTCAGGAAGCGTTACAAACCCCGTGCAGAGACTTCAGTTCCTGTGTTGACAGCAGTGGCGGTGAGAAAGGTACAGTGCTGCTGCATTCGCTAAGACAAGTACTTGGACCCCTCATCTCGTGAGAAGATGCTGGTGTAAACTGAGCACTAGCAGGCAGATGATGGGCTATACCTTATGGGGTGCCACTTGAAAGAATTTACTGCACTTACAGGTGTATCCACCTCCGCTTTTTGGCATCTCTCAGTATTAGGCGCTGCCGCATTTTGTGGGTAAAACGGTATTACACAGAGGTCAGAGTAGTGCAAGAAGGCAGTTTGTGAGCGAGTTCCCCCCAGCAGCTGCAGGCTGTGTGCACTAGCAGTCTTACTGCTCTACTTAGGATTAGTGGGACCCCCACCTCATGTCCATTGGAGGGTTGCCGAAAGCTTGATGTGGCCAAGGGTTGCCAACTGCTGTTACAAAGAATCAGACCGTGGTGTTCTGCTGCTTTCATTAAAAAAAAACAAACCAAACCAGCCCTGTGTTTGTGCAGTCTCCTGCCCATGCAGGAAGTATTTTGTCTTTGGTACTTTAAACATACTAATATTATTAGCACCTTTGCCGATTACAAGATGTATTACACAAGAGTAAAGGCAGTAGCAGCCTGTTGCTCAGAGCTGAGCCTGCGCCCTGCTGAAAGGTCTGCAGTACATTTGTTCCCATTTCTCTTAAACCCTCAGAAGAATCCTACCACTATTGACTACTGAGGAAGAGCTGTGTACAAACTCACTTCCATTACAGCGCCTTGGTAGAAGTGCTGACATGCCTGAGATTTTTTGTAAAGAACAAGTGCTTCTTTTCACGTTTGGAAAAAGTGTCTTTTGCAACTTGCATGGACAAGTAGTTTCTCTGAATTCTCTGGAAATGTCAGTGTCTAACATGGACTTTATCCATGCACTTTTTTCTGAAAGCAGATGCACCCCCCCCGCACCCCCCCTTGGTTTGCAGTCAGAGGAGAATCACGCTTTGCTTTTGGCGCTGCTGAGGCAGTGGGGAGTGCAGAGCGCACTGTAAACGACCAAGCCCGCAGGACTCGGGGAGCTGTATGCCGCCAGTAATGTTTTATTGTGTGCCATTTGAACCACCTTCCAGTGAGTGCAAAACCCAATTTTTAAATTTTTTTAATTGTACTTGGAATTAACTGTTGCTGTGTACTAAACCCTCTTGTTACAAGCCCTAAATAAAAAGAACAAAGCACATGCCACGTGTTCTCTGAGCGTGCCACTGCCGCATCACATTCCTTGTCTTTGGCTACAGACTTTTCAACCCGGCGCAGATGGGGACAGTCGCTGGTGGCTGCAGGAGCTCTGCAGCACTGCCCCCATGATCCCCGCATCCCGCTGCCGCCTCCGGCAGCTCCTCTCTGCAGTACGACTGCTCCTTTCCTGCGATCACCACTCGTGTAACGGTTCAGACCTTTGCTGACGATGGCTGCGGGGCCAGCCTTTTTTTGTCTGCTGCTTTCATTGAACAGAGCTCAGTTACAGCGGACCCCGGAGGGGCCGCAGCAACACTTACCAGCCGCCAGCTCTTCTTGCATGAGCAGAGCTGTACAGGACTCTGCCAGCCCGAGGGAAGAGGCAGATGGAAAAGGTGAGCCTTCACACTGGGTCCTCTTTAGACCTGTAATTGGTGTGCACCTTGTTACTGGTACAGCCAGCTCTGACCCACTGGAAAGAACTGTGCAAAGGAACAATAAAAGGCAATTTTATTGAGAGGAAGCATATAAAAGGTAACCTGTAGGCCATCAGATACCTGGTCCCAACAGAGGGGAACCACTGATGTCCTGAGAAGAATGTGGGCTTTGAATTAATGAAAAAGGAAAATGGCAAGACAGAGGATTAAAACAGATTATTAAATTTAACTACATCTTTATTGAATTGTGCATATTCCATTGTATAATGATCTATATTGGGTACTCTATAATGTAGTATTTCTTTTGTCCTCTCCCATGCTTAAAAAAGTATATTTATACATATATTTATATATATTTATAATATGGCAAAGCTCCCCCCAACCTGAAGCTATCAGTCTAAAAGAGCTTTGATTTTTTTTCTTTATTTTTTTTTTTTTTTGGAAAGGGAAGAAGAGGGGAGGCAATCCCATTGAAAGATAAAATGTGCAATTTTCTTTTTAAAGCAGTAAACATGAATGTATTTACAGCACTCGGCACAAGTTTGCTGCACAGACAAATCATCAATGCAATGACGCTTTTTCCTTACATTTGCATCCCCAGTATTACACAGAGTATCACCAGTGGCTGCGAAGGATTCGTGTAAGCCATAAAACAAACTGCTCCTCCAGTTACTTCCTGGTCTGCTGCAGTGCATTAGAAGGAGACCCAAGACCTGCATTTACAACTTGTGACAGAGCATTTCGTTTTCCTTTCAGAAGTACAAGCTTTATAGTGCTGCACCAAATCAGCAGCAGGGAGCCCTGGGCAGAAGTTCTTTTGCCAAGCTGTCGGTTGCCCCTGGCCCTCGCAGCTGCGTGCCCGGTGCCCAGCGCCGGTTAAAGGCAGGCGCAGCGTGGAACGGCCGCAGCCCTGTTCTCTTGCCCAGCAGCTGCTGCAGAGCGGCAGCACTTCAGCTTCTGGCAACCTGGCCTCAGGAGAGGCTGGTCAAGCACATCTGCGTACCTGGAATTTGGCTTTCAATGCATCTTTGGCATCTCAGGAAAGGTAGGAGGAAACTTTTCCACTGTAGGGAACAGTTGGTTCAATTCCTAAGTCTCCTAAAAGACAAGTCACCTTTACGCAATTAAATAAGGGGGGAAGGTGTGTCCAAAATCTGTTACTCAGGTTCCTGCTCCCTCATTTCCCTCACTAAATCCCTGCCGTGGGGGGGTGCATACAGCACTAGTTCCTGTTCCCCATGGTCTTCCAGCTCCTCTAGCTCTCCTCACCAAAGATGCAGGTTTGTGATGAACAGCGAGCTCACCAGGTCCTTGCCCTGCTGAGTGCCTCAAAGCACCAAGGAGCCATCAGCCCAAATCGCTAGTTTTCCCATGCTGGTGGCAAACGAGACTTTACTTGGTGAGGGCTGAGCACGTGTTGTCACCTCATTGGCAGTGCAGCGTCTTAAACTTTTCAAAGCTAGACTCAGCCTGCGCTGAGAGCTGTAGCGAGTGCTGACCCCGGCAACATAATGCTGGTGGTGTCGCTCTTCATGGGCATTTCATTGAAGGAGAAAAAGAATTCAGAAAGGAAAATCACTCAACTTCAGCCAAACTTACAATTCCAAAATCAAAGCTTGAAATGCACCAGCACATTACTGGGGATAGTTTCTCCTAGACATTTTTGTAGTGTTAAATCCTCCTGGGTCTGGCGCCTGCCCCAATCGGGCGAGGGAATGCAGAGCTACCCACCAGGAGCCACAAATGGGCCTTGGGAAAACATCTCCCCCAAAGTAAGACTCCCCTCAAGTCATCACTCTGGATTTGAAGCAATAATCATTAAAACCCACTTATAACCTTATTTTGAGTACACAAATTTACCTGCAGTGGTACCACTGGATTCAAACAACTTCGCTCTATGCAGTTTTATGCAGTAAGCAGAAAAAATTATCTTTTGCCCTTCTGCTGCTGAAATGGCACTTTTGGTTCTTTTAACGGTGGAAGAAATAATTTTAACTCAGAGGAAAGCTGCCCCCACTTTACCTCTGAGAGGATTTGAGTTATCTGGTTGTCTAAGAGCACAGAAAGAAGAAATCAGAAAAACCTTCAAATGTGCAACTCCAGAACTGTAAATCTTAAAATGCACTTGTTGAAAAACAAAAACAAACCTGCTCCCTCTCCCATCAGACCTGAAACCAAAGTGAGCCAGGGACCTTCACTTTTTTCCCTTTATTGTCAGGCAGTCACTGCTGCCCTGCAGGAACCGCAGAGTATGTTCAGGAGAGGAGCTCTTTGGCTGTAAGGTCATGCACCAAGTCGGGGCAAGCAGTGGTGGTTTGCCACCCGAGGAACCCACTGCACAGGGCAAAGCAGGAGCTTTCCTCCTCCACAGAAAACAGGACTCTTTTATTGTGAGACTTGTGCCTAACCTGCTCCCCCAGCCACAGGTTTTGAAAGGCCAGACACCACCTGTAACGGTTTCCTATGGTTTGTTTAGAATCCGTGGGGTGTTTTGGTGTGCTGGGTTTTTTTTTTAAAATAGGTTCTCCTCTGATTAGTGCTGATATTAAGGGCCTAGTCTTCCCTTCCAAAGCAACTCCTCGAGATCTGAATTACAATGAAAATGTCTGAGAAAACAAGGTCCCTGCTTGCTACCCTCGCGCTGCAGGCATGGAGAAACCTGGCTGAAGGGCAGGGACCCTGCTGCTCAGAGGTGGATGCTGCTGCTGCGTGGCAGAGAGGAAGACCACATCTGGAACAGCTTAACGAACGCTGCTGCATGCTCTCAGTTGCCCTGCAGCAGCGAGGCTTTCCCCAACACCCATCCATTTCATCAGGTAGCGACTGCAGCCGTACGCTCTTCGTATTTTAGGATCAAAGCACCTGCTAGCTGTGTGCAGAGCATGAAAGCTCAGCTCTCGGGCTCATTTTAATCGTGCCAGAAGGATTACAGCCCATGTTTGTAGCAGGAGGCTTCTTGTGTGTCGGAGATCTGGCCCCTTTGTTTTCTGATGTAAATAAATATAATCATGCAAGTATGAGACCAGCGCACACAGGGAAAAAGAACTTACTTGCAAATAAGGCATAAGCACTTGCTGCCACAAAACCAGGAAATACTGGAAAAGCAAGTTACAATGAGGGGGTCTCATAAGCCGAAAGGGCAACCAGGTTGTCTGAACCACGCTGTAGCCAAACTTCAGTGCCCAGCTGGGACGACAGCAGGCTGCAGCCACTTGCTCTTTTTCCGTATCACTCCAGGTTCGGAAGTAAGCTGTAACAGGGAATACAGGCTGCCGCTTTTGCTGACGCTCATTCTTTTTGCTGCAATCTTAAGAGTTAAACTTCTGTCTCCCAGCGAGCTGTGCTGCAGCCCGCAGGAGTGAGCATGGACTGACTGGGTAAATGAATGAACTCGGGCACAGGAAATGAGAACAAAGCTCAAATGCCTCTGAAGAAATTGCACTCAAAACATTGCTCTGCTGAGCCCAACGCCCAGAGGTACCTGCACAGAATGAACGAAAGAAAAAGGGCTGGAACTGACACACACCAGTGGAGCTGTCCTGGGGGAAGAGAACGGATGGGGCAAGCAGAATTCCCTGAGTGCTCTCACCTGGAGCACAGGCTCAGCCCAGATGCGTCTTGCCAGGGAGTGAGGACTCGTGTCCACTGACCTGTCAGCAGCAAGAGCTGGGGAGTTGGTTAGGATGTATCTATCTGCGCACCTTTTGCTCCACTGGTGGGCGTGAGCCCCGGGAGCCGCATACAGTACAAAGCAGCAGGAGGGCCGATGTTGGAAATTACAGCACCCGTGAACTGCAGTATAGCGTGACAACCTGCCTGGGGAGGTGTTCGCCAGCTACACTGAGCGTGCTTGAAATCAACAATGCAAATGCTTTTAAGGACACTTTATAAGCACAAAAATAGTAGGAACAAAACTTTGTGAACAATTTGAAAGATACAAAAAAGTGCCTTTCCATAGCAGTGCTTTAAAAAAATGCACACAATGGTATATACTTATTGCTCAAAAAAACTAGTCTGAAATCATAAAACAATTTCCAGAGGTGCTGAAACAGATTTTTAAAAAATCGTATGAAACAGGTCAGCAGAGACAGCACCATTAATTTTTCTCTTTTCATGATGCACTTTTTCAAAACTATATAGTTATAATGCGTCATTTTCCCACCCCTCTAATGAGCAAAGTTCTTCTCCTAGTCATAAATTATTTCCAGATTTATTTTATTATTCGGATATTTTTTTTTTTTAAAAAACCACTTTCTTAAAAAAAAAAAGGAATGGGGGACACTGTCACAATATTTCTTAAATCTATCAGCCTGAATTACTCTAATGAGAGATTAGTTTACATCTTTTTTACATGGCCTGAGGATACTGTCAGGTCAAGCTACTTCCTTTGTTTCCTCCTTTGTAGGAAGGAAAGCATTTAAAACTTGCCTTTGTTTGGAGAAAAGGTCAGCAGACAGTAAACATTTGCCATCTGAGCCTCGACAGCATCCCCGCTGTGAGGAGGGACGTTGTACCAACCATCGATGGGGCAGGTACAGTCCAAGTATTTTAGTTACTTTACAAAGGTTGTGCCCCACTACCCTGCAACGAACGCGGGTGCCACAAGACCACTTAGGCTAACTACACCGCCTCATCACAAGGCCTGAGTAGCGGGTAAGACCCTACACTGAAGCTACCTCAGAAAAAGGACTCTAGCACTTGATCTGGTGATTGTGAATTGGTGGCAAACAAAGCAAAACCACTTGTCTATTTCCTCCTCCTATGGGCCCTTCAATTAAAGGATTAGCAAATGTTACTGCCTCTCAAGGGTGGGTTTTTTCCCAGTCTTCTCCCTTGACTGCTAGAAGGGCAACTTTGTAATGAACAGGTTTATTCACTGGTTGCAGTTTCTGCTGGGTCACAGAGAGAGAATTCCCACTGTGCTTGGCCTGAAACTACCACTCCTTTTTCTAGAAGGGAAAGTGTCCCTGACAATTTCTAATGAATTACAAACAATACTTTCTTTAAGCATTTCCAGACACTTGTTTTTGTAAAGATAACAACACATCTACCAGGGACAGACAAGGCGAGGCTGTACGCTGTGTATGCTTGTGCGAGAACGTCACGCTCTCTGCAGACACCTACCTGTTCATTCAGGGACAGAATTACACGTACACGTGATGTAGCAGCGTGGGCCAGCCTCGCGGGTCGGCATCGATTGCAGGAGTCCTGGCAGCTTTCAGAAGGGGTCAACACAAATATATTCATGTTGAGCCACAGAAACAAATAAGTGAGCCTTCTGTAACGTTAGAATGCACAATGGATCGGAATAGTACTTACTTATCCTACTTACTGCATGGACAGATAGCTCTGAAATCAGTTGCAGCAATGTATATTTTTAAACTATTTGGAAGGGAAGGGGAGGTTCTTTATAGTATAAATATATTTCACTCCAGCCCACTATATATAAAATCTATTTTCTTCCTCAGACCATACTCATTTTCAGTAGTATTATGACCAGAATGTTTTGGTATGTTGCATCTGTACTTGTCGATCAATGGCCAACGTACAGTTACTGGCAGAACACCTCAGCTCTGCACCATTTACCCACCACACACTGCCAAGAGGTCTGTGGGGTGGGTTTTTTTCTTCCTTTCTTTAAAGTGCCCCCTACATCTTCATCTTTGTGGTAAGATTTGACTAGTTACAGCGTTCGATTCCAGATCATATAGTGACTGAAACAATAAATACGGTTCTACAAAAACATTCTGGTTATCTTCTATAATTGCGACAAAATATATCACAATATATTATATACCTACACTTATAATACATGCACAAACATGTCTCACGTGGACAGACACGACAAAAAATTATCTCCCTCCCCTCCCCTAAATGCAGAAAAAGTAAGAAAATGGGGTTTTGGTCCAATCCATATGAAGGATAAAAGAAACTGAAAGGATAACTCAATGCCTCTCTACCCACCTTTCCCAATAAAATATGAACACTCCCAAGCCCCCAACTTTTTTGGCCTAGCCGTGAAAGGGGAATGTCTTTACATCTAGCCTTAGCTACGCTTTGAGATCACCTCTTTTGACGGGACTGCCATCCACATCCCCACATTCCCTCCAAGTGCGTGAGATCGCAGGTTGGTTGATCACGAAGCAGCCCGCAAGTCATGGAGAGCACTGGCCCCTGGGGATTGACTACCAGTCCCGTGACAGCTTGGTATTCTGATCCCTTTTGGGAGGTGCAGGGGGTGGCCCCCTCCGTAACGTTGCATAGCCTGATATATGACTGCCCCCGAAGCTGCTCGTCTTCTGCTGGTCAGCCAGAAGCTCCGGTGGAGGTGGAGGCAGGGCCATGTCATCCATGGTGGCTGTGGGCTCTGTTCTGGACATCCGCGTGGAGGAGAGGGAGCCATGCCGGGTGATGGATTTCCGCTGCAGCGTCCGGTTGAGATCTGCCAGGAATCCCGGCTGAACACTAAGGCTGGACTTGGGCGACGTGGGCACTTGAGGGGCAGCTGACCCTGGTGGCTCTGTGACCTCTGCCTGCGTCAGTCGAGTGCTGTCATTCCGCTTGGGACGTGTGGGTGGCGGGGCTTTTTTCACAGACGGTTTTGACCACACCTGAGGCTGGGGATTGACAACAGCGACTTTTGGGGAGGTGCTGCCTGAAAACACAGATGGGATCTCAACCGGCGGGAGAGGAAGATCTATTTCAGGTGGTGGTGGTGGAAAGTCCGAATCAGATGGTGGTGAAGGGAATTCAACCACAGGTTCCTTTCCAGACACAACCAGAGCAGGAGCCTTGGCTGGGATCCCTCCTTGAGGAAGGACAATGGGCAGGCTCACCCCAGAAAGGTTGAGCTTTCCTGGCTTTGGAGGGGCTGCAGGAGGTGACGACTCCTTGGAAGGAGACCCTGATGACTCTGGTGGGTGTGCAAATTTGCTGACAAGGCGGTCCACTGAAGGTCTCTTGGATTCGTGGTACTCAGTGGAGCTGGTGGACTTGATGCTGGAGTTTCGCTGAGGTGTTGGAGGTGGTTTCTTCCCTCCAGGGCTTGATGTCTTGCTGGTCTTTTTGACTGGAGACCCTGATTTGTCAGGGGGGGGAGAACCTGCAGAGGAAGCTGGGGAAGGAGGTGGAGGAGGAAACACTAAGCTGCTCTCTGGTGGAGGAGGGGGGAAATCTGGTGAGGGAGCAGAAGCGGGCTGCCATTTGGGCTTTGCCTTCACTGCTGGAGGTGACTGTGGAGCCACGCTCAGCGGAAGGGGTTTCAGGGGCTGGGGCTCAGTGGCAGGTGGAGTGGGAGGAGGTGGGAACTGGCTAACTATCTGTTTCACCACCGATGGCACTGGGGACTGAGGGGAGGGAGGAGGCTTCACCGAGAAGCTCTGCTGCTTTGGGAACGTTGGTGGGGGAGTGGGGCCGGGAGGGGCAGGGGGCAGTGGAGGCACCTGGGGAGAGGTGACACTTGGTTGTTTCTTTATTGCAAGGGGCACAGGGGAGGTGACATGTGTGACCCCTGGTGACATTGCCTTTCCACTAGGCTGGGGGG
>VZZY01022049.1:49613-126481 GCA_013400335.1 Eurystomus gularis | reverse complement strand
GGGGTTGCCACTTTTGTCTGTGGGGACACAGGGGGTGCAACAGGTATGAAGGCCCGACCTGCGGGCTCCACTCGGGCCTGTTGGGAAGGGGTTTTTAGTGAAAGTGGAAAGGGAGAAAAAGGAGCATAGAGAGAGAGGGAGGGAGGGAAGGAGACAAAGAGATTATAAAGTCAAGGTCTAAATGTGCCTGTCATGAAAAATTGAGTGGTAGATTACAGCATGCAGGAAGTATTAGCGAAACAACGCAACGAGGGACAATTCTGCACAGTGACGAGCCTGGACGCCGCAGGCTGTCCGGGCCGGCAGGGAGGGGAGCTGGCAAGGATCAGTGGAGCCAGGTCTGCTCCACGCTAGGCCGAGTACCAGGGAGAAAATACCCCGGCCTTGTCACTGCTGTGGGGCAGCAGCTGCGCGCAGTGAGAATCACCTGTCCTCCTCTGGGCAAGTGTAACGACTCAGAGCACTCCTCAGAGTGCCGCAGGCCATGACAGAGGACATCAGGCAGAGCGAGAGGCTCTGCAGACATCTCGGCTCAGGAAAACTACCATTAAACCGTACGTGGCCTCCTAGAGCCTCCGTCAAGCCTTTACCTTGGTTAGCTCAGGCCTTGCACTGTTCAGTGTTACAAAAAGCAGAAATCCTGAACTGCTCTAAAACACATGAAGAGCAAGCTCTATGCAGGAATACTACTGAGATCCTTCCGCTCTGCATGCTCTAATATCCAAGATGGCAAGGAAAAAAATAAGGAGAAAGATGGAGAACTGAGGTTTCCTAGGAAAATTTCCCCAGAAAGAAACGTTTAGAGATCTGCAAAAGAAAGTTAGCTTGGGAAAGAAAAGCTACACATGCAGCTATTACGTTAGGCAGAAAAAGAAAGGGAAGATGGGGAAACGCTGACTAAGGGAAGGAGCAATGGGAAAGCAGCAGGCAGTGTTTTAGTCTACTTGTTGGGTTTTGCTCAAGTTAAATTGTTTCTCTAAAATTGTAAGCCTACATTCCTGCCAAAAAAGTTTATAAACATCCTCCTAAGGGGTTTGGCTGCAAGGCAAGTTGTGGATTTCACAGTGCACAGCACAGAAACATGCATTAGAAATGCAACATCAACATGGCAACTGACCGCTCTCGGTACCTACACTTCACGGATAGATACTCTGCCACACGTTAGCCCAATTATGCTCATTTGCACTGTACGAGCCGGTTTGCATATTGCTTTGTTCTAAACGCAGCTGCACAGAGTTTCTATATGCACAGAACACGACCCAAAGGATTAGAGTCAGAAGCAGCAAACAGCGATTTACAACACACACGGGCTGTGCCTCTACCTGTCACATCAGGTCTGGAAGGCAAGGATGTAACAAGTTCTGGAGCTATATCAAAGTGTTCATGTAACAAAACAGGAGAGAAATCTTGATCTCTTGCAAGTGTTAGTCTGTAAATAACCATTCTCCCAATCACCCAGGTTAATGAATTTTCACATAGCACCACCTGACCTTAATTGTGCCCTGTATAAGGCACCACGGGTGTGCTGACCTTAGCTGTGCTGAGCTTCACTTTTGACACCTGAGACAGCAAAAGGCAACAGGAGAAATAAAAGTGGCATAAAACAAACAGAGAGGAAGACCAGGCATCACAGAACAGCCATCCCTGAACAGCAAGACCCTGGCGAATCTTAAATTTGTCACTTAAGGTGCACACAGTGAGCATGTATTTTAATGCCTGTTGTAGCATTCCATTGGAAATAACACGTTCAAAACCTAACGAGCAAAATCAGACTCAATGAGATCTTCACTGCCCAGCTGTGAAGAATACGAACAGATGAATGAAGTAGTCTTTGGGAAAGCAGAAATCTTTCAAAATATGAAGCGGACAGATTACCTGTATTTTGAAAAATGATGGGGGTTTAACCTATTAATTAATCGATAATTGAAACAGAGAGGAATTTTCCTCGTATCTACTGAAGACCATCATTTTCACAGTGGGCAAACTGAGCACTCAGGACAGAACTCCTCCCATCTCCACAGAAACAAATTAAATTTCCATAACCAGAAACATACTGAGTGACACTCTCTTTATAGAACCTTGAAACAGATCATTGTCCTTGTTTGTCCCCATACCTATGGGATGTCCTTCTGTGTAACTTGAAAAACTACTTATTGCACACTATCAATTCATATTTGTGACATGCCTTTTCATGACTATCTGGAACTCTCTGAAATGCTATAAAAAGAATAATATATATATATATTTTAAAATAACAACAGTGCTTTTTTTCCTGAGGAAACAAGCTTTTGCAATTGAACTGTTTGCCACCTCTCTTCCTATGGCAGTTGCTTTTGGATTGGTTAGCAAATTCCAGTCAAATATGACAGACTGCTAGAAATCTCAATATATATTCAACTTCTAGAAATGGTTGTTAAGTTACTGGCACCTGGTAAATGGGAGAAAAGCAGGCAGAGCTCACCCATTTTTAACTTGTTGTGCAGTTCGCTACTGGCCAACCAGTACAACACCCTGGCTGGCTGGCTGGCTAGCCCCAGCGTCAGCTCCCTGCTGAGCCAAGGCATGCTCTGTCCTGCCCTGCTTGCTGAGGGCAATGAGACAAGGGTGACCAGGCGGCAGAGAGCTGCTGCAGAAGGGGAAGGGCCATGATGGACAAGTCCTGCCCGTATGAACTTCTTAAGCCAGCTTTGTCACCAAAGCACTGTGGAGTAACTACCTCTGAAATAACTGTTTGGAGACTAACCTGCCTAAAGCCAGCATGTCTTGGCTGCAACTGCAACTGCCTTTTCATGTAAATCACAATTTTTTAAACACTGTTGTTTCCTTTCTTGCCACAGTTTAACATTTTCCACCGCCAGTCTGATTTATTATTTAAGTTTCTTGGGCCAGACGTGTACAGGATAAAAAAGCATGTACTGTAGTTTCACTGAAGGTAAGTTTGTCACCAATTTACTCAGAATTTTTTAACATGGCTTTGAATGAGAATTTTACACAGTTAATTTCATTTGGGTTCTTTGGAAATTTTAGGGCAATCCATTCACCTGTGCTATGTATGAGGAAGAGAAATACACCTTTTCTTGGATTTGTTCATAGAAAGAAATTCAAATTGATGAAATCTTGAAACACGGATGGCCCTAACAAGGAGCAGTCGGAATATTTCATTTTTAAAATGGTTTTAATCAGAAAACACAAAAATTCTTGGGGTTTATTTAAATGAGCAATTGCTAGCAGCACTATGGACTTTGTAAGAACAACAGGGACCTCACTGTGGTAAGCTCCAAACTTTCCTCTAAAAGATCACAGAGTGCAGCATCAATATTTTCACATTAAAATCAAAACTTTAGGAAACAATAACATTCCGGGTCTCATAGCAGTACCCTTTCACCTCTGTCAGATACAAGCTAGACAGACTCATCTGTTTGCATCTACCTCACTCCTGCAGAAATGACGCACCCTGTGCACATACACAAGCTGTCTGCTGATGAACATGCATCAGAGGTGTTGCACTCATGCGGTAGGAAAACACGGATCACAATTTAGCAAGCTGCATTCCTGGGCTGAGTACTATGTTACTACTAGAATCAGACCATTTCCAAGCCAGCAGGCACTGCAGAGAGGGTGTGAATCCCAAAGAACACAGCCGTGCCAGTTTTCACGTTGAGCCACGTGTGCTTTCTCATTTGAAAATGAGATGTTGCGTTTTATTTTTAGTCACTTATCCGATGGACCAATGTCAGGTGTAGTGATGTACGGTTTTAGTTTTAAAAAGCTTGCTTCTCTAGCTTGAACCTGGGGTCTGGGGAAGATTCAAAACTGACAGGAGTGACAAAAGCTTCTCATAGCACCCTGCCCGTGTACTTCCTCGTATTACTCTGCAGTTAATACTGATGTAATGGCTGTTCAGGAACCTGGCAATTCCTTTGAGCCTGATAACAAACCAGCTTAAGTGGCAATTCTGCTGTGTTTGGAAGTATTCCCCAGGAACTACACCAGTCAACTACCACAGAAAGGACAGAAAGCTAACCAAACCACAATAGACCTGATCCCCAGGCTTCTGTGGGTTAAAATCTTTTATAACTCTCTACCAGCAACAGGAGATAACAAATCTGCCTCAGTCCACAACTGCTGTCAATTTCAGTACTTTTGCTTTGACCATATCTATGGTCACTGTTTCCCTTTCCATCAAATTATAACATAAAACATCTGAGCAAAAACTACCAGTGTTCTTCTTAGATATATCTGCATTCAGGTCTCAGTTATTCACACCTTTACAATGAAAGATGTGGCTAGTTAACTAGCGAAGATCTTAGTGAAAGAATTTCATTCAACTTGTTAACAGCTGATCTTTTTATTTTCTCTTTATTTAACATTAGTTAATAGGATCCTATGGGAAGGGCTGTGTAATGCCTTTGAACAACAGAGGCCTTCTGTGCACATAAAAGCAAGAACAAAAAGTTCCAGGGCCAAATTCCCTGAAGTAGTGATTCCTGAAAAAACAATTATATGGCAGTGTATGTCAATAACAGAGTAAAAAGAGAAGAAATCCCACTCAAGACAGAGGTGAAGAGGTATCGCTCTGTCTTGTACATTTTGTTGGGCGTTGGTTGTCAAACTAAAGTCTTCTTGTTACCTTGCTGGATTCCTCCAGTTGAGTGCCTCGTTTCCAGGCCTCAGAGAACATGGAGCTGACAATACTTTGGGAACGGACATGTCCAGCTGGCTGGGTGTCAGAAACTCCACTGTCAGACTGATTTGAATGATTTGATTGAGATTCTGTTTGGAAGAAAGTTAAGAAACAATTAGCATGTGTTTCTGAATGTAACAGTAATTTGATGTACTTACAATGCAACTCTGTGACATTTACTGGTCACACTTGTTAAACGTGTTACTCCCCCACAGGACATTGTTCCCACTAACTACTACAGAAGCTTTAGCTCATATCCAAGCTGTTGCCATCGGGAAAACAAAACTACAACAGATCCCTGGTACTAACCAAATTTGAAGCTCCACAAAGATGACGGTGTGTTAGATATGCTGCAAAGTAAAAACACTGCGTTGTATAGGTTCTGAAACACCCAACAGCTCCTGCACTTCGGGAAAAGCTCCATTCCATGCAATGCATGCAGCCTCCTCTCTCCAGCACTCCTTCCCAGCACCACCTTAGAAACAGACACTGGATACAGGCTGAGAACAGGCAAACTACGCTAACCGAGGCAGTAGTCTGCTTCTGACTGCTCCATCCCTCAAGGGAAGAGGAGGAAAGACTGCGACTAGCAAACAGATGATGCTCTGGGTCCACAGGGTACCTTGAAAAGACAGCAGCAGCCACTGCCAAACCAATTTATCCAGCCTGGCACCTGCTTTCTGTGTAGTCTCAAGCTGTCCTGGGAAAAAAGAGCATCTGGGCACAAGCTGGACTGCAGCTCTGGCAGAACATTCATGGCTGTTGGGCTCTGGCTCAGCACCCCATAAGAGAAACTTACAGAAAAAACAGAAACTTATGACAAAAACGTACAGCTTGGATGAAGAAACTGTCAGTAAATGAGAATTTACTGCTACACCGGGCAAGCTGTGCCACACAGTTGAAAAAATATGGTGCCTTCCCAGTTAAGCTAAATTTCCTTAGCCCATTCTCACAGGCTACTTTCTGAATCTCTCCAGTTTAGTAGCATTACTTCCTGACCTGCATCCGCGATGGACAAAACACTTTCATGCAATACCCTGTCTTCAATAATTAAACTTGCACCTGAGGGTTCAGAATAACCTGGCAAAGTATCAGTGAAATGAGACTATATAAATATAAACCATCCATCAATTTTTAAACTGTTATGTGCCACAAAAAAATAGTCCCAGTCCAACTGGGAGGTAAACAGGAGCGTGTTACTGCAGGCACGCACACTCTGACACAGGCACAGAAACAGTACTTTTCACAGTTTGTCTCTAAAGAGATTGTTTCGATCTTTGCCTTCGGGCAGGGACTATTTCTTATTTTCCAATTTCAAATATTTCAGGCAACAAAAGCAGTTTAAGAGCTACAGACACACTATGTATCATTAAAGCATATATCTGATTTCTTTTTTCAAGTAGGTGAAGATAGAGGCATCAGGAATTTGAAAGGAAGTTTCCTCGTCTCACTATCAGAAAAACATTCTTTTTTGGAGGTGAACAAGAAAGTACAGCATGTTCCAAATACACACACCGCAGCAATTAGTGTAATAAAATAGGTTTTCATATGTTTTTATAAGTATGTTAAACAGAGAGTCTATGTTTTAGACTAAATATAGCATAAAAGACTTTGGAGAAACAAGTCCGTTCCCCACAATAGTCTCTCCTGAGGTCTCCAGATAGCAGATGATAAAAAAGGTAATGAAATCTTTCTATTATGAAACATATCACATTATTACCTGGCAAACTAGATGAGCTGGAGCCTGACTTGATGCTAGAGCTAGACAAGGAAGTCCAGTCATATGCCGATTCTGTTCTCTTCAGTGCTTCCTGATAGTTCATGTATAGTTGCTTCCCATACTAAGCAAAAGAACAGACAAATTTAACAACTGTATATAGGCTGTGTACCCTTTTCAGACCGTTGAGCTCCATCCCTGCCTTCTCTATTCCACATTTTTTCCCCCAGAAAGAAACAGCAAGCTCTTTGTTAAGGAGCTCAGGAAACATTAATTTTTTATGAGTGAATTGCTGAAAGAAAGACAAACAGTTTATTTATGCTAGAAGAGATAGTGTCAAGCAAGAAATGGGCCAATGAATAAACTAAGCCAGCCTGGGGATCTTAGGGGGGGGAAAGGAAAAAAAAAAGTTTTCTCAATTCTCTTTTCCTATAAGCCTTCTTTTTAGAAGTCTGTAAGGGAGCTGGCTAAAGTCTTGCCACGATGGCAGTTAGAACTTTGTCATGTGACAGAGGCACAGCAGAAACAAGAAGAAAGGGCCCAACTACTGAATTACATGACAACAAAGCCTAACAATTTTGCTAGGCAATGAGATACATAAGATTGTACAGTTTATGTTCAGAAGAGTTAATCAGAGGGAAATTAGATGTAGCATGTATTTAGCTAAGTAACTGTACATGTTCAAACAGGTAATGACAACAACTCATGACAACAGTGCAAGACTGCCTAGAGGAGGTTACCTTAGCAATGCGGATGCCATTGATCCATTGGTGTAGAGTTCTTACATCATCACAGCACAGATACTTAATATACTGGGATTTCTTCTGGATCTGAGGATGCTGCAGAAAAGTTGTTAAGCCTCATCAATATTTTAATAGCTAAGAATACAAGGAAAGCCATTTATCTGTTGTCTGTGCAGACAAACATAATGCTAGAAGCTCTTAATAACAGTCTGTGTTTGAGTCCACTTTAAAATGTTTGAGAGATGACACAGTGGGGAGTGCTTCACAAACAGTTTGGCAGTGTGTTCACTGTGCACTGATTTTAGGTTTGAAACACTAAGAAAGGGTGAATCTTGTAGCATTTTAGTGCTGTACCTTCCACCTACCAACAGAGTCTTCTGTATCTGTAAGGCTCTTTAGAAATTTTTATTCTCCTAGGCCAAGCGATCAGAACAGTGTCAGCTTGAAAAAACCTTTCCCAAACACAAGCAAGAGACTGCCAAAGGGTAGAGTTGTCTCCTTTCACTGCTCTCTGGACTAACTCATCATGTGAAGGAGACAAGTGATATTTCACCTTCCTCTCACACCAAAACACATGGGAGGAAAACAAACACACTGGTCGTCTCTGCTTTTACATGGCTTGAGTGAGACACTCCACAAATGACATGCTGTTAAGCGCAGTTCCATTTTCAGCTTGTAGAGCCTTCAAGGTCCCCATCCCACTGACACAGGGCTATCATCTAAAATACTTGCTGCTTCTACATGCATGTATAAAAAAGAAAAGGCGCTGTATTTATCAATTTAGTAGTCAGGAAAGAAATGCATTTTTTCAAAGCTCAGATGCTGGAAATCATTCTGGATGGATTATTCAGTTGTTTCCTGTCCAAGCTGCAGAAGTTACACGTATCACAGCTGTCAGGGCAAGTCTGAATACTCGAGCTCTTATCACTTCCTCTGTTAGCTTACAGTTCAGTGACACAGAGTTTTGCTAGATGATCACACGTATTTAAGTTTTACTGAAGACCGTCTAAAACATGTATCAAAGAACTCTTAATTTCTTTTCAAAATGTTTTATCCTGTTGTCTTCCAAACAAAGTTATTTCAAAATGAACGTGAACATGTTTATCTCCATAATCAGAATATACATAATTAACTTCATTATGATATTAGGTATTTGTTTTCATTTTTCACTTCCAGCCTCTTTCACATACACGTTGTATAACAAAGAAGAGTCTACAGAAAGATAAATGACTACTTTGCTAACAAGCCATCTTTTCCTGGACATGTTCAAAAATTTGGCTATATAGAAATAAAATAGCCTCTCAGAAATCTAACATTTAGGACCAAGGAGCTAATATTATAAACTAGCATACAAATGTTACATTTAACAACAGCACAGCACCTGTACTGCACAGTAAAGCTCAAGATAAACCAAGGAAGCAAATATGTAAAGACAAATCCTTTTCAGACTTCAGTAAGAACTGGCCTTTCAGTTTGTATTTGCCATTCATCTCCCAAAAAACATGTTCAGCTTAGTGAAACTTTGCGGCACAAAACTGAGCTTCTATTAACAAAAAACCAAACAAAAAACAACCCCAAAAAACCAACAAACAACCGGCATAGCTTCTACACATTGCTACTAATATAAAACATCGATGTAACACCTTAAGAACTGAGGAAGGCAGAACTCAATCCTGCTTAATATAGCAATGTGGTCTGAAAACATAGCTTCACTTTGCCTAAGTTACCCAACTTGTTTAAAAAAATCTGCCTAGATAAGACAGAGTCTGGTTTACTCTGTGTGGTCAACAAGTCTGAAAAAATAACTCACTATTAACCTTTCCAGATGATGTGGATAGGAAGTGACATGTAATTTGGAAGAAATCAATTTACTTCAAGGAATTTATAAATACCTACAAACACTGACATTTTTGCTTTTAATTGCATTCAATTAACTGTGCCAATGACTTATAAGAACATGGAAGATATTTCCAGGGTCAGTTGTATTTCTCCCTTGATATCATGTCCCATATTTGATATTCAGCATCTACCTCTCAGTGGGCTCAAATGCACGTTGCCCTGTCTATTGGAAGATGAAATCCTTTTTTTACACAGTGGACAGGCAGCCACACACTCTAGGCACATAACACATTCTCATCTACAGATCAGGGAAAGTAAGAGATGAAAGGAAAACTTTCAGTGCAACTAACCATCACTTGTTACTTGCACCATTTTCAAATCCATGAAGGCACTTTACTTGCTGTGAACGTACTGCGAAGACCTGTTTTAAAATAGCTGCTTTTTGCAGGAACTGACACCATTTCGAATGCTGTGTGGTAGTAAAGAGAGACTGGGAGATGAGTTGATGCAATTTAAAATAACTTGAAATACTCAAGTTATTAATCTCACAGTTTAAGATCAGGTCACTGCTTTCATAACATTTTTGGTTTTTTCATTTTGGTTTGGTTTTTTTTTGTACTTGTTCTTTCTACCTGTCCTTTATACTCAGAAGTTTCTTCCTTTACAGCATCCCCTGTCCCCCAGGTTGGCCAATATGGGTAGACTTGACTCTCTAGTACCATTTTCTGCGTAACTCTGGACCTACACTCGAAGAAGAAGCAACTCTCTGAAGTTTGCATTTCAAGTGGTATTATCTCACTGAACCTGAATTCATGTAAGGTACAGAGTTGCCAAATGGAAAACGAGCACAATATTACACTTTAGAGTATGAGGAACAATTAAATAGACTGGGACTCATCAGTCTGGAAGTAAGACAATTCAGGGCAACATGAAAACATTTACATGTCATGAGAAGTATAGAGAACATGCAACAGCTGTTCACTAAGTGTTCACTTCCTATACAAGAACTAGAGGAAAAACAAATGGAAAGCAACTGATGGTTCAGAACAAGTACAAGAGTGTACAAGGTGCACTCAACTGCTACAGCATTGTAAAGTTTCTAATTTTTCCCTAAGCAGCTTATAAAGAAAGGCCACTGTCATAGAAACAGCGTGCTAGATGAATCCAGTAAAGCCACTGTTCTGCTGCCATCTGTGATCTTTTTGCCTCCCCCACCTCACAATCCACCTGAATCTTCTGGCAGGTGGAGGGAAGCGATTCATAGCCATTTCTTCCCTTTGCACTAGTCCCCACATGGCATTCTCTCGTGTTTTTTACTGTATTTCTGTCAAGAAGGCTCACTACAGCTCCACAGAAAATGTTGTTAAACACAGCTTTCTCGTTGTCACTGTAACTTGTAACCTATGGCAATTCAGATTCCTCACATGCAGAATGAAGATAATTTAGATTCGTCCTGAAATTGTTTCCAATTGTTATATTGCTATAGGAAATGTATTCTAAATTAGAATCTCACCCAGGACTAATCTTGTGTTAATCAGCTCCTGATCACAATTAGGAACTGTAGTTATATAAGGGACTAATGTTAGTGTGGAAATGTTTCAAGCTCTTTAATTGCTCTTTTCAGTACGAGAATTTTCAAAACAATTAACAAGTTACCTTTAGCACTAAGCAATAGTCTGTGGGTGCTTTGTATTTGTTCCGATAGTCCTGTCCATAGTAAACACTGACATGATCTAGCTGTAGAAAGCACACGAGATCCCGTGAGACCTAATAAATAAAAAAATTTAAAAATTACAAAATACCTTTATAAGAAAACCACATGCACTGACAAATCCAGTCTAGGGTTAAGACCCAACATTAATATAAGGTGTAGTTACAGCCAAATACTAGTTTCAATCTGATTCAGAAACTACCAATACAATAAGGAGGTACAGCCATGCATTAACTCTTGCATCAGATGTTCACTTTTAATCAGGATATCGTCCAAATTCAGTCTGTTTTTTGTGTTTTGTCTGCATTTTGCCTTTTAACAATACTTTACACCGGACTACTATGTTTATTCAGAGTTGGTATCAGAAGAAAGTAGACAGGATTGGTTGACCAGGAACTTTTTAACATCTGTTGGTTACATTTCATCTTGGTAATAATCCAGGTGTCCAAATTCCAGTGTGACTGTGAACTTTAATTAAGCGATGTGGCACTAGGCAAGGCATAGCAAAGACAAAGCTTAAGGCTGTCTCTGTGTGTGCATGATTTACCAGCCATAAACAATTCAGGGAAATTGCTTTAAAATACCATACCTTTGCCTTCCCTTTAGGGACATAGTAGATTCCAGAGGCTCGAAGAAGAAAGTAACGTTTCTTCCAAGACTTCTTACCATCCTCTTTCAGCCACAAAACTCCCTCAATCTCGGGCACGGTTACAGAACTTCCACAGAAACATTCCTGCCGATAAACACAGTAGTTTGGCAAGAGAGAAACAGACAAAAGATACAGTATGCAGTGGTGTGTTTTTGACTGCAATTCCATATTTGAAGAATACACACATTACAGTGACAGCTCTTTTTTTCACATAAGGATATGAATAAGAGATGAATTGTAGAATCTGTAAGGTAATTCAGACAAACACAATAGGGGGTCTCATAATTTTCTCAGTGCAAGAATGACAACAAAAATATTAGCAGCTACTGTAAAGATTTTCTAGACACTGCTTATCAGTAATAAGATTCCCCAATGGCTTTACTGGCTTTAAAGTCACAAGACTACCTTATAGATATAGCTTCATATGTCTAAGTATACACAAAACCAGATACAGCTATAATCCATTCAATGTGTATTTTGTTGCTACTAACTGCCAACACTACAACTTCTGTGAAGCTTCTATTTATAAAGAGCTAACAGAGGAAAACAAATGCTTTAAATACACTCCAGATTTATATGCTGCACAGAGATTTGTGAGTAATCCTAGTAGACAGGAATCTATCTATAAGATAGAAAGAATTAGACAGAATTATAACCCTCTGCCTGCCACAGCTTCAAGCATCTTCTCGATCCCAGTATTCACATGACCACTTACAAAAACCCATATTAATAATATACTAAGAGCATACATATGCTACTTAGAAGTTAAATTGTATGAGGTATAATCTAAAATTAAATACACTTTTGTGTAACTACTGGAATCATAATCATTATTCTGGAAATCATGTGGAAGCTATGATACTTCATCATGGGTACATCTCTGCAAAAATGTCACAAAACCACCAAGTTTTCAGCTCACGGAGGCTATCTTTACTATTTGCTTTATTTGCTCCACACAATTTTTGTTCTCTTTAGTTCTGCAGACCATTTAATATGTTCAATATTAGTTGACTTCCTTTTCTGTCACGTGTTTTGTAAATTTAATATTTGGTTGTTTATTTTTAAAATGTAATCAAAACAGTTTTTAACTACTTTGTTTAGTAACAAAATGAAAATAGACCAGTCACTGAACCAATGCTATAGAATTTTGTAGAGAATAACAATTTGGAGAGTACTAGTAAAAAAATATCTACCACCACAGGCCAAAAATACAAGTGACAGGTCTGCAAATTCCTGGTTTTAGCCACAGTTATGGATAACCTCATTTTGATTATCAGCATGTATGGTATTTTAGGGATTAAAGGAAATAAAGACACATTTTTATTAACTGATCATATCTGAAACAGGGTCATGTTAAAATAGCCATTATCTCAGATGTAACACATGCCATTCACAGTTGTTCAAGCACTACATTCTGCTCCATCCACCCATTTCAACCACCACAACCTTTTAGGGCTTAGCTTCAAGCTCTGCAATGGCCACTATCCCCTTTTTGGTTTTGCTGTCTTACCTCTAGCAGCACCTCTTTATTTCTGTCTGCCATCTCAGAGGTTTCTTTCTTCCCCAGAAGATAGTTCTATAACAAAAGAAAGCTTAGTATTTCTATAGGTACTCTGAAATCAAGCCAAATAACATTTCTCATTTACCTTTCTGTAGCCGTAACAAAAAAAAAAGTTACCTAAGAACAATACATTAATTGAACAAAACTTTGTTGTCCGATTCAAACTATCTGTCAGACTGCTAAATAATACATGGAGCTAAGGTACAGCCACCTTTTCCGGAAATATCAATCAGTCCATATTCCTAAGCAGCAGCCTCATAACAACACTGTCCTGGCTTTCCACAAAACAATCAGCTGCCTCCTACAATGCCTCCAGAAAGAAAAATAGTATGAACTTGAAAATTCCGCAATAAAAATATTTAGAAAGAGATCTTTAAACTTGTTACATACTGCTGTCATTTATGTGTTCAAAGAAGAACACACAGAAGCAATGTATTTGTTTCCACCTTGCCCTGACAGTTTTGCTGAACACAGGTATTCATTTTTCATGAAGAATTACTAAATACTCCTTGTCTTCTTAAAAGGCACCTAACGATGTATAGGTACTGTATCTTATTTAATAAGAAGTTTTGTACTCTTCTCCAGAAAGGACTGGGACAATGATAATCTTCCTGTTCCTAACTCCTAGCTCTTATACTGCAAAAAACCAATGTTCACAAAACTTAGCCAGTTAAGTATTTTAAAAAAAGATGAAATATTGGGTGTGTGCTGATACGTCACTCTTGTTGACAGCGCCTCACTGTATGTAGTGACAGTAAACGTATCAACTACATGCTTTTAAAAAGAATTTAGTTTTTCTGCTTCATCACAAAGCACTTGAATAAGACGTGGTTTTCAATTCTTGCCTTGACAACAACAAAATAATAATAATAAAAAAATTAAGTACACTGATGGTGTCCCAAAGGATAAGCATGCAGAACTGATACTCAGTTTCAATCCAAGAAAGTACCAAATAGATGCTATGCAAATGTAAAAGTAATCTATGACCCCAAAAGGAAATACATTACGTAAGAGTTAAGAGGTCAAGTGATATTAAATCCGGTTCTTTTCAATTCAAATTCTACAGAGAGCAACCTTCTGCTTTACTTCTTTTTTTCTCACTCCCTTACATCACCGAACTGCTGCCAGATATCGAATCTGTAGCTACCAGGCATTTGAGGTCATTTGAGAGAGAACAGGGGCCTTTCGTTTCCTAGCCAGGGAACAGGAAACAGGTGAATAAAGGCAGGTCCCAGCTTCCAAAGGGAGGGACACACACTCTCTTCTCTTGCCATCTAACTATGGAGTAACTATTCTCTCAGATTTTTCTCTTCTCCTTCTTGTCAGCAATGTATGAATGCACAGTGGAGAGGAATTACTAATAGCAGTATCTCTCAGTGCCTCTCTTGCATATTTACTTATTTGAACAACATTAAGTATTGGTGTAAATGCCACGAAACTGCTTGCCTTCGTCTCCACTAAAATTACCAACAAACACATTAGCAAACAGATTGCTTCAGCTCATGGTTTTCTGCTAGGGACTTGATTTTGTGCCACTCACAATGCGGATGCACACGGTGCTGGAATGTAAAGCTGTCTGGAATTTTAATACATACCCAAGTCTCAAAATAAAAGTATGAAAATAAACGCTACCAAAAAAGTAAGAAAGTGCAATCAAGCATGCATGCACACGCACGTGCATTCAAGGCGAATCTCAGGCTTACCTGGGGATTCTTGAAAAGTGCATATTTCTCTATACGTTCCACAAACATGAGTTTGTTTTGACTATCTCTTGTCCAGTTCAGAAGATTTTCAACTAAATTTTCATGATCTTCAAAGATCCTTTCTGCAGCAATAACAAGAGAAAATACATTTGAATCTGTCACATCTTGTGATAGAACTACTCTGTAGTCACACCTGGGAGACAAGGCATGGGGAAGAAGTTTACACTAAGAAACTAAAACAACTTAGTCAACTTTCAGACATGCCTAGTTTAATTTCACACTACACTCAATATGCTCACTTCCGTCTCTTCAGATGTACATTTCCATCCATATATGAAGTTTTTTTCTTTTTTATTTTTTTTTTGACCTGACAAAGCCTATCATTGCACAGGAACAGCAAATTCAAATAACGACATTACAAGTGTTATGAGTACAAATAAGAAGGTTATTACATTTATGCATACTCTGGTTCACAGAATCACTGGGGGAATTTACTAGGCAGCTTTTTCAGGACAAAATTTGTTTCTACATCCACAATCACTGACTTGTAAAGTATCAAAAGAGGACACAGACAATGATCAGCGTGAAAACAAAATGCTTCAGACATGCAGAATACCCATTGTTAGTCGGAGTATTGTAGAAGTCTGAAAACTGACACTGTGTACTTCTTACAATCTATCTTGCTGAACAAATGATGTATCAGCGATGGCTTCTGAGAACTCTGAGCTTTGACTCTCTGTTAAAATAGTTACCAGTAGTACAAGATACCAAAAGCAGGCAAAAGAGAAGAGAGGAAGAAAAAAAGAGGAAAATTTACTGAAATGGTAGAGAAATATCTGAAAACCTTTACTGTCAAATAAATAAGGGAGACTCTATCTTTGGGAAACCACTAGACAACTTTCTCGTCCTTTCAAAAGACACTGAAGTAGTATTTTGCTTTCTTCAGTTTCTCAGAATCACAGAATGTCAGGTTGGAAGGGAACTCAAGGATCATCTAGTCCAACCTTTCAAGGTAAAAAAATACAGTTTAAGTGAGATGGCCTAGCACCCTGTTTAGCTGAGTCTTAAAACTGCCCATTGTAGGGGTTCCCTCTCATTCCCTTGAGAGACTATTCCAATGTTTAATTGTTCTCATTGTGAAGAATTTTCTTCTGGGCTCCAATCAGAATCTCCCCAGGAGTAACTCGCAACCATTTCCCCTTGTTTTTTCCATGTGACTCCTTGTAAAAAGAGTCTTGGTAGCCACCCTTCAAGTACTGGTACATGGTAATAAGTTCTCCCCTAAGCCCCCCCCTTCTCTTCTCTCTTCACGTAGGCCACACAGTGGCATTTCAGCAAATTATTCCTTTCAGAATCCTTTGGGACTTGCTTGACCTTTCAATTGCATCTGAAAGCAGAACTTCCCCCTCCCTCCCCCCCAAATCAATGATACCACATTTTAATGGAGAGTATACAGCACTGATCACAACCAGACCTAGGAGCTATCACTCATGACAACTGAGATGACAGATGACATCTCAACATCTTTGGCAATTAGAAATACTAAGCAGAGTGAAAGCAACAAAAATGTCATCTGTAGGGAATGAATTAAGGTTTGAGAGGACAACACAACATTACTGAGCACTCAGTAAGATCTTTCTAAGAAGATTTCACAGAATTCCCTAGATTGGAAAAAACCTTTAAGATCAAATTACAATTTGTGACTTTCGTCAAGCCCTGTCAGCAACACAGCGATACTGTCTTCCACGAAAATAAAAATGGTGTTACCTAATAGAAGAACAAAACAAAAGAAACTTCAGAGGACAGTGATACAAAAGCTTAAATCTCACTGCAGCTTCATTAGTGAAACTGGATAGTTTTTGAAATATATCAACTGTTATTTCACGAAAAACAATAACTGAACTCAAACACAAAACAACTTATTAACGGAGTATCTATGTATCCACAGTACTTAAAACTGCATACAATGCATTGTAACTCACAGATACCTTATAGAGGTACTCTGCTCTAACTAAAAAAATGAAAACAACCCTTGTCCCAACTAAAATAAACCTTCCAGAGTTGTTTCTGTCACAAACTTCCAGGGTGAAACTGGGCAAAGCTTTTCATTCTGTGTTCTGGAAATCACTGAGTTCTTCTGAAAGTACATATAGAACTCCTGGTTAAACCACAAGACAGCAGCAGGTAGCCCCCTACTTCAAGTCATGTACTTAAATCAGACTCCTCAAAAACTAGTTAACTACACACATTTGAAGCAGACTACATAAAATGCAAGGCAACCAGGAACTCCACAGGCGTCATGTCTTTCTCCATAGTTCGTTAGCTTCAAGCTTTCACTGCCTTTTACTGAACTGCACAATTAATGAGCAATCAATTGACAAGACAGTATGGCAAAATACACTGGGAAGGAACATATGTCTTCTGTGCCTAGCTAAAGGAAAATATTGTAATAAAAGAGTTCCTTCCTCTTACACAGGCACTGACAGAAAAAATGTTTCAAGAGATGAACCACTAGCAAAATAACACAATACAATACACAACAGTACAAAGGGTGAGGGCTTTGTTGTAATGATTTTTTCATCTGTTTTCCAAGTCCCACTATAAAATATGTGTGGTGAACCGACCCACATACTAAGAATTTTTGCCTTAATATGAAAATATGAATCAAATCAGCTGCATTTTGAAGAGTCTTTTTAAAAACCCACATATGTGAGTTCTATCAAAAACTACTTAACAGTTGCCCTACCAAGGATCAAGGGAAGCCAAACTGAAAAATGAAAGTGGAAACTGAATTCTACCCCTCTTGCATGTCTCACATTTATCATGTTGTAGTCTGAAGTTAAAATTCTGTAATTATAATCCATGTTGTTCTTAGGCTTGAAACTCTTTCAATACAGCTGTCAAATTCTGTGACTGCCAGTATGTCACTGAGCCCACACAGTAGGGCATATATATACTTGCAAAACACACAACAACAATAGAGGTTTGCTAATCTTAATTCAGTCACACTGTTAGTTTTGATAAATATCAGTTTATCTTTCTGTCTGCAAACTAGCCCTTTGTTTCTAATGGAAGTTGAAAATATTTCTCCAGTATTTTTTTCCTTTATTCTTTCCAGGCTGCACAATGAATGGAAGTGTCTTACGAAAGCAAGTCTAGGATGGGATAGACCCTAGTTGAGCCTTGAGCTTGGGATCCTGCTACCTACACATTCAGAGATTTTTCAGTGATAGAAACATAAAACTACTGCAGAACTTTTATTTATTTATTCATACTATTCTCATCAGTAAAATTATACCTTTGATTTTTATATACCTAGTTTGGATTTACATAGAATTTGTGCAAATTCTTTCTGCTTTCAAAATTAGAAACTTTCTAAGATTTTTATTAAAATCTTAAGGTTTTGAGCCTAGTGAAAAGTTTTTTTTCATATGAAAGGTAAAAAATTTAAAGGATACCTTGTCACCCAACAACTGCCTTTTTCGTCTATCAATAAAGCAAACTTAACATGTTACACTGCCTGGTATAGAAAAGGTTTCACCAATGGAGAGAGAAAATATTAATTTGCATTTTAATATGAAATCAATAAATTTGAGTTCAGGTCTGGGCTGCACTTTAGTCAACAGGTAAGGTGCTTAACAGCTGTCTGATGTAATTCTTCTCTGATGATGGAGATGAATAATATTGTTTTCCCATCATTTTTCCCCTTCTTTTCCATTCAGATGCTATATCCTTTGGCTAAATGAACAACTTGCATTGTCATATGTGTCACACAAAGCAAAGGAGATTTAACTGCCCTTAGAGCCATATTGCCAATGGCATTAAAACATTTAACAATGAAAAACAATGTAGACAGCTTTCTTAACACAAAAAAACAATGCAGACAGCTTTTATAATAAGAAATATTGGGATCAGTACAAAACACTATTTACAAATAGGAAGATGCACGATAAAGTTTTTTATCCCTTACCTCTTTCTTCTGTAGGAAACACATAAAAACCAAGAAGCTTGGTAACTAGACATTAGTAAAATTCCTATATCACACCTTAGGACTTAGACATGCTTTTAATATGAAAGAAAAAAACATTTCCAGATCATTCTGAAAAAGTATGATTCATTTACTACATAAATGAACGTGACAATGAACAATATGAAGACAACAATTTAAATCATTCTGAGAACAGAGATACAGACAAGTGTTACATTGATAGGTAAGAATTACAAATGTTTATAATTATTACTTACCCATTTGCAACTCAGAAATGGTTTCCACCAATGACCAGTCTAAACTGTAACCACAATGCGATTTATCCATCAGATTGTCTAATACTTGTCTCACTGTTTGCCTCTCATCCACCATCATGGTTTTTGAGCTGTCATCAGACATATGGACTCTGATCACCAACTATCAGGTAAAAAATTAGGAAAACAAGAAGAAACAATTTCTCACATTTCAAATAAAACCATGTTTTTTTAAGATCTTGTTTATTTTTCTAAGATTTTGTAAAATGGCATAAAATATTAAGCTCAATCACAACACTCTCTGAAAATGTAAAAAGCCATAAGAGATGATTAGATATTTGTATCACACTTAAGAAGATAGTGTTCTCCTCCAGTGTAAGAGAGTAAATGTAAAGGTCTTCCCAATATGACAACAACATCCCAATATGATGTTACGGAGGAAAAAAATGTCTTCTGCCTAAGTGTTCTGTTCTGATTAATGTAGTGAAAAACTAATGTACTGAAAAACTCCAAATGTAAAATAGGAAAGCTAAATTTCAAGGGAACACTTTGTATCCTTTGATAGTGCATCAAGTAATGTCGGTAGACTTTCTCCACTTGGTAACACCCATCTGTTGTCCAGAATGATTGAAATCCATTTATTACTTGAAAATCCTGCTATGCATAATGTGAATAGGTCTGTAAAAAACACAGTCCCAGATTTTAAATGTGTGACTGCTTAATATACAAAGACAATCTCAGGAAGCTGGATCTTTATTTCAGCTTTGGGGTGAAGCTGGCAAAGTCTTCTCAATGTGAAGCTGGCAAAGTCTTCTCCACGTGCACTAGCTGCAAAATAAGCTATTTCTTAAGAAAAAACATAATGCTTTTCTATATGCTAGGATTTTGTTGAGCAGGTCCCGTCTAGATGAGAAAGTACATTATCACTCAAGATCAGAACACTACAATGTTCCTATTCTATTTAGGGCAACTTAAGAATAACAGACACAAAGAATTAGAAGAATTTTGCCTGCATTTTACAGGTGAATAAGTATGAAATAAACATCTTATAAACTAGTATAAATAACTTACTTTTTTCACTTGTGCCTCTTTAATCTTCTCTAATGCAACTCTAATCTTCTCAGCTTTAAGTTTAGCGGCCTGTTCCTCCTAGTGGGACACAACACACAGAATTCCAGTTAATACAAACTTCCTTCTGGTTTTAGTGGATTTCATTTTGAGGCTATCGTGCTTTAAAACATGAACTGGAATGTTGATTTACCCATCTATAAATCCTCAATTATTTCTTAGTGATGATGAAGACCATCATTTTTTAAGACAAATAGTGTTACTATATATTGTTAGAAATACAACTGCCATTATCTCCAAAAGAACATACTGGAGGTATGTATTTTATATAGACACATGGGGCACTTCTCTGTTCTTCCCTATTGCAAGTAGCCCTGTGCATTGCTACCAAATACTTTAGCATATCATGTATTTACAGTCATAGGTATGGACAACACATTCAACAAGAGTGCACAATTGACTATACCCAACAGGTTTTTGGCTGATCAACATAATACATAAACAGCACACTGAGAAGTATTAGAAATTATCACCACACAAAGTACGGAAAACAATTGCTATAAATAGGATTGCACACTATGTGCATTGGTTTGGAAGACTTTAAACTATTAAATCCATTTGCAATAAGTAAGTAGCTTGAACACTCCCTTTATCTTTTCTAAATCCAGGCTGTATTTCTCCTCACTTTAAGTACTCTGAAACACAAAGCAAGCAAGCATTCTTTTCTTTGATGTTCTTTTAAGAAACCCATTTTTGTTACAACTAGAAATGCATTAAACATTCAGATGATTTAAATCTATTCTATCTGTTGATCCTAAAGAAATCTGTATATTCCAAGACTAACAATACTGGGTTTTAATTTCTGGAGATTATTGATATTTCTGTTGAAAGTGGAAATACACAGCTAAATAAGCAACTATTCTTTTTTAAGATGCCATACGTAGATTTTAGAAATGTTAATTGTGGATGTTCATTGTAGCAAATATCTAAAAGCATCATAATTATTTAAAAACCCCTAGAGCAATAATTATATTATACAAACAAGCACATCCCCTCCAAAATATTAGATCTCCTTAGGAAAGAAAAATTAAGATCTTTCTCAGATCAGAAGTAGCATGGCCCATCACACCACCACTCAGCATGCTAACAGACACTCAGCTATGCATTGCTTTCTTGTATGAATGTACTTTGTTCTTTCTTTACCGTGTGTTTAGATGGTTGCCTTACTTATGAAAGTCAAAATTCAGCCATCCTGAAATCTACAGTTTGTTTTCCACTTCTCAGTGAATTACTAATATTCCTATCAACTGCTAAAGGACATTCCCTGTGCTACTTATTGTATTCTTACTTAACAGCTTTTGCTTCCTCACACCTGCTACCATACTATACATGGGAAAAAAACATCAGCTAGACAGGACAACAGGCTGCCGTGTAAGAACATAATTCTTTTCAATAAAATGAATCAGCAAGTTGACATGAGCAGTAATAATGAGAGCTTGAAACATTATCTGGGAACTCAATAGGAATATAGGTTTTTATTAGTCCAAAGAGAACTATGGCTTTTTATGCACCATAAAGATGGTGTCATATAGTTAAATCAGATTAGCATTCTGTTAAAACCAAACAAACAGTACTATGACCCCTAAAATAATTTAAATGTAAAACACACTTAAAATTCTAAAATATTCTTCCTCTTCATTAACACTGACCATTTCCATCTGTAGAAATAAATTATTAATAAAAAACAAGGTTTAAAATATTTCTAAAAGCAATGCTGTGTACCTGTGCATTATGAAACAGCAAAAGACTTATTTTATCACACGTTTGGAGAAACTGTACTTCATGGTTTAAAGAAGCTGCTTGCTAACCCAACCATAAACTTTTATTGCTGTACAAAGGTTGACAGCTCATTTGGTTTTGGTCTTCAGTAAAGTCAAGCAGCACAATTTTCCACCCCATTTCACTGTACGCCTGTGCAACGCAGCTATCTCTTGCAAACCCCAGCAGGAACACTTTGCAGGCACAACACACTGGCAGGCACCAAGAGGGCAAACAACCGGGAATCAGCTGGAGGCCTCTCAAAGTGTATAATCTATCATTCCCTAAAATGCTTTTAAAAATAATTATGTAGACAAAAAAATATTTTGAAGAGTTACTATTTTAATGCCTACAAAATACTTTTCATTTTCCACTCAATTTTAATGTGGGCCCAGAGATCAGCATTTGTTATACTTTACTAGAGCTTAACAAAGTCAGTTCAAATTTAATAAAAAACTCAGAATTATGATTATAAAAATAAGAACTAGTTTCAACCATCAACAAAGCATAATAAGAGGTCTGAATCTACTTACTGGAAATGCAGAGGAAGAGGAAGCAAGAATTATAAATTTCTGAACACACATAGTCGTGAAGGATGTTAAGTTCTTGAAGTTTTGCTTTACAGTTAGTACTCAGGCCACTGTTGCATCATTGGTGATGTGACAGCGTTTCATGGGAGCAGGAGGAGGAGCTACCTATTTTGATTACTTAATAAAATAATTCAATAGCTACAGAATTTGTCAAAACTCACAACAACTTATTCTACTTCTCGCTAACAGCCCAAGAAAACAGCCATCCACATCCCCTCCCCATCAAAGCCACCCCAAAACTGCAGTCACACACAAACACAGGGTCTCTCCTCCCCCATACCAAGACTACCCCTCAACAGGAGGAAGCATGTGCAATCCATCAGCTTGTACTAAGCTGACATTTTTCATTGCACACGGAGAAAGGTGACAGGTGGCTAAAATACCTGACTGCAGCTGTCAACTATTCAATGCCACAAACTAATAAGTCTAGGACATACAGTCCAGTCAAGTTTCACATGTGTATTTATTTCCCCTATGCTAGTAAATCCTTCAAGTAATAATGATGCGAGTTAGGTTGCCAAAGGGTCATAAACAGGCATGTAAAGAAATGACAGGACTGCTGCCATGGTTTCACAAGTGGCATGCACCAACACAAATCCCTGACAGGGCTGACACACTTGCCTCCCTTGCTCAGCATTATTTCCCAGTTACAGCAGCACAGTGCTGCCGTGGCCACACAGACAATTCTGCCAGGGACCTGATCTGGTTGAAAACTAACACAGCAGAGAGATTCAGAGGAATGCACTCCTTGATACAACTGCCTTTATGGTCACACACATGCTATGGAACAGCAGAAAGGAGATACATACATACATACACACACTGTATAAAAACACGAAACGTAAAGGAGTTCCATTTCCACCTCTGACAGGAAAAGGGTATACTCTTCTAGTAGCAGCACATATCACTGTAAAGTTAAATTCCTCACTTTAATACTTCAGGAGTATTGTTATACTTGCATTTTAAAGCCTTGAGTTGAGATTACTTTTGGTTATGAAAAACACCACATCTGATTTAAAGAATGCTTGCCAACACACTTCAGAACTTGTTCATCCAAAAATATCCTAACATGTTGTGAACTAAAATTGAAAGAACGGAGCTCTGCAGTGCAATGGACTTAAATTAATGACTCTGTATTTTTATACCAGAACTCAGTTTTCAATAATTCTAACCTCTACTGAATATTGGAAAGAATAACCCCCCAAAGATCTAAAGTTATTAATTCCTTGACAAAATGACAATCACAGTTTCCTGCTTCAGTTTCCAGATAAATGTGCAGTTAAAGACATTCCAGCTGTATTTTAACATAAAATATGCAAGATGTGTGCTATGACAGAGCTGACCTTGCTCAGTGACTTCATACCTCACATTTGTAGGATGGAATTTTATTTTTTATTTCACCGTACATTTTTTAAGTGTCATTAACCGATCCCTTCTAAAAGGATAACAAGCAGAATCGAAAAAAAAGGGCGGTCACTTAAGAAACGTTACAGTATTTAGGAAAGTTAGTAATTACATTTTAAGACGTAAATACCATTTCACTTAAGTTCGCAGGGTAGACACACAGATCACAAGATGCATAAAAGAAGAAATTTGTTTAATATTTGAAAATTTTGTCTGAAGTCTTTCTTTGAATGCACATAAGCATTGCACAAGTAGCATTGACTTCTGAAGGACTAAAAGCAGGTATCCACTGTTTTATTTTCCTAGCTACAGTCTAGCCTCAGGTAGAATGGCAATCACCTATTTTGCAAGGACTCTTCTTTCTGCACAGCTTTAACTGAAACAGATTTTAAAGCTTTTGAGTTGAGATTACTTTTGGTTATGAAAAACACCACATCTGGTGGTGGGGGAGCAGGAACACTAGAATAAGCGTGTATGTGATCAGCACCAGAAGAGTAAAGCCAAGTGAGTTGTGGGCTGCATTAAGAAGACTGTGAGCAGCATTGGTGAGGCCACATCTGAAGTACTGTGTGTAGTTCTGGGCTCCCCAGTTCAGGAAGGACAGGGAAATACTGCAGAGAGTCCAATGGAGGGCTACAAGGGTGATTAAGGGACTGGAACATCTCCCTTAAGAGGAAAGGCTAAGAGCCCTGGTGCTGTTTAGCCTGGAGAAGGGATGGCTGAGAGGGGATCTGGTAAATGTTTGTATCTATCTGAAGAGTGGGTGTCAGGAGGATGGGGCCAGTCTCTTTTCAGTGGTGCCCAGTGACAGGACGAGGGGCAATGGGCACAAACTAGCACACAGGAAGTTCCACTTCAATATGAGGAGAAACTTCTTTACCGTGAGGGTGACAGAGCACTGGAACAGGCTGCCAAGGGAGGCTTGGAGTCTACTTCTCTGGAGACTTTCAAAACCTGCCTGGACACATTCCTGTGTAACCTGCCCTAGCTGAACCTGCTTTGGCAGGAGGGTTGAACTAGATGATCTCCAGGGGCCCCTTCCAGCCCCTACTATTCTGTGATTTCGTGAATAGTTCTTCTGTATTTCTTGATACACTCGTTAGGACAGGTGGAACACCCCCGCTCTAAAAAAAACTATGTTTAGTCCATTTATAAACAGTGAACTTGTGTTTACAGCAGTAGTTCATGACCATTCTCAAAACATGTTTTATTGCATTTACTTCTCAAAATAACCCAGAAAAGCTTTTATCTGAATAAAGCAGAAAGGGAAACGACATTACTTTCTTTCAAAGCTCACTAAATGTGAGCATACAGCAGCCATTTTTCTAGTGAAGGGTCCATCCTCTCTAACGTAGATTCATTCTATGTTTCCTCCTTCTTCCTTTCCAATTCAATATACCTATATCACATTCCTGACTCATTTTTCTCATACTATTTTTATGTTAATAAATATGGAAACACATGTAAATCAGTAGTATTGTTTTGGAGGTTCTGTTTGATAATTATTCACCTGAAAAGTTTTTAAATATTACAATGACACTACACCGAGGTAGTGCCATATTTTTCCTTTGCTCTACTTCTGTGCACCATGCACAAACTTTTCACTATTAAAAGCCTGAAGATGGCTTTGGCAATTGGAAAGCAGCAGTTACATTTTAAACGCATCTCAAAGTCTCACTGGCCCTTGTCACAAGTTCCTACAAGGAGGGATCTCTTCCCCTACAGTCTACTAGGTCAAAGATGGAAGGCCAAGGCATAGATGGCAGTCATTTATGAACTTAAATGCATAATGGCACTTATGAATCACTTCAGAACCTCCCCTGTGCTTGACCAAAACTACCCAGTACTTCAGCTTGTCACACTCTCCTCAATGATCTTGGATCACAGTATAACAACAGACACTATTTGGCAAAGTGTTAAAGCTAGAAGTGTGACGCAAAGATATTTTCACAGATAAATCTGGCTGTGCTACTTCTTATTAAAGAGAACCACTCCACAACTGTAACAAGATCAGAATTTTATTTGCTTGTAATATCATTAAACCAACAGGTTGGGAAGAAAACTGTGATGCTAGTGTCTGTCTCAAATGGAAGTTGAGGAAGAGAGGATGCAAAAACTGATACCTCAGCTATGACGAAGGATGACAAAACGCAAAAGTTAAGTTTTCCATATTAAAAAAAAGTGAATGTCCCTATCTCTGAGAAACCTGTTTTTCCAAATTTTGACAGAATGGCTCACGTCGTCTTGTCCAGCTCCCCTGCGCAGGCACAGCCACATAAAGTCAGGTGCCCAGGACCACGTCCAGATGGCTTAGGAGTATCTCCAAGGATGGAGACTCCACAACCTCTCTGGGCAATCTGTGACAATGCTCAGTCACCCTCACTGTAAAAAAAGTGTTTCCTGTTGTTCAGAAGGAGCCTCCTGTGCTTCAATTTGTGCCCATTGCCTCTAGGCCTGTCAACAGGCACCACAGAAAAGAGCCCGGCTCCATCTAATCTTCTTTACACCCTCCTTTTTCAGATATTTGTACACATTGAGATCCCCTGAGCCTCCTCTTCTCCAGGCTTAACCATCCCAGCTCTCTCAGTCTCTACTCACAGAAGAGATGCTCCAGTCCCTTCATCATCTTCATGGCTGGAGTCTTTTCAGTAGCTCCCTATCTCTCTTGTATGGGGGAGCCCAGAACTGGACACACTACTCCAGGTGTGGCCTCATTAGTGCTGAGTAGATGGGAATAATCACTCCTCTTGACCTGCTGGCAATACTTTGCTTAATACATTTCAGGATACCATTAGCCTTCTTTGCCGCAAGGGCACACTGCTGGCTCAACTTGTTGTCCACCAGGACTCCCAGGTCCTTTTCTACCAAGCTGCTTTCCAGCTGGGTGGTCCTCAGTATGGACTTGTGCATGCGGTTGTTACTCCCCGGGCACAATTCCCTCTGTTGAACTTCATGTCAGCCCATTTCTCCAGCCTGTCCAGGTCCCTTTGGATGGCAGCACAGCCCTCTGGCATCGCAGCTACTCCACCCAGTTTGGTGTCATCAGCAAGCTTGTGGAGAACACACTCTGCCCCATCATCCAGATCAGTAATGAAGATGCTGAAGAGGACTGGACCCAGTATCGACCCCTGGGGTACACGGCTAATTACTGCCCTCTGACTAGACTTGGTGCCACTGATCAACAGCACCCGGGCCCAGCCAGTCAGCCAGTTTTCAGTCCACCTCACAATCTGCTTATCCATCCCATACATCAACAGCTTGTCCATGGGGGTCAGCTTGTCTACAGGGCTGAGTGAAAGAGAGTACTTAGAGGGGCTATTAGAGTGGCATTAGAGCTGGGCAGCCCAAGGCAAGCTGGAGCAAAGAGATCAGTGCCGAGGGGTAGTTTCTGGTGTGGGCCAGAGGTGAGGGGACTTAGTTCAAGCCTAAGCCAGAAATTATGTTCAGTGTTTCCCCACCATCTAGATCACTAATGAGGATGTTGAAAAGTATTGCACTCAGTACTGACCTCTGTGGTACACCACTGGTTAACGGCCTCCAGCTAGACTTTGTGCCATTTTGAAGGTATGCTTTAAGGTATGGCAGCACAGAATCTTATTCAGCAGGGACATACATTCTGCTGTCCTCCTGAAAGAGTACAGGATTTGACAAAGCTAGTAGCGATGAGGAAAAAAACAAAATGGTTTTGCAAGGAATTTCACTGGCTCTTTATCACTTGAAGCATCCATCTGCATTAGATTATCTTCCTGCTTACCCCTGAATAAGACTTGTTTTGTAACAGCTCTACACCAGGCTTCTCACTGGGGATAAGGCAAATAGTTATTGAGGAAAAGGTACTAGATCTGAGATCAGTAAAAAGCAAGAAAGGAGAGAGAAGATAAAAAGCCAAACCAAGAGGGAGATCAGGCCATAGAAACTGCAGCAAGGAAGTTTGAGTGTGGAAAGAAGCGTACAACATAACGCAAGGCACTAGGACTGACTGGAAAAAATTATAGCTGAACAAAAAGCTTGAATGATATGTGGAATAGGGCAGAAATACATTATTAGAGAACATAGGCTGTTTGTCTAACAATGTATCCACAATGTTGTTATAATTCATTCCAAGACAAAGGTGGCATTAAAACTACACAGGAGCATCACAGTAAATCAGAACAAAGCAGTTTGTCGAATAAAAATTTTATATCATAATTTTCAGTGTTGCACAAAACCCTGCTACTAACCACCTATATCCTTTTTGTGGTTTCCACGTGTGGCTATCACAACTTCCTCAAAAACTAGCGGAAGGAGGCTGGAGTTTTCAGAACGTGCTCACATCCTTTTCAGATTAGAAATCAATTGCTGTATTTTTAAACTGCATTAAAAAAAATCTCAAACAGATGTTTCGTTCAAGAGTGAGCATAACTGAATCAGATTGACCTAAGATGCATGAAGCCAACTTCACAACTGATTTATTCAAAGGTCTGAAGGAATTACAGTGTGTAGGAACCACAAATCTACAAACCAGGAGAAACAACATTTGTAAGAAGAATATTTGCCTTTTGGGTCAACAAGAAAAGAAGAATGAGGTACTAGATATTTGGGAAGAGAAGGCATAACATGACTCCTTTTCTCCAGATGCTGACATACATATCTGAAGCATTACATCATTAAATCACCATCATCTGACTTCCTGAATGTAGTTTCAGCTTCACATGCATCAGAATGGTAGAAGACATGGCCACTTCAAAATCCAGCATGTTACGTTTCCTGTTTTCAGACCCTAAAGTGGGATACATTTGAGACCTGAACACTCTCTCAAAATTAATTGCATGTGCTCTGTGTTTCACAGACATAAGCCATTTTCAGTATTTATTTGATGGCTTAATTCCAACTTTGTAGGGAAACAAACTTGCAGATTTGACATTAAAGATACATTGACTTATTTTCAATGTTCAATAACTTCACTGATATGCTTTCACTTCCGTTTTTTTTTAGAAAAAAAAAGGGGGGTTTGAATGCTGTATGAACAATAACCCACAGAATCACATTTAAAAATGAAGAGAGCACCACAATGCAAAGATCATTTTCTGTGCTGAGATCTGATCTATGCTGCAACAGGAACTGTGTTTGTGCATGGTTGTAATGCAAAAGGAATCTTGTTCATGACTAGAATGTTTACAATTAGTTGTATTAGCAGAGGACAAAAATGATGTTACCATTCCCCCAAAGTGTCTGTAGTATCAATATAAAAGGTGGATAAGTCAAAGAAGGGGAAGATTACAAGAAGCGATAAGACAGTAAGAAATAGTTAATACACCAGAGACACCACCATAGAGCCGTAACATGACCCTACAGCTAACTGATCCAACACCTTGCTACAGTTGCAAGGAAAAGCCCCATTTCTTGGGACTGCTTCTCTCATACTGGGGTTTATCTAATGTTACCGCAAGCTGAAGAGATCTAAGCAGCAAAGTGGACTTCCATTTCATCATTTTACTAAAGATACTTACCTTTGCAGGAGGTCAGAAGTGAACCAGTAAAGCACCCACACCAAGACTGTGTGCTCAGTGTCAGAGGCAGAGGGCACAACTGTACTGTGACAGTCCTAAGCCGAGCTAACAACAAACATCCTCAGAACATCAGCAAGCTTACCAAAAGCATTTGACTCAGGGCTACAAAGTCTAATAAGCCAAGACAAATAAATCCAAACGTTTAACTTCAGCATCACTGATAGGAGGTAGTCCATGGTCATATGACACAATGGACTTAATAGAATTATAGCATCGTTTCGGTTGGAAAAGTCCTTTGACATCATCATGTCAATTTTTTATCGGAGTTNAAAGTCCTTTGACATCATCATGTCCATAATGCATAATATCTAACAAATTTTTTATCGGAGTCTCACAATCTGCTTATCCATCCTCCCATATATAAATAACCAGTACGGAGGATATAAAAACACATATGAAAACATGGACATGAAAGAGAGAAAATTATGGTTTCTATTTGTGCCACAGTCATCATTAAATCTATTTGCAATAAGTTTTGCTGTTTCGGTGGTTGTTTGGTTTGTTGGAGGTGCGAGGATAACAAGCTGATGCTGGGGGGGCTGCAGGGGTGGTGGGGGGTGAGGCGGAGGTAGAGATATGGAATTAAATTTTAAGCAAAACAATCACAAAAGCAGGAAATTACTTGGTTTTGGTTGTTTATACTCCTCTAGAAGACAGCCTGTATATTTGTTGTCAAGATGCATACTGAGCATTTTGAGAAGAATGTTAAGGTGTTAAAGAAAAAGCAGTAAGCTAGTTCAAAGAATCATAGAATTGCAGAATCATTTAGGAAGGAAGAGACCTTTTAAGACCATCCAGTCCAACCATTAACTCAGCACTGCCAGGGCACCACTAAACCATGGCCCTCAGCACCACATCTACACATCTTCTAGATACCTCCAGGGATGGAGGTATCATAAAATGGTTGGGTTGGAAGGGACCTCAAAGATCATCTAGTTCCAAACCCCCTGCCATGGCAGGGACACCTCCCACTAGAACAGGTTACTCAGGGCTCCATCCAACCTGCCTTGAACACCTCCAGGGATGGAGCACCCACAACCCCCCGGGCAACCTGTTCCAGTGCCTCACGACCCTCAGGATGAAGAACTGCCTTCTAATTTCCAGTCTAAATCTACCCTCTTCCAGTTTGAACCCGTTACCTCTCGTCCTATCACTACAGGCCTTTGTGAAAAGTCCCTCCCCAGCCTACCTGTGGGCCTCTTTCAGATACTAGAAGGCTACAATAGGGTCTCCGCAGAGCCTTCTCTTCTCCAGGCTGAACAAGCCCAACTCTCTCAGCCTGCTCCAGCCCTCTAATCATCTTTGTAGCCCTCCTCTGGACCTACTCCAACAGGTTTATGTCCCTCCTATATTGGGGGCTCCAGAGCTGGATGCAGACGGTGGGGTCTCAAAGTTCTAAACTTTTATTGAAAAATACAGACTACTTCTACCCAGCAAACATTATCCTTACTGCTTTGAAGTTGCCATGGTACATTTTGTCACTTCAGGCTTGGCTGAGGTTTCTCCTCTACAGTGCTTATTTAAAAAAAATAACCCAAGGAGCAGTTTGCTGTAGGTAGTTGCATCAGATGTATCTGACACCTCAGCTACTGAACATTCAAACTTTTTGCAACAACATGAAGCTGTATGCTCTTCATCCAACTTGTTTTTTGGTCAAGGAGATTTACAGCTTGCTCCATCCCTCCTACTCTATTTTCAAAAGTAAATATGTACAGAAAATAGAATTCTTAACAAACTGAATGGCAGTTTGTGCTCCCTTAGTACATTACTGACCTCTTTCATGTAAACAACATGAATTCACAATCAGGATTTGTCCATACCTGGCTCACTAGACCAATGTCTTACTAGGATGTTCTCCTCAAATTGTATCAAGACAGCATTCAAAATGTTAAAAAAATCCCCAAACCCAAACCATTACTTACTACAGTTTGTCCTCCATACAGCAAGTAAACTTTTTTTAAGGATACTACTGCCTTTTAAGAGTACTGAATACTCCCACATCTTTTCCACAGTTCTGATCCTTTTTACTGTATTAAATAGAGACAAAACCACTTCTAACTCACTACACTTCCTTTTCAGTTAAGGCATTTTACCTGCTAACATGGCTATTAAGTATTTGCCAAGAACCTGAACACTTCAATAAATGTGTAGAAACAAACAGTAAAATTCAGCCTTTAAAAGCATCTTGGACAACTGGGAAAATCATGTAAGTAAAACGCACAAGTTCCTGGAAAGGGCAGGGGTGGGAGGAGCACAGCACACACCAAAAACATTATTTCTACACAGAAATAGTCACATGCAGGTGGAAAGAAGAAGCATCACCTTGGTCAGCAAGTGAGAAGGCTTTCCTGCAATGTTTCTCAGAAGGAGGGAGGTTTCCCTGTCCAAATAGGAGTGCTTGTGCAGAAAGAGAGAAAGAACATAAGTCAAAAGAAGTCAGTGTAGTGTCTTGATTACAGAAGATGAAGTAGAGTTTAAGGAAAACCCTACATCACCACTTTACTTCCCTCCCATAAAGGCATGAACATTCCCAAATACTCCGATCCTAACATACTAGTATAAAACCAGTTGTGCTAATGAGGACGCTATTTTAATCTTCCACTGTATAAAACGTTACACAATAGATTTAAGAAAATTTTTGCTTACCTGCTACTGGTTTCTTTTCTGCAAGAGACAACTTATTTTTAAAGACATTTAGAACCATAAAAGTAAGAAAACATGCACTTACAACGTTTTTCAAAATCCTGACCAGTCTTTTAAAACTGAACATTCTACTTCCATTATGCAAACATAAAGCCACTAGAAACTGGTCATCCCTGGGACAAGGAATGGGTTTCATGCTTCCTACACTGGCCACTGCTTCCATAATTAAAGAAAAAAGATGTTACCATAATAAAAATAATTCGAACCTGACTTACAATTAATTTTACTTTTTTAAAAAGGGTTTAAGTCTTTCTTCTTTTGCACAGTCCAAATTAAATAATCCAAGAAATTAGAAACACATTCTTGTATTTCTCTTGGCAGAGAAATTAGCTGAAAATATATTTTAATCTATTTAATAAGGGAAGCAAAATCAGTAGCAATCAGTAGAGGGGGTCTTCTCAAAAGGCAAAAATCAGTTAAAAATAACAGTTAAAGAATGATTATCTTCTCCAGCATCTGCTACAGAGGAACAACAAAACCATCAGCCCACAGGAATTTGCAAAACCACGTAGTCACAAGTCTGCTAAGGAAATCAGGCTCATACTGTGGTGCTTAACAAGAGTATCAAGGGTATCTCCTGTGTACCACCACTGTACTGCAAATTCTGTCCCATGTGGCAGCATCTGTCTCAGCTTTATTTGTGTCAGTTGGTCCAATGCTGTATAGAATAAGGCATGACAACTGAGCAGCCTACTATACTCTTGTTTAATAATTAGCAGCATAGAATCCCCATCTCTTCTTCAGAGCCACAATAAGGTATAGTCTCCCAAAAAAATTGAAGAGCCCATGTCTGCGTGAAGGCAGACTGATCCTCTTTTTATGATTTCTGCTAGGTGCATTTTTCCTCTGAATTGAATCCTTTGCTACACAGAAGCTCTAACTTCACTCAAAGTTGGTTTAGAATGGTCTCATTACAGCACACTACAAAACTTCTGGAATAAATTGGTTGGCTCAATCCAAAGCTCAACAATGTACACAAAAATCCAAAGACAAGTTCATAGAAATTCTTTTAAAGAGTTTCTTGATAGAGTTCTTATCAGACATCATGGATTCCAATTAACATGGATCACTTTTTCTTGGTGAATGGAGCGCTGCAGTAGAAAGAACATTACAACGTACATTTGTAGCCTCTTCCTTCAGGTTTAGCCTCCTTAGCCTATCAGTCAACAATAGTGTCAGGATAAAGTATTTCCTTAAAGGAAATACTACTTGCTGGAGAATATGTCTCCTACAGAGAAGCTCAAGGCCAGTTGTTTAACCTTCTTCCTAGTCATCATTTTGGCTGTTCCCATCTTGCATTTAAGTACAGTGGCACTTTTCTCCACTACGGAACTTTTATGCTATCCAGAAATGGGAATGCCATATACTTCTTACAAGTATATGGGGACTGTGCTATACTGCTTTCCAGAACTGCAGCAAAATATGAAAACAGATAACCACAGGGAAGTTATTCTGGAAATCAAGAATGACGGGATTTCATGGGAACAGGCGCTGGCCAGTAAGATGTGAAATAACAGTGTGATGACAAATGCCTATGTGAATTTGAGCTGGAGAAACATGTCTAGAAACAGGAAGACAACACCTTTTGTGCATGGCTCCTTGCTATTGCATAACACATCCTGCAGTACTGCAAATACCCAAAAGTTAGAATGAGCAAAAGTAGCAAAGCAAGAGGAAAGCCCAAATTCTAGGAATTATAGCTTGGCTAAACAACAATGACATGCACATAACATTTTTGAAGTATTTGACCTGCACAAACCATTACAGAAAGAAAAAAATCAAGTTTCATTTTAGAACAACCTGTTAGTCTTTCACAATCCACAGTTTTAAAGCATTTCTCTATTTCAAAGGAATGACAGGTCAACCATCAAGCTTTGAGGTAAACAGATGTTGCTCTTTAATACAGGGTTCTAGGAATATTCCATTGTTCAGGGGAAGATAAAAATTTTGTTATTTTTTTCTTAAGATACTACAATCACATTGGACCACACAGAAGATCTAAATAGTCCACTCTTCCTCTCTGCTTCTGGAGTTCAGATATATATCAAAGCTCTGACAATACAAATGTCTAATCTTTACAAATAAATTAACCTACGTTTCTGCCCAAAGTACCTTTCCAGACTAAAACATAACACCAATGAAATCTAGGAAAACAAAACCAAAACATTAATTACTCCTAGGCAGACATTTCTAGTCTTCTAGGGATTCCATGAAAAGCATCTACTCTCCTTCCATCTGCAGTCATCACAAGAATGAAAACTCATGCCCTATCAAAAAAGTCATCTGTGCCCCAGTGCATCATCCTAGGTTCATCTGGGATATAAAAACAATTCCAACAACACAAAGCAGTATGTCCCACCCCCTCCACTCCCCTCAATGCCATGCATTTTTCTATCCTCTTGCAGCAAGCTGACAGCTTCCACAGTACAAGGCCATCATTTCTCATAATGGGTATAGCAGTTTGAAGTTTTAAAAAATTGTCACACAACCAGAATATTAAAATATCCTTGGAAGGTAAAAAGTAGTTTGAAACATGATGAAAGCACCAAGATTTGACAAAGACTTCAGAGAAGGCAAAAACATGCAGCTTTTTATACTATGTACGAATTTATACAAGAGCTAGGTTTTAACAGTGTTGGAAGACTATTTAATTGCTGCATTCACTAAAATACTCAGTAAAGCTCATTCAGCATAACACCGAGCCAAAGGCTTGATCCCTAATTCATTTACCAGGTTCTTTGAAAGATCACAAATTCTAGGCCAGCACTTAACCAAGGGTGTAGACCCAAATAGTACGTAACACGTGCACAGTCCAAAGCTAGCTACAATTCTTTGCTTCTGCTAGAAGGTTTTTTTAAAGCTGGTTTTTTTTTTTATGCGTAGCGTAGTTTTCTCAATGAAATCCAGGCACCAGTTACAGCCATACCTTTTTGTAAGCTTTTTGTCTAAAATGCCTAACTCAAAGGCAGTACAAATGAAAAGGCTTCCCAAAGTTATTTCCACTATACATAGAGAAAATGCACTTAATAGGTATTAGATGTTAAAATATTCTACTAAAAGGGGATCTATAAAACCATCCTGTCATAAAAGAATTTCAAACCCAACCTTTATTCTTTGATATTTTAAATGATGAATACAGACCCAGACTCAGTTTAGGATTCCCAGTTAATGTAACACCACCATTGCTCAGGCAGTCCTCAAAATACCATCGTCTTGTGCGCATCCAGGAAGGGAAATGTGAGAGGGCTTTACGAGGATTCTTAAGAGGCACTAAGAATTTTTTCTCCTAGTCATGCCAGCAAATCATGTAATTTTCACTTCCACAGAAACTAAATGAAGAACCTAATCTGTGGATATAAACTGTGCTACAAGATGTTACAACAGTAACCCTGGACAGGCTGTAACACTAGCCCTGCTGAAGACCCAATCTCACTAACTTTGTTTCTTTATAATCTTCAGAAGAAACTCTTCCTTCCCCAAAAAAAAAAAAAAAAAAAAAAAAAAAAGCAAATAGGATGCCTAGCATCAGGTATCAAATACACTTGCAACTTCTTTTCATGACAAAATTGCTTCTTTTGCAGACAATTTTTACACAATACATAGAAGGCTATTCAATTATGTTTTAGTGCTTCCTCATAATATGGAGCAGACTTTGGATTAAGTTTCATTTTACTTCAAAAGACCTCGAGAGAGAAAAAATAGTGAAAAGAAAGCCATCAATAAATAGGGAATTTAAAAACTCATTTTATACACTAAGTATAAAAACGGACATTGCAATGATGACTGTTTTGGACTGTTTTCTACCATAACTCCCAGCAGCAATTATTCCAAGTCCATTGAAAACTATGAATGTTAAAAATAATAATAATTTTTAAATCCTCAAAATACTAGAAAAGATATGCTGATGAGAACATTAGCGTCCTACAAAATAAAATGCATACCTTTCTCAAGGGATGACAAAACAGCTGTGCACAAAAGCATTAAGCATAGAAACATTTTTACATTTAAAAACAGGGTATGATGACCAAAATATCAGAACTAACAAAAAAGCAAATAAATAAGCTTATTAAAGTCTCCATAATGAACTTCAGCTGATATGGATAATCATAACATAGAAAACTGCATTTGAGTAAAATTAACATTAACATTTAGAAGTTCTAGATACTATTAGGACAAAAAACCTAAATAGTTTTCATGGGTAGTTCATTCAGCAACAACATTCTATGTTATAAAAACAAAGAATATAGCCTTGTTCCAAATTACATTTTGGACTTCAAAGATTTCCTATACCCTTTCTTTGAAGGCAGGAATGCAACATACATTATCTTCAGGCCTAAATACCCAAAGTTCATGGACCATCTGTTGAATATTGCATTTCATAGCGGTTTAAGAGAAGTCTTGTGTTGAGTTCTCTGAAACACAAAGCAGCTGCTTATGCCAGAAGGTTTTTTACAATGCTGATCGATTTTTATACCCATCACCAGTCCTCACATTTGCTAAACATGAGAGAACTGATGGACTATCAAGAAAATAATAATACCTTTCAGATTTTCAGAATATAATTGGTTGCACTATAATAAACGACAAGTAACCCTCTATATGACCAAAAGCTCAAGATTTTACTTTGTTTTCATTCTTGAGGTTCTGAGGTCTTAGAATGAGAACAAGTTTAAAAAACAACAACAAAAAACCCACAACAAAAACCTGAACTGAAATGATTTCTAAACTAACACTAAACTACTGAACATATTAGAATTATTTCTTGCAGCAGCAAGACAGCAACTGATGGGTGAATTTTAAGAAGTAACGATCCTTTCAGAAGAGGAGAGAAACTGAGCTGTCCAGCTAGGTTCTGAAGGATGCAGTCTGCATAGCCCATCTTGCAACTGTAGCAGCCATCAGTTCACAGGTAACATGCTTTTATATACACTGCCTCATTTCTTCAATTCTTCTTGCACATTTTTGCAAAACCTTGACAAGCATGTCCATATCAAACACTGGTTCATTTTCTCATTACACATCTATCACTTAGTACAGAAGTGGGACAAATTTAGAAAGATTCCATCTCATCGCTAAAAGACAGAGTTGTAAGTAATTCCTCTAATTTTAAGGTAAGGGCTCAGAACACATATATGCAGGGTTAAAAACAGTACAATACAGTATGGAAGATGCTGGATATACTCCTTCCACTGTCAATTTACAAATAATGAACAAAAACTGGGTGGGAAGTGTAGGAAGAAGATGACCGGGCAATCATCTAAGTTATTTTATCTTATTGTTCTAACACCATATGTATGTTAAATAGAAAAACTCCTTTCTGGTTAAATATTATCAAGGTATGTACAATAGAATAACTTACCTCAGGACATTAAAAAAGAACAAAGAAAATTACAAGACACTAAGTACATGTGTACAATATCTTGCCACATTTCTTGCAAAACTTTCAACAATTTATGCACACATCTAATTTATGGTATTTTAACAATTAATACACACATGTAATTAAACCAGCTGGTGGCACTCTTGTGCCACTATTCTGGATTTAATATGACAGCTGAGAAACACTACAAAAATCCTTTTAAATAGTCTCCTTCTGTTCATAAGAAACAAATTAAAATGAAGGAAACTGAGTAAGCAGTATCACATAGAGAGCTCTGTGCCTGCAAAACTGTTTAAAAGATAGCTACTTTAGGTTTCATTTCAATGACACCAGTATGCTGAGTTCTTTAGACTCCAGCTTAAACAATCAGAATCCACTGTTTTCAAAGAGAACTCAAGAATTAAAAACAATTTTAAAAATTCTTGTAATTTTGTCCTAAAGAGGAACAAATATGGTAAAGGAGAACTGAAATTTTTTCTTGGTGAATTCTTTGTGTATTCATGGAATATATAAGAGCACACAATATAAAATTATGAACACCTAATTTTTTTTTTAAAAGGCATTTTTTGCTTTCCTTTGCAATGGGGGTTACCTAGTCCGGAGAAAAGGAGGCTCAGGGGAGATCTTATTGCTCTCTATAATTACCCAAAAGGAGGTGGGGTCAGTCTGTTCCCCCAAGTAACAAGCAACAGGAAATTGTCTCAAGTCGCATCAGGGGAGGTTTAGATTGGATATTGGGAAAAAATTTCTTCACAGGGAGGCTTATAAAGCAGTGGAACAGGCTGCTCAGGGAAGTGGTGGAAACATCATCCCTGGAGGTATTTAAAAGACGTACTTGTGGCACACAGGGACATGGTTTAGTGGTGACTTAGTAGCGTTAGGTCAGTGGTTGGACTGGGTCATCTTAAAAGTCTTTTCCAACCTAAATGATTCTATGAATGCCAAGAGCAATCATAGTTCAGAAAAAAAGTTACATGTATTTTAAGTAGCCTTGCCTAATTAATGACTAGAAAATAGGCAAGGATCAACTCAGTACAGAACTTAAAGAAGACTAAAAATCGTGCCTGTAAAGATATCCATGGTTACCTTACTGCACTGTTGGGATACTAAAGAACTAAACTCAAGTCAATAACGTGATTTTTATGTGCAGGCAAAATTGATGCAACTATTGACATAAACAAAAGCTGTATAAACAAGTCATAATAACTTACAGGAGTTAATTCAGCTTCTTCTTCTGGAAAGTTAATGGGATGCTGGGACTGATTGATGGAATGTTCCATAGAAACAGCAAAAATGTAGGAAAATAAGGAGGGAAGGATGCAAAAGGAGAAGAGGAGAAAGGGAGGGAGGAGAAAGAAAGGCTTTATTATCACTCAGAAGAGACAAGAAAGAAGCAGTGACAACAATTCACTTAAGAAAAGGCAACAAAACTAGATTAAGAAATTGTAGTGCTCCTCATGCAAATCTCTTACAGACAAATGATCAATGACTTGAAGACAAGAGGACATTCAGGCTTTCCTATGGGAAGGGAGAAGGAGATAGGATACAAGTATGTTTTCAACCACAGTAAGGGGGGAAGCAGTTAATAATCTCAGATAAAAGCACCACAGTAAAACACCTGCAGGTGCACACAAACCACTTTTTCTACCTTTGCTGAAACAAGTCAGAAAATAAACACAGGTAATATTCTCTTTGCACAACCACTTGCCCACTAAACCAACTGAGAGTTACATTTTCTAAACACTACAAACAGAAAAAAACCCATACTGTCAGCTTATCTGCTTCCCATATGAGGTCCTCCATACCAGTGAAAGACATAATACACTCCAGAGACAATTACCAAGTACATGTAAGAAAAATGTCCATTTAGTAGAGATCTATCTTCTTCCCAGCTGGTCATACTACTTTAGATTCCTGAGTGCCTTCATATTGTAATTCATTTAAAAAGAAATTAATATTATGCTACTAAAAAGCAGAGTGTCTATGATTTCCAGTGTGCCATGCGATGTTCACTCCTTTTCCTTCAAGGGTATGGAAGTATTTGTTTCAGGCATGTTAGTTTTGGTAACCAAGTCACACAGTTAAGGTCTGACATGTAAAAGGTGTTACAGTTTATTCTTATCAAAACCTCAGAAAAGGAATATAGACACTTAGAAACTGAAGCATCAGCAGTAGATAACAGAGCTGCCTGATACTTCCACATGCAAGATGGGTTTTCAGTTGCTTATAAAAATTTTGCCAAGGTATAAGCACTAAGAAATTTTCCATGATGGGAGTGTTGGGTTTGTGCCTGGCAGGGTTTTGGTAGCAGGGTGGGGCTACTGGTGTGGCTCCTGTAAGAAGCTTCAAGAAGCTCCCCTGGCTCCAAGTCAGACCTGCCTCTGGCCAAGGCCAAGCCAATCAGCACCTCTGCGATAACATATTGAAGAGGGGAAAACCTGTTGGGTGAGTTCCTTTTTCTGTTGCAGCTCATTTGGGTTGTTTTGTTTTGTTGTTTTTTTTGTTTTGAGAGGAGTGGAAGTCAGAGACACAACCACAAAAACACTGAGGTCAGTTTGGAAAGAGGGGAAGATACACACTGGAGCTGCCCTTCCCCTCCAGCCTGTGGTGAGTGAGATGCCATGCTGAGCCTTTGCAGCCCCTAGAGATTATCTATGGAGAAGAATCCCATGTGTAGCCCGTGGAGGACCCCACACTGGAACAGGGGACCGATCCCAAAGAAGGCTATGACTCTGAGGAAGGATTACAGCATGCAGAAGGGACTCACACTGGTAAAAGAAGTTCGTGGAGGACTGTCCCCATGGAAGAGATGCTACATTGCCTCAGAGGAGGACTGTGAGGAGTCTTTCCCTTGAGGAGGAAGGGGTGGCAGAAAAAAAAACATAGAATGGACTGGGATTGACTGTAACCTCCATTCCCTGCCCCTCTGGGTGGGAGAAGGTAGCAGAGCTGGGCCAAGGAAGAAGGAATAGGTGGGGAGAAGGTGTATTTAAGATCTGGTTATATTTATCACTGTCGTACTCTGATTCAATTGGTGAATTGGCGGTGGTTTGTTTAAAATTAAATTTATTTTGTTTCTCCAATTTGAGTCCGTCTTTTGGCCATGGCCATAATAGTTGAGTGAGCCCTCCCTGTCCTGTCCTATGTCTCAACTCTCGAGCCTTTTGTTGTATTTTCTCCTCCCCATCCCACTGGAGGTGGGTAGGAGTGGATGAGCAGCTACACATTGCTTTGTTGCTGGCTGGGTGGGTCACTGTTATAGGATTATTATTAGTCATTTACATTAGACGAAGTATTTCCAAGACAGAAAAGGAAAGTGTATATCATTTAAAATATAGATGTTTTTAAAAGACCTCTGCACATCTGACCATGAAATAGATTATTGTCAGGGGCATCCTCAAAGACTTGCTTCGTGCTGTCCCACAGCAAGTTACCAAATTTGCCTGAGCCTTTAAAATTAAAACCATAGTCCATAAAGTCTCAGTGAAGTCTGGAACATCACAACTGGAAAAAAACTCAAGGCTATACCAGCCCACAGACCACTGCCCAGCCCTTCAACTGGACTGCACACTACTAACAGTGAACAGAAGATTGGCCAGGTTTGAGAATGTTTGTGTTCACAGTAGGAAAGTACAGCAGCCTCCTTTAAACTGCAATGCCTGGCTGCTGCAGAGCATATTGGAACCACACACTAGAGATGAGAATCTGGAGCTATCAGATCAGCTCTGTGCTCCCAAATGGCCAACACTCTTCCTGGAACTTGTGTGACTCCATTTCACTGCAGGCAACTGGAATTTCCTAACTCTGAGTGTTCAACTTGGCAAGTTTGGGTTTGGTTGGTTGGTTTTTTTTAAATCCACCCAAAATAATCAGGACTATAAAAAAAAAAAAAATTACAGCAAGTATTTCTTAAGTACTGGAGATGCTTATAATTTCATACCAGTTGTGACAGTTACAATGTAAATGTATAGAAATTCACTTCAATTTAGGAAACATGTCTGTGGACATTTCAAATTAAGCAACTGCTGCACCATATGCATGAGGTGCACTATTCTCTAGCCCATGCACCTCCCAGGTCAGGTTTTAATGCCTCCATGTCAAACAAGTTCCTTGGGACACAGTACAACAGAAAGATTTGCAAAAGCTAGTAAACATTTACGTTCAAGCTTAGTTTCACTACTGGTTTTAAGAAATTCAAGACTAAACTGCCACAAAAAAAGAGGCAGTCCTGACCTTCACTCAACCAAGTGCTCTCACATCTCTTCTGTGTTAACAGCAGTGATTTTGACCATGAGGTCCAGTGGATCCACAATTCCAAAGTGGATCAAATTCAGAAGGATTACTTTTCAGGGAGACCACAAGCTGATCCAAATCACTAGGCAGCAGTACAAACACTAGTGTCAATACAAGGTGGGGCAAAACTGCCCAATTCAACAGTAGCATGGACCTAAATTAGCATAAACCAGACAGGAAATATCAAATAAAAGTTTGTCTGCACGGAGGAGGTTTGAAGCAGTGGAATTTTGCTCAAAATAATAAAAAAAAAAACTTAACAGGAAAAAATAAATAAGATGGAGTATAATTTCATGGAAAATGGTTGTCTCATCTGTCCAAAAAGAGATTAAGTGGAAGGCTGAAAGGAAAAAAACCACAAAACCAAACTTTAGTAAGACTCTTTAATATGTATTATTATTATGTGTTGTATGCACATTAGTTAGAGAAACAATATCAGATACTTCATCCTGTGAAGGGCTCTATCTGCAGCACAGAAAAAAAGACAGCAAAGCAACTAAGAAACCAAAGGGATAAAAGTACAGGTAGCTGTCATTGGTTTTGTTTGAATCTGCTTCCTTTTACACTAAGTAGTAACTCTATTAAATAACATCTGCTTATAAACATCTCTCAACTTCTAAACTACTAATCAGCCAAAAAAACCCCACAAAAAATACTGCAGACGTCATACCATCCAAAGATGGACAACTAGAAGAAAACAGGTATACACACCTGGGGAGCCTAAAGTCACAAATCTGCCCTTTTGGTTAAAAGCAGGTAAGACATATGAAGAGAATGAAAACTGCATTCATAAAGCAAACCACTGATGCGGCTCGTCTAAAATCTTGAATAACTTTTACTAACATGAGACTAGTAAATGTCCAACACAGGAAACTGTAACCAAGGCTGCAAATTTGGTTAACTAAAAATGAAGACTTTTCAGAACATAATGTCTCTTTTTTGAGTTCAACTCTTTTACAATTCTGATAAATCCTAGTTTTCATCTTGTAAGTTAGAAGTATATGCAGCTGACGAAAACTCCATAAATTCTTTTCTCCTCTTAAGAGTTTAATGCTCCACAATCGGCCGCTGTGTTCTTAATTTTTGTCATCTGTTCCAAATTTGATTTTTGGCAACTTGAAGTAAGGACAAGCAAGTAATCTGTTCCTAATTTCCTACAGATGTAGTATTTCTCTTCCCTAATCTAATTAGATGTTGCAGAAAAAGTAATGGAATGTATCTTGGTTTTAAGTGAACTGATGCATGTACAAAGAAATTGGTTTTATAAAAGCTCCATTAATTAATCACAACTTGTAGAGTGGTATCTTCACTGGAAACTGCAACCAAAGCATACAACTCCCTGCAGTGCTTTTAACAAAATCTGGTAACATCATAAGGCAAGAATTCTGATTTCTTAACTCAGGCCTAGTGGCTTGGTCCAAGACTGCTTCTTCCAAAAGCTATGTTGCCTAGATTTACTTGGTCACTGATCTATGGTATTTTGTCTCTTGCAGATGCATTTAGTAAGAGTTCCAACCCCCGAGTGACCATATTCTTAACATCACAGAATAACCAGAAAGAACAGCATCTAGGCATAGACAATGCCTTCAGTCTTCATACTTCAGGTAACAAAATATACCATAACTGTAATTTTTCAGTTGGTACCAGCTTTGCCAGCCAACTGTGTCAACCAAGACATGTATCATACTGTTCATTTTCATTTTCCTTAAAGGGAGAGAACTTTAAAGCTTATTGATAAATGTGAGGCAAATTTGGCAGGCAGTCTCAGAAGGGAAATATATTCTTACACGTTCTATGGTTCTTGTTACACTTTAATTAGTGACCTCCTATGTGGAAAAAAAGTTACAGGGTAAATTTTAAATTCATGGCTATGAAATAAGTCAGATACACTTAACTGAGAATCAAGATCTACCAATATAAGGGTAAACTGTCAGAGGGTAGATTTAGATTAAAAATTAGGAAGAGGTTCCTCACTGTGAGGGTGGTGAGACACTGGAACAGGTTGTCCAGGGAAGCTGTGGATGCTCCATCCCTGGAGGTGTTCAAGGCCAGGTTGGATGGGGCTTTGAGCAACCTGTTCTAGTGGGAGGTGTCCCTGACATGGCAGGGGAGTTGGAACTACATGATCTTTAAGGTCACTTCCAACCCAAACCATTCTATGATTCTGTGTTTAGGTTCTCATTTCTTTCACTTATTTTAAGTCTATATACTACAATTTTTAAAGCTGACGATTCCATGCATGTGTAGTAACAAACTTTTTCTTTCTTAGCCCCCTCTGCCCCAAATCCTTTCCATCATTTGCTTTTTGCTTTGCAGCTTACGTAAGTATAATGTGAAAAAAAAAAAAAAAGTGTAGATGCTAGTTTTGCAGGCACTTGGAAGAGTATATTAGTAATCTTTGGGTTCTAGCGTGTCATATGACAAAAACTGTTTTACTGTCATACATAGACTTCATAACGAATAACCAAGCATACTTGATTACCAAAATACACAAGTATTGTTTATATTTCATAAACTGATATGTTTATCTCAGAGGATGTTTTGAAAGCCTCTAAAAATCTGCAAAGTGAAGTCATTTTACATGTATTTCAAGAAGATTTGAAAACTAGACAGCTCACACTTTTCATTGTAACAAAACTGGAAGCCAAAGTAATGCTACCAGATGATAAGATATGGAATATTTTCCCTTCCTGCTGACTTAAAACACTCTGTGACTAATAATTGCAAAAAAAGAAAGAGGAAGAGATGGTCTAATTGTGTTTCAAATTAAGTCTTTCCATTACTATTTTCAGCTTCAGAAAAGGGTAACTGGAAACACCGCAGAATAAATTTTGTGTACAAAACTAAGGATATAATAGAACTGGCGGAAAATGAATTGAACGTGGGGTTTTTTGAGTCTTTAGAAGAAACACAAAAGAAATGTCTGTCATGCCTTGTTTATTGCGTATCTGTGACTACTCACAGATCAAGGGCACCCTCGGTAAGTTTGCAGATGAGACCAAGTCGGGCAGGAGCGTCAATCTGCTTGAGGGTAAGGAGGCTCTACAGAGGGATCTGGACAGGCTGGATTGATGGGCTGAGGACAATTGTATAAGCTTTAACAAAGCCAAGCGCTGGATTCTGCACTTTGGTCACAACAACCCCTGGCAATGCTACAGGCTTGGGGAAGTGTGGCTGGAAAGCTGCCTTGTTGAAAAGGACCTGGGGGTGCTGGCAGACAGCCGGCTGAACATAAGCCAGCAGTGTGCCCAGGTGGCCAAGAAGGCCAACAGCATCCTGGCCTGTATCAGAAATAGTGTGACCAGCAGGACTAGGGAAGTGATTGTACCTCTGTACCTGGCACTGGTGAGGCAACACCTTGAATACTGTCTTCAGTTTTGAGTCTCTCACTACAAGAAAGAGTGTGGTGCTGGAGCATGTCCAGGGAAGGGCAATGAAGCTGGTAAAGGGTCTAGAGAACAAGTGTTATGAGGAGCAGCTGAGGGAACTGGGATTGTTTAGCCTGAAGAGAAGGAGGCTCAGAGGAGACCTTATCACCCTCTAAAACTATCTGAAAGGAGGTTGTAGCGAGGTGGGAGTTGGTCTGTTCTGCCAAGTAACAAGTGATAGGAGAAGAGGAAAGAGCCTCAAGTTGTACCAAGGGAGACTCAGGTTGGACATTAGGAAAAATTTATTCACAGAAAGGGTTGTAAAGCACTGGAATAGGCTGCCCAGGGAAGTGGTAGTCACCAACCCTGGAGGTATTTAAAAGCTGTGTAGATGTGGCGCTTAGGGACGTGGTTTAGCGGTGACCTTGCAGTGCTGGGTTAACGGTCAGACTCGATCTTGAAGGTCTTTTCCAACTAAAGCATTTCTGTGATACTCTCACAAACCAAAGACTAACATCCTTCACATCTGCTAACTACACAAAACATGGAACACAAGGAAAACTACTCAAACCTTAAGTTCCTCAAATACAAGAACCAATAACACTCTATTCCTCCAAGAGCTAGAACAGACCACAACCATTCCTTAAATCACCTACAAATAACATGTGACATTCAGCAGTCCAGCTCCATTTCAAGACACTGTTGCCTAGTCAAAGACCACATATACTACAAGTCGATTTCTCGAAGCAGTTAACTGCTAAATGTTACATTGTATGAAACTGCAATTACACACAAAACATGACCTACAATAACCTCTGTGGGTTATTGAAAAGCTTCTGCATTATGCCACTGCATAGCAAGTATTATTTTAGTGACAACATGTCCATATGAGAACAAATGCAAAATTCCTACAGAGCACAAACTTGGCCTTTCCTTATGTTCATTTCAGGTTTTCCGCTTTATCCCACAGGAGTTATTAGCCAATACAGATCTGTATGTGTGCCGAGCTTACTTTACAACCATTACTGTCATGCCCACCTGCAAAGCTCCTTTGTTTTCCCCAAAAGAAATGTTAACTTTTACTCTATACTGTCGCTTTCTCTGCCAAGTGAAGGAAACAACCTGTAGTTTTAATGCACTGGCAGTCAGTTTCCTATCATGTTTTTTTACCTCTGACACATCAAGTCTAAAACTGCAATGAATTTAAGTAACAGTGAGCGAACAAATAAATAAAATAAAATCACGCAGCATTACCAGTTGCTAAATTATGCATTATCTTTGTATGGAAGTCAGAGTCTCTCAGCTGTGCAAACTGGGTTACAGACATAAAGAACTCCATCGTGTGGAGATGGAGGGGGGGTCATGTTGTACTGTGCCGGACCAGATGGCAGACTTCAAACTTATCTGCAACCTCTTCAACTGAGTATATGCAGGACAGTAACAATGACAGTCCATGAATGGACCCTTTCACTGATCAGACATAACTAGCTACATCAGCATGATGAACACAGTTCTCTGTTCTCCCGCCACTTTCTTCTCCTGTTGCTCTAGCACAGCTCACTGAACATGGAAACAATTTCTTGGTGGCAGAGGAACTGAAGGAAGAAGGAAAAAGATGACTGGGTGGGTGGAGGGGACAAGTTAATCATACAGTCATCACTTCCCCTACCTTTAACTCATGATATTGCATCACTCATTCAGTCTACATTCAAGTAAAGTATCGCATACACAGAAACCAAGATTTAAAAATGTATCCTGCTCATTACACAATAAAGCAGAGAAGACAAAATATAACCTACCAATTTAAGGAAGAATACTGTTCAAGTAAGGATTTGGGAAATAATTTTGCGAAAGACAAATTTCAATTTAGCAATAATTATGTGGGTTGGGGTGGAAACAACTTTTATTCAGCAATGCTTACAGGAGACTGAAGACAAGAATGTAAATGCAGACAGGCAACACTTAGTACCACCAAGGCAAGATCTTGAGACTACAAAGCAATAGTCTTTGAAGACATTAGCGTTCACAGCGTCCAAAGAGATAGTGTTAAGAACTGTTATGAAAGGGAGAAAATTAAACAAATAATGATAACAACTAATAAAACCAGGATTTTTGGCAGCCCAGGGCATTCCAGTTAATTCTCCTGAAAGTTGCACAGGGACTAATTCAGAATGAGAACTACAAGGACAGTCCTGGCCAATAGTACCACCAAGAGTTATCTGTCATGATGCTGATGTATCTTCAGCCCCTGAAAGTTCCTACAGCACAGAGTGCTAGGAAAAAGAGGAAGACAACAACAACACTAAGGTAATCTGTCCAATTCCTCAGGCAAAAAGATTTGAATAACCGAGTATCACCAATGGGTTCACTGTTGCTCTCCCTTCCAGCCTCCAGTTCTTAACTACAATCCCTCTACTGCACATCAGCACACATCAGACCCTCCTTGAGCCCATGTAATTCACCCAAATAATACAGAACAAGCCCCAGAATAAAAGTCGTAAGTTTTGGTGCAGCAAGTACCAGTAAGTGCCAAAGCGGGGACAAAGGAGGAGATGAAACAGTGTAAGTGCACTGGGGAAGGAAGAATGAGAGGAAAGGGAAATCATATCCTCCCATTTTTGGTGGCTGTGGAATAGCAGCCTCTTTCCGTAACAATTGTCACTACTGGCAGTCAGAAAGTATACTACACTGTACATACCTTCAGCGGGCCGCTACATGGCAGCTCTTTTACAGGACTTTCCTATGTTTCCAGATCAAAGAGCTCTTAAATACACAGCACGATTATTTTTTAAGATAGAATACTGAAGTCAATAACTGCAGAGCTTAATTTCCTTTTTCAGGAAAGGATTTCCTCCTATCCTATCCTTCTGTTTTACTTAGTTTTATTGGAATCATAAGAGGAAGGGCATAACATTAAGTTGCGGAAGAAAGGATGAGTTTTTAGAGTACCTATACTGCCTGGAGAGGACAGCAAGAATTGGTCAAAAGGGCAGAGCTGCCAAGTCACTGACCTCTTTCATAAGAGCCACATTAGTAAAGAAAAATTTTAAAGGTCAACTCAACTACAGACAGTCTCAAGGAACACAGGCAAAAAGAAGAGAGTTAACTTGAAGCACTCTGTGAGAATAACAAATCTCAAAACAGATATGCTATGGCCATGAAATAATAGCCTCTCCCGCTTTCTGAGTAAAAACTAGGGTGTTTTATCCTACATGGGCACTAGGTCCTATTCAAAAGCTAATTCCTCAGAGGGATGCCCTCTATTGCAAACAGCACCACTGAGTCAAGCGTGTAGGTGGGAGAGTAAAATTCAGCCCTACTAGGAAAAGGTGTTTTGGTTCACAACCTAGCCATGAAGATTAAATATGCCGCTAAATAGTAGTTTTCAGGCACTAAATGAATGAAAAAGGAAATAAACTCCTTTTTTGGTACCCAATGATTCTATCAAAGAATCCTTGGGTTTCCTCCCATTTATAATGAGAATTTAATTTAAAAACCACCACCATCGAATCTGTACAAACTCCAAAGAAATGTGATTTGCCCATTTTCTGTTCAGCAGTGATGAGGGGGGGAAAAAAAAAAAAAAAGTAGCTTCATAGTAGAAAGTCCTATCACATAACAGTTTTAATACTGAATAGTTGAATACCAATTCTGTAAACTCGGGAAAAAGTTGAAGTTGAAGACCTTCCCCAGGCTACTGAAATTAAAAAGAACAGATAGAACAAAAAAAAGCAGCACTGTTACCACATGTAGACCTTTCTGCTGGCAAGAGGTGAGCACTGTTTAGCTCGCAAATTACCAACACTTTCTGGTTACCTCCTTCAAAGGAATTCTTCTTATCAACTTATCTGGACAGAGGAACAATAGCCACATTCTTATGAGAAGCAATTCATAAGAAGCAATCACTGGGTTTAACAAAGACAGCTCTCATGTATCTTTGTGAAAAGAGCTTTTGGGTGTGATTTTGAGCCTTGCAGTCAGTGTCTTAAGAGTTCAGAAAACAATTGAGAAAGTAACTGCAACACTTGCAGCAATACAGATTAGCTTCCTGTGAAGACAAAGCAACTTTTTGCCTTCTGTGGCTTGATTCACCAACATAAAGTTGCTTCAGTGAAGGAGGTGGGTTTGTTGATTTACCCATGCCATGACAAGAATTGAAAAATCTGGGAGATGAGAAGGGTAACCTTACTGATGCCATCAAGAAGTAAGAGAGGCTGAGATTTAGAGGGAATCATAGAAAATCAACTGGAGAAAACATTGTACATTTAAAAAAAAGAAAGAAGCAAAATTCAAGGGGTTTTTTGTGCTATGCAAGCTAGAGAAGCAATTAATTCAAGTTAATAATCTTTTTAGCCTGAGGACAGACTAAAATGTGCTATTGCCTAGCTTTCTACATTAAAAAAAAAAAAAAGAGATATCAGCATGAGTAACAGTCAGATGAAAAAGAAAAAATAAAACAAACCAAAAATAAGCCCTGTCATACTACAGAAAGAAAATGATTGACAAACAAGTAACAATATAATCAATGATGGTCATAGGCTGGCTCCAACACTGGCTCCAACACTTAGGCCTACAGCAATAATGCAAAGGTTTGCATTTTAGCCTTCCAAAAAGAAAAGGACACATTTCTATCAACCTCTGCTTTACTTCACTTAATACAAACCTCCAATAAAAATATACCGCACACCAACTTTTAAAAGAAAGTTTACCTGAACTGTCACTCATTCATTCCTCACCATTCCAAATAAAGATTTAAATCTAAGCGTGACCTTGATGAGTTGATCATTAGACTGACAAGCCTGCATCATTCTCTCTTTACATTAGATGAACTTTTGCTGCAGATGGGTAGAGGCATGCTTTCAGCACAGCTCACTCAAATTAGTGTTAATTATTGATTAGAATAAACTCAGCTTGTTCCAGTTTTCTCCCATAAAAGAGAACATGCATATTAGTACAACTGACTTTTGAACAGGCCAGATTTCTGTTTCAGAGAGTACTTCTGCAGGACAGCTTCTAGTTCAAGTTCTCTAAATTCACCAGGACATTTTCCCTATTTCCTCACACAAGTCCCCAGCACTTTCAGTGTTCCCCAAACTGGCTCTGTTTTTACTGACATTTCCTCTCTGATTCAGCAATGCCAAGGCATCAAAATCCCAAATGAACATCCACTACTGCTGTATTCCAACCCAGTTGTTGCTCTGTGTGTGCATTGCTCCAAAGAGCTCTCCTTGTCATACATTAAATGAGAATATTAAGCAGCAGCAAATTACAAATTACTATAGCTCCAGATAGGCACTCATAAATCGCTCCATGTGTTTCAGGTATTAAGTGCACTGTAACAGGAACATAGTTGTCAGTTGTACTTTGTTTTTTCTACAGCCATGAGCTGCTCAGATTTAAACAAAAAGCAATTTATGAGATTTCATTAGAATAAAAACACTAACTATAAAGCATTGAAGTACATGACCAGCTTAAGAGGAGGAAAGTATGATGAAAGTCCTTTACAAAAAAAAAAAAAAGGAAGAACATATTCTTTGAAAAGATTCTTTGCAGACAGAAGCAAAACCAGGGAAAGAAGTAGCACACAGAATGTGCAGTCCACACAAAGCAATCTGAATCTTCCATCAACCCCACTGCACATGTTTATCTAGGAGTCAGCATGAGGGGGCTAGGAAAAAACAACCAAAAAAAAATAGCTTCAAGGGACATAAAACCCAACCCAAAGCAAAATCTTGAATTAATAACACTACCTCAGTGATTGGTTGTCCTTGTGATGTCAAGTCCAGTTCCTGAGGTCTTGTCACCTTATCAATATCCAAGGAGTCCATGCTGGAAGCTGCAGACGTTATGCTGGAACGGGAGGAGTTACTGATTGAGCGCACCTCAGCATCACTCACTGTGCCAGCAGATGCTGTCCTCCTGTGCTGAGCAGTAACTACTGGTTTGGTGTCTTCTGCAACAGACTGTTGGGCTGCCTCATCCATGCTCAAAGAGGCCTTCTCTAACTGTGCAGTGATGTCATCCAAAGATACGTTGGCATGTGATGGTTTAGTCACCATCATACCAGATGAGGAGGATAATCCTTTCATGCTGCTGTGTTTAGTAGAAGGTCGGCTAGCAGGTGGTTTCTGAGCTTTGGATTCTGTGGCAAGGCGTTTCACTGCAGCATTATTTGCTGAATGAGACCCAATGCTGCTGAGCTCCTGCTCTATGGAACAGAGATCAGCCATGAGGGCATCTAGATCCACAGTCTCCCCCTGATTCAGGGCTTCTGCAACAAACAAAAGTTTTCAGTATGTGCAGAGCTACTTCATTTGTCCATGCAAGTCTTCACTTCATGTTAGCAAATTTAACAGAGTAAATGAGCAAAGGAAGCTGCATTTTTTTTGCCCCCATCTGTATTGCAAAAATCTCTGCTAAGCAGGAATTTATTTGTATTACTATTCTTGACCAGCCTAAGAGCAATTAAAATAAACTAAAACTATTTGTTACATATATTTGCTGACAGAAGTCTATTAGAAGTTTAAAATGGTGTCCTGTGAGCAGAGTCTAAAAAATACATTTGTATAGTATCATGTCCCAGCTTTTCAAAGAAGTGTAGGTGTTTTGCTAAGCATTTTCTGCTGAAGCAATGCAAGATATGTAACATTGCTTTAGAAAGAAACCACAAAATACTATACACATACCCAAGCCTTTAAATTAAGGCTTCCTGTATTATAACCAGGGGAAGCTATTTTAAGACAAGGAAAACCATGATTTTTTGTTTAACATGAAAGCATTATGTAGCTATATTCCTGCATCCTGTCCTATGAAGCAAGATGCTCTTTCTTCCCGTTTAACAGATAAATATCAATTCATTCTTTCATGAGATCAGATCCCAGAATGTGTATTTCTGTACAAACACTAGACTACAATTCTCAAATATTAAGTGCTGTAAAAGACACTGCACTAGGATAACTCAAAATTCTGTGCCATCAGAAAGCAATGCCTTCAGCAAACATGTTTTCACTTGAACTAGAAGTGTATTTAAGTGCTGTTATATTTTATAATGTTGTTCTTTATAGGTGGAACAGGCTTTTTTCCTAAATATCTGAGACAGTAAATAATTCAACAAACCATTCAAATTGTACATGGAGAAGCGATATGAGAAGTTGGCAAGATTGGTTTCCTGACGGAGAGGTGATCTCTTCACTGGTGCCACAGGCTTGTCTGTATCCAAACTCTGCAAGTGATAAAAAAGAAAATTGGGCAAAATAAAGTTTGACAAGGAACGGGATAAGCAAATCTTCAAGATGAATGAAAATCAATTTTCTCTAAGGTAAATTTTTCAAAAACTTCTGCCATATTAAAAAAGGATAAATCACTCTTCCAGGCTTTGGACTGAAAACATACGTCACCATACCATAGAGATTTAGCTTCAGATATTCAATGGAGAAAAGATGTTAAACACATTATGGGGTTTTTAGAATCAAAAGGATGGAAGCGCATTCCAAATACATGGTTAAGTGCTGTTACATAGGAGCTCAATTTGAAACACAGACAGCTGGCTTACCTGTGAACTTCTCTTGAATTGCACAAGTATCTAAACACAAACAGTGGAACCCTCTCTAAGAAACACATCATCAGCTTATGAGCATCATCATGGCAAAAGCACACAGAAACGTTCTGTTATATTAAAAGAGATTTTAAATTGGCTAAATTCAGACATTTTTCTCAGTAAGCCTTTCCTGTGAAAAATGTTAAATTGTGAGTGCAAACTCCAGTCAGTTTATGTAGGATACATTTTTTTAGAAAAACTAATACAGGTTAAAAAAGAGACAGCTTTCTACCAGACACATTGAATTGTTATATTATGAAGGCTAATAGGGGCATAATATTATAATAAATACCAGCATTTATGTAAGTAGTGAGCAGGAGGGCACTATGATCTAGTTGGTGACCCAAGAGGTACATGACAGGGTCTGCAGCTGCTGCCCCGGGAGTGACAAGTGTTCCATGCAGAATCTACTAGTTCTTGCTGTCGCTGAGGCTCAACAAGCCTGCAGAGATTGAATTTAAGCAATGCTTGTACTGATAAAGCTTTCCTGAAGATATGCTTGGCTGAAAGAAAAGCATCTTCTAGCTCCACGGAACAAAGTTTCTCACCCAAGCTTTTTTCCTCTAATATTTATTTTTGCTGACCTCCCTTCTCCCTGTTTGGCTTGAACTGAAAAGAAACCCTAAAACACACTTTATAGGAAGTCAGTCATCACTTAATGAGGAGAAGCCAGTGATGCAGCCTCATCTTCTATCAGGTGGAAAAAGCATCACTTCTAGTACCTCTGATGGAGCTTACATATTGTCCCATACAGAACAGCTGAAAAAAACATAAATTATAAAAAAAATATATATGACCCTAGAGGCAGCAGTGAAACCAGAGACAAAAGAAGCAAGTTAGGGCTCATTCATTCAGGCTAAACCCATAGACTGCCATGAAAGACTTCCTATAAAGAAAATATATTCTGGTTAAAAGCATCTAAAATGTGTTTTACTGAATTCAGTAACAGCAATAATAATTTCACATCCTTGGAAATACATATGATATGCTCTCACTCTTATCAGAGCACATTTTCCATAACACATTACAATGCTAAACTAGCAGTTTGGGAGAACTGCTGAAAACTGCAACAGCACTGAAGGCTTAGTTCTGAATGATGATGAGAAAAAAGGTAAGAAAGATTTCCTTCATTTAATCTGCACCATAGAGCAGGCTAAATACTAATGCACTCTGCATCTGTGCAAAGCACTGCTCATATGTGCTGCAAATTTTGTGACTGCACTTTATAATGCCCTTTTAGACCAAAAGTGAAAGAGGGCAAAGTGAGTTCAAATGATCTCATGGGCACTTCCATTTGGAAAGGATTCTGGGTCTTACTTCCAATCCCACCAAAATAAACATTTAGGAAATCTAAAAAGGAAGGTAAAGTTCAAGGAACTGAGGATAAAACAAACAAACAAACAAACAAAACAACTTTCCTTCTACTGCTCTTAGAGTCAGCTGATATATAGCAAGAAATGCTGAAACTACAGGAAAAATGCACTTTGGAGGTCATTAGCTCTAATCATCCACCTTTATTGGGGCTTTATTGAGCCAGCTCTGTCAAGGCATGATCATTTTCCAAACAAATGAATAGAGACACAAGTAACTGCATCAATTTGTTTATACAAAACTATATGAGATCATTCAGCATTTTGGGGGAAATGTCATTTCTCAGTAGTTGCAAAAGACAGGAGGGCAACTGTCAGGCTGTGTTGCAGACTGTTGTACAGTAATACGTAAGTGAGAAACAAATAATGTGAGTCCTCATGCTAATTATCTGTTAGTAGGTTTTAAGAATTTTGCATGGATGACCACACAAATTGATACATCACCATAAAGTCTGTATGTCAACAGCGTAGCTGTAAGCCCCCAGTAAAGTATGCTTGTATTTCTAGGCTGTTCATACCCCGAAAAACCCACTGCATAGAACAAAAGGTCTAAGACCAATTACTTTTTGTGCTCCTCTGTGAAGATCCTCACTCGAGGCAATTTACAGAGCCCATGCATTCAAAACAGCTCCACTTACAATTAAAAATCCTTCAAGGGAAGTTAAAAATAAAAATCAAATATTATGATATACAGATTTATCTCTCACAGTCTTCCATTCATCTCAAAAGGCAATGTTCTTTATTGCCCTGCATGCACAAGTTGAGAAAAAAAACCCCAAACCAACCAACCAACAAACCTGTTTTCCCCTAGAGTGCTATCTACATTTAGATCTTTCAGGCAGAGGTTTAACAAGAAGATAGCAGAGATGAGCCTCAGTTTGAAATGCTGTCACATGATTAGCTCAATTTTCCTTCAGTCTTTGGGTAAGATGAAGATGAGAAAATCTGCCTCTAGCTATAATAACTCTAAGCTTATAAGGTATCATACCTTTGCCTAAGTCTACGTGACAGAGGGAGAGGATGAAATACGTTACTCAGGAGGACCAGCTCACATAGCTGGAAAAAAACATGCCAGGCAGCCACAGAGAAACTTGTGAAGGAAAGGAAAAGCACTAGAAAGAAGTGCCAAAAGAAGATGTCCTATATCAGCTGCCTCTCTGATGCAGAAAGAGTACTCTGGAATAGTGGTAATTCCTCTAGGGTGTATCAGAGCATCTAAATACGTACCAGTGGCAACATTCACTATTTTTTGTTCCTTATTGCTGTGCACGTGCAATGAATAAATACTGTTATAGCTAGACAATGTCCAATCACATATTTGGAGATACAGCCTACCACTAGCCAGCTAAAGTCAGTGTTTCTCTATATACATGAGTACAAAATACCAATTCCATAGTTGTCAGAAGGAATCATACCCTTTGGGAAAGTTCAAATGAGCAGGTTGTGAAGACTGAATTTAACAACTTTGAGATGGGGAAAACAAGTAAATTTAGAAACCTTTAAAGAGTACTGAGCTGGTCATATGCTACAGTCTACCTTGCTGCAAGTGGCAGTGCTAAGTAGTTAGCAACCAACAGAAAAAAAAAACATGTAATACTTATAAAAAATTATTTCGTGAGATGATTGAAAACTTCCTAACCTGTGTGAGTTTGTCCAGCTCCCCGAGCCAGGCCCCAAACATCTTGTCCAGATCCTGATCTTCCTTATCGCTGTCTTCTTCCACACCATGGTCAAGTTCTTCATCTGATAATTGCTCCATCTGAAAAAAAAAAAGAAAAAAGTTTGATACTCAAATTGTATCAGTGTCTCAGAAAACTGGTGTCAGCTACTAAGTTTCTGAAAAAGTGTTCTGAAGTTAAAGGACATATCCATACATGAGCTTTATATAATGCATACATTCACAGTCTATTAACCTGCTCAGAAGTAAAGAGTGTGAAAGCTACAACAGATAATCACCAAGCCGTTCCTGCAGCTCACTTTTGTCAGAACCATGCAAAAAAAGATGAAGAACAGAGTCCACAATATTTAATACACCATCAAAAATCATTTCATGCTAGCCTTGCACATGCATTGATTGCCAGCTATTGTTGGCAAAGTCTATTGACCTTACATTACAAAAATTCAACTGTTGTCCAAGGAATTCAGCTGACCACAGTTAAGCAACATCATTCAACCCACAGGAAGTGCAGTTTCACTGCACTGCAAATAGCTGACTCTACATATCTGCAAATAGAAATGCTAAACAGGCCACAGAGAACGCCAGCTATACATCCAATGAAACAGTTTAAATACTGGACACTGTCCAGATCACTTACGGATACAGCACAATTTTTACCCAACAAAGATACTCCTCCCTGGAAGCTAAAAGCCACCATTGCAGCTATCAGACCCTCCTTCATTCAATAAATTAAAGTGACCAAGAAAAACACTTAACAGTCTCCAAAGGTTATCTGTTATCACCTCAAAGGAAATTAATCTTTTGTTAAACAAGCCTCTAGTCTCTTCCCCAAACATGTCTTCCAAGCCCCTTATATGGAGCTAAGACATGTCTTCCTGAGTACTCCCACACTGTTAAACCCAAGATCTGACTCAGAATGAAGATTTATATACTTGGGGGGAAAACTACATGGGTAACAACTTGGGAGCTATCAGGCACTACAGAAGAGTAAATCCTAGAGTTGTACTACAGAATGCCCAGAGAGGCGCAAGAACTGATCACCATCAAGAGCTACACAAAAAATGCACGGTGTGATGTACAGCTTGATTTGGTCAAGTCCCAGGCTACATTGTAATTTACTACATGGCTTTCAGAAAGCATCAGTTTACATTTCACGGATTTAAAAGAAAACTTTCTAAATGCCAGTCTTCAGGAGAAGACAAATCTTGTCTGCAAGACATCACAGTGTTGCAGAGTTGAACCAATGAGAGATGTTATGAAATATTATAAAGATTATCTCAGAGAAAAACTGTTCAGTCTGTTTTTGACTTTGTATGACAATAGCTCCTGCAAAAGAAAATATCACAATTTTAAAATACCTTTTCTTCTATTTATATATTGCTTTACCTTGATCAAATTATCAGAACAGGAGACTTTAGAGGTGATCTACAACTCTGAGATCAGCAGAAGACAATGCGTCCCACAGATGCAAGATACTGCCATCCAGCTGCTCTAGGCAAAGCTGTTACAGTCTCCTATCGAGATTTTACTTTCATGGGAGAGCACAATGCAGCTGCTTACCTTAAAGGGGGCAACAATATTAAAGCTAACCTGGCATGGCGTACTACACCGAGCAAACACTGAACAGATTGAATTCACCATCTGAATCTCATTTCTTCCAACACTTGTTTCGAGTTAAGTACTTTTAACACTCCAGGGAAGAGAAAGAAGCTCTACCTAAAATGTAAGGGTGATGCTGAAATCCGAAAAACGCCAAAACACTTATGTAATAGGGCTGTAGCCTTCCACCAAGACTGCACCCGCTTTTAAGTTCTGTAAGTCAGGTGTGCCTTCCCCTGCAACATTCCTCTCCATGATGTCACCTGAAAGCCCTCCCACATACAGAAATGAAGACAGTAGAGTAGCAGCAACTCATTCTCTTCCTGAATGTCTGCAAAACAGAACAGAAGCTGGATTCCACTTTCACACCCGCTTGCTACTCCTTAGATGGTTTACACAGATCAGAAATAGCGTAAATTCAAGATAAAACACATTATACTTAAAGTGACATGGTCAAACTGCTGTAACTGCATTCAACAAGATAGCATTTTTCAATGGCTAGATACACTTGAAGTAAAGAATTTTTATTTGAAGACTAAGGGAAGCTATTAAAAGCATGCCTTAGGAAATAGGACTATGAACTGGCAAATCAAATAAATGGAAACTGTGATATAAAACAGAGCTCAGTATTTACAGACACTTTACACTGCTAGCCTTTCCCTCTGAGCTACTTTGCCACGTACTCTACAGTAAGATGGGACTTGTTCTGTAGTGCATTCTATGGCACTGTTCATAACTCATCCTTTCATTAAGAGAGGAGCTCGTTCTTTTTACTAATATTTCGGATGATCTATGCTGTGGAAAGAAACCAGAATTCTCAATTTCCCTTAAACTGTTGGTTTAGCTATTTTAACTTGGCATCAGAGATACTGCTTTAGTTCCAGTTACTCTGAGGACAGAATTAGCAGCCTAAATAAAACTTTTACAAGTAAAGTACTGTTGTGTCAGCAAGTCTGGCACTAAACCGTGTAGTATTTGCCAGCTCCTTGTAGTCCCCACCCAAGCTTCCTAACGTCAGCTGCATTTCCTATGAGCCTGTCAGCATTTGCTTGGGCACACAAGAGAATAGTGTCTCACTCAAGAAACAGCTAATATTAACTTGCTAGCTCTGTAAAAAGGATCTCTCTTAGCACAAGCTCCACTACTGAAAGGTAGATATCCCAGAGGAGATATCCCAAAGGACATTAAAGGATTAATTCAATAAATAAAGGCAGAGACAGAATGCTCAGATAACAGCATCTGAACTTTTTGATACAAGTACTCAAAACAGTAAGAACTCAAAAAGAGTGCACATTCCAAGTAAAATGCTTAAAATTTTCTTTTTTTTACAGCCATTTTCTTTTTCACTGTTGTTGATCATAGCAAATATGCACCACACTTTAGCAAATCATGATGTAATTGGGAGTTATCAGATCTTCCTAAAGACATGGCATTTTTATTTAGAACAAGACAGAAATCAACAACAAAACAAAAAAGAAAAATGGCATAAGTTTAAGGACGTGGGGAGGTGGATTTTTTGTGTGTTTGTTGTGGTTTTTTGTTTGTTTTTTAAAGGAGTAATTTAGAACTAAATTAGATCTAAGAAATTGAAAAGGAGTAACTGTTCTAATGTGACACCATAAAGTAAGCCCCTTAACTTTCCTAAAGCATTTGCAGGGTAGCAGAGTTTAAATAGCTGTTGCTTCTGTTTAGCTCATTCCAGAGGAGGTGGCCAAGTAACTTTAGGTTTCAAATTATTTTTCAACTCTTCACCTTCTATTCTGCTTAAGTGTATGTCAGAATAGAACTTAATTCAAGTGAGTAGCATCATTCAGGGGTACCTAGATAAAAATGAGGTACTAATGTAGTATAGTGGTCCATATGCAAGTAAGGCTTCCTGCACTAAAATGCAGTCTATGTGCTCTTTCATTATCCACTATGGACTGCATCAGCCAACTTTATCTGTTTGACATGCTATTTAAACAGTAAGACCCATAAACGCTGTAAGTCAGATGTCTAGTTTCCAAAACCAGTTCATTAGGTTTGTTCACCTTTAAATGCATGAAGCACAATTTTCTAATATTAATTTATTAAAATCTACTAGGTTTTCATTAGAAGTCACTAGTTGTAACATTTAATCATGACCTACTATTTTAAATTACACTGTAAGGAAAAAAACAACAATTTAGAAAAAAGAAACATGTACCCTTTCAAGTTGATTCTTATGCAAGCCATTGTAGCTTTTAGTATGGCATGACAAGCATGAGATGATGTGATATCAAAACACATGAGGAAAGACAAAAAGACCAAGAACAATGCTTTAAATACACCATTTTGAGGTTTTCAAGAAAACTGTAGAATTCTGAAACTAACAAAATGCTCTCATCAGAAAGCAACAGCTCTGGGACAGAGGTGAGTTAGAACCAAAAGTGTACTTAAAGTGTCTTTCACTGAGACACCATTCTGCAGACTTGCACTTCGAGATGGTAGTTCCTACCTTAAATCAATCGAGTTAAAGACAATAGGATATTGTCTTTAACAATAGGATTGTTAATAGTGCTGTATTAATGATATTTCCTTACATTTAAAGCACTCTGCAGTGAAAAAAGTTATTTGTAAAAGAATCAGACTGCAGGATTTGTTTACCCCACACTTAATTAATGACAGAAAGATTATCAGAGAAACAAAACCAGAATTCTAAGTCTAACTGGAAATGCTAATGTGCTTAAAGGGTCAGTAACAAGAATGTTTATTCACTGTAATTTCAGAAGTATTGTAATAAGCATTTTGAACTGCAGATGCTTCAGTATGTTCAAAGGCAACTGACAGCATAAAAGCCCAAAATGAAAACAAACCATCTTTCTTTCAGGCAACTGATGTTTTCACCCTCAGCCTTTCTTATTATTTAAGCACAGCCTCCTACAAGCTCATGCTTGTTACTGACCTAAGGATTTTCTTACTAAAAACAACCACGGAATTTGTTACGCATCTGTTATAAGACGCAGCAGACAATACACAAATGTTCAAAACATCACTTCAACAAGTAACTGGATTTCTGGATTTTAAAATCTACCCTCGAGAACCAAAAGGAACTACATAACATACTCTAGTTTGGAAAACATACTCTGGAGCTCATTTGGAAATCGGAGTTCTTCCATTTGTGATCATCAATGTGTCATCATGCCAGTATCCATTGTTAAGAAGTTGTATATGACAGAATGCTGCAGTAGTACACTCTGAGCTCATAAGCACAGTGTGCACACAAATACAAGAGTAAGATTCTAGCAAGTTTTTACCTCATAGTACTCATTTGACTGCTTAAAGAAATAGGTTACTTGTACAGAAAAAAAAATTAAATACTTTCACAAAACTGACAGCCAAAGCTCACATCCATGTTTCTACACAATTCTATGAAGTTCTGGTAAACAATGAAAGCTAGTTTTAGCCCATAAATTATTTGTTTCATATTAGTACCTTGTCCACATGCCAGGGATCAATTAAACCCAGCATGTTTTTCAGTGAAAAAATAAGAAAGTCTTACACTATAACTGAAACTAACTTTTCTCTTTTGAATTTAATACTGCAGTACGCTAAGCCAACAACACAGTGCAGATCATTTGCTTTAGTATTTACATGTTTCTCCTTAATAAACATAAAATATTCCGAAATTCAATACTCCTGAAAAAGAGATTCAGAGGGGGATTAGAAAGTTATGGTAAATTATTTGTGCATTATCCAATGCCCTATAAGCCAGTTTACATTAAGAGTAATCTAGATGAAAACTTGAACAAAACAGCATTTGTTTTCTTTTAGCTTCAAATAGCATAGGTGCTAGCTGAACCCATCCCAGGGCTCCTACAGCACACAGACATTCCAATGTTTCTCAAACTCAAAAACTGAGGTACAAATCTGTCAGCCAAAAAATTCAAATTCAAAATATCCCGAATAAAAATCTTACATCAAGTGAAAGCCTTCTTCAGTATATTATTTTGAGCCAACTTTGAGGTTTGTTTTTCTTTTTTTAAGCCATGCTTCAGGCAGTAGTTTTCTAGGCTTGTAGTCACACAACAAGGTGAAATCACATTGAACATCTGATAAAAGATAAAGCCTTCAGCCACTTCAGTAAAAGCAGAAAGACCTTTTAGAACCAATAATCTCATATGTTTCTGAAATTACTCAGGCAGTAATTTTAATTGTTCAAATTCCGCATTTATGTAGTACACAAAGACAACATCTGTTGCCATGTTTTTAAAATAGAAAAAAAAAAAATCAAATAAATGTCTGTGCACTCTTCTGTGCCAGTTAAACAGGTAAACCTATTTAGGCAATACAGCTTTAAAATGGAAAAATACTGAATCCATGCCTTGCACACCTGAAGAGATTCACACACTCAGAAGTACTGTGGGTGACCTCTTGAGGTCCTGGACAGCAACATCTACCTGCCTCAGTGTAAGATCCAAGAGAGAAATAATTGCATCTAATCACTCATCAATAGACTGAAGATATAATATAAGTATATAAAGCACTCATAGTTAGTAATGTATTTGAACACTGGGTCACTGGATTATTAAGGAATGCGACAACCTTTGATTAAAGTTCACTACCTGTTTCCTGCCCTTCTTTCCCTCCCTCTTCAACCCATTAACGATGTTTTCTTTACATCAACACATTATCTGTTAGAATTCAACTGATGTGTCCTGTAAAACTCAACTGCATTCTAACTATCAAGGAAGCAAGAGACTCAGCATTACTTTGGAAAACTGACTGTATTTAATTCCTTTTTCCTTAAAATAAACTAATTGGTAGCAATTTGGAAAAAAGGTTGGCAAAAAGGAACGAACAAATGTTTATGCACATGGGGTTCTTTAAGCTGCTGTTCAGAATTAAAAAAGGGCAGTAGAATTTAGCAATAAATCCTAATCTTCAAACATAAGAAGTCAAGTAGAGAACATGAGCTGTACAAGACCTACTCAAAACAACTGGGAGAAGGAAGACAAGTAATTACAGAACACGTAAAAAAACGTTTTAAAAACAATGTGCAGTTTGAGCACATTTCATTTTCAAGTCGTTTACTTTGTATCAGGCAGCTGGTCTGGAACTGCAGAAATCCAGCGAGTATGAAAACCAGGCATCCTCACTGCAAGGCCTTACTCTCCAGTCTAGCTGGGAGGTGCAAAACTGGACAGCCCGCTGATCTGTGTGCCATGCAAGAATGTATCATTGAAACCACAGAGAAGAAAACTTCGTGTCTGAAAATGAAGTTTTGAATTACAGATAGACTAGTGTTTCAATAAAAGATCAATCAAAACCTGCTGAAGTTAACATTCAGTCAAACATATATAACACGATTTCTAATGCTACTCCGAAAATTAAGCACATGCCTGTACAAGAACTTGCCTTTTGCCTCTAGCTGTTTGTATTTTAAGCCCAGTCAAACAACAACCTTTTCACTAAGCTCTTAAAAATATTTTTCTTCTTTTATCTATACGCTTGTAACATACATTTTTATAGTAACTCAAGTGAAATCATAACTTAAATTTTAGGAACTGCTAATGAAACAATTATTTGAAAACGTAACTGGAAGAAGAAAAAAAGTCTTAATCATATCAGACGGTAACATCAAAGCAAACTGCCTCACTGTTCCTGGAATCCCCCAAAATACATCAGTGCTGTATACAGTAAATAGAGGTTTTCTAAACCTCCATGCTGTTCACAAGAGTACTGTTAGGCCTTTCAGATTATAACAGGCTGTTCAACAACTAACCCCAGAGATTCTAACCAGGGAAGTCAAACAGGGAAGTCCAGGTCTTCCAGACATTCAGCACCAAATCTTTAGAATGAAGCAGACTGTGTTAAGCAGGGATATGACAACACAATACTCTTCACAGATAATACAAACATGAAAGAATAAAGCTCTTTTTGGCTACCAGCATGAAGAAACAGAAACATATTTCTCCATATTCACATCCACTGCAGCTACTGACTCCCTTTGAATACAATCAAAACTTGTGCACTCCTCCTCTAACTTCACTTGACACAAGCACCCACAATTTCCCAAAATAAACAAACTGAAGACACTATAATGTTTACTTTATCATCTCAATTTCTTACAAACCATGGGAAATAATTCTGATGTGCCACAGCAAAAACACCTGCAAAATACCCACCTGCCCACCCCTTCTGTTTGAAAGCTTGAAGAGAGAGGTAAAATGCAAAGTGGATTAAGAATTCTACCCTATATTCCATGGGATTGGTTTCTCATTACCACTTAAGCTGTCTTTGTATTATTATTATTATCATTATTTATATTGACACTAGTTTTTCTTAACTGCGGCCTGAAATTTTAAATCAGTCTCCATAGGGTGACCCCTTGTATATCAAAACACATTTAGAAGACCTTTCTTCCAACACAGCAAAATTATTGAAATTTCTGCTGAAGAATCTAATTGCCTCTAAAATTTGTGCTGCCGAGGAAGCACACAGTAAAACCTTTATTCCCTCCAATATATTTCAGTGCCTGTCTCACATCTAGCCAAACAGATGGTGCCTTGAAAAGAAGGGGCTTTATCAATCAGTGTGTCCCACTTCCTGAATCAAAATTCCAGCCAGAGTACCCAAGTGGACATTAAATTAATTCCCATAAAAAGAGCATCCTAGATTACACCATGTGTCACTGTGGATTCTTTATGAAGAAAACCTGAAGACAGCCCTAAAAAAAAGCTTAGCCAGAGACAATAAAAACAAAAAGTTGCCTTAGCTAAAATATTTTCAAGAGGAGGGTAAAATATAGGTGTTCTCTAAAACAATGGCACTCATTAGTTGCAGGAGCCAACATCCCAGTCTTACCAGCTAAGACTAGAAAATTTTCAGTGTGAAAACAATGTGAGATTATGAAAGCTAGGAAAATGCATAGCTTTAAATCTGTGTTGAAGTATAGTCTGCCTTCAGTAGGCAGAGACATATTTTAAAACATACATTAGCTCCAATTTTCCTGAATCTTCATTATGCAGTTATCGTAACACAAACACTATTGTAGCATCTCCTTCCATTCCATTTTAGCTTTGGATTGACGTCCAAAAACAGAATAACAAACATTAACAAGCTGATGCAGAAAGAACTTACTTCATTAAATTTAGTTCTGCAAGAAGCATATGCCTGTAAATATATTTTTTTTACATAACTAATCCACTTAAAATATTAGTAGGAAATAGTCAGAGGATGTGTTTTGTATTATAAATGAAACAGAAATATCTTACAGCAGCTGCAATCTTAACAAGTTAGATTTCCAAAAACAGTTTCACAGTTAAGCTTTATTATAAAATTTGAGAATGTACAAACTCAAAGCTTTAAGGGGGTTATCTATACCTGACTCCAGACAACACATATTTTGAACATGCTCATTATGGCATTTGAAGATGACACACACAATCAGGTTAATGTGTCTTAGAGGTTTTTAGATAAATGGCAAATTTTGCTCAAGTAAATGATAATTTAAAAGTATCTCTATCTTAACCACTAAGGAACAAAAAGTGTTCTGCTACTTCTGCCCTAAGGTTTTCCTCTAGACAAATCCTTCCTACAAATCCTCAAGATTACACTTCCTATATGTTGCAGGCCATTAAACTTCCCCTGGGTTGAAGGTCAATGGAGCCTCTACAGTAAGTGAAAAATTACTAAGCAAAATAAATTTAAGATGCCTCTAAGAGGTGATTCTTATCCATACAGAACAGGAAAAAGAAAAGCTCTTGTACATTTCTTAACAATTTGACCCCAGGGATGGAAGTGGAACAGATTTCAGCCAAGTCAAGCCACTAGTTTCATTACACAGTAAATTAGACTATGCAAGCATCTCAGAACAACGATTCCCTACCTCTGACCACTGGGCTCTTCGCTCTGTTATGCCAATTCTAGCTATGGCCACACATTTCAGGAAAACATAACACCCCCAAATATTGTATTAATTGTAAAGGGAGAGGGGGAGAGGAGGGAGGGAGGAGATGTGCAGCAGCACTGGGAGAAGACAAACATTCCTGATCGCAACAGGCAGGTCACTTAAGTCCTGAAGCATAATATTCAATTCAGTTACAACTATTATCCTAAAACGCAGCTGCAATGATATGAGAACACTAAGGGCAGTGTAGGTAATCCTTTTGTCCCCAGAGTACACAAAGAAAGTGGATGAGAGATCCAGAAGTGCACATCTCAGTAACATGGTAGACTGACACATACCAATCAGACAGCTTGAAGCTCCACTAAAGCTTATATAAAACCGTTAGAAAAGGAAATTAAGAACTTTGATGTCTGAACTTGTACTAAAACTTCCCAAGAGCTTAATGATTCCAGTAAAAATGCAAGTCGCTAGCATCTTTGTATGCATTTATAATCAAAACTACACAAGACATGATGGAAGAATGAAGGAAGGAAGATTTCCATTTTACAGATGATGGCCAAGACAAGGAACACAAATTTTTCATGGTTTGGGGAGACAGAACAAGGAAAACTTCCTACATCCATAAGTGTACCTTCAACAATATTCTGTGTATAACAGCGGAACATAAAATCTGATTAGAAACACACACGTATTTTACACAACCAGTTAAAGGATTCTATTTTGCAATGAGGACAACATCTTCAGACGTACTACTAGTAACAGGTGAAATGACGATCCAAAAGGTCCAACACATTTTTCAACTAAAACAGCACCTAATTCCGCTATGTCTCATTTGGCCCTCTCTTTCCTCGATAGCTGCTAAAGTTGACTGAACTACAACAGAAGAAAAAAAAAAATCAAGTGGTAATACACAACAAAATCAAGGTTGTCTTACTCTGCAGGAGAGCTACACAACAGCCTTCAAAAGAAGGATTAAACTGAGACTTGAGCAAAACATCTTTTTGTGATGCAGATCTACTTTCTTCCCTCTCTGGCAGTATACAGTTCCATCCCTGTCCTTGCTGTTTGAAATGCAGGTTGCACTGACTCTTCTATTTGCAGGCAATGCAAAAAGAGGTACTTCTATGTCAGTGCCATTGGTAAGGAAACCTAGTGAACAAGAAACTTCTTAATTCAGGATCAGCAAGTGACTGAACCAAGACGCATGAAACAGCAGGAAGGGAGATACACTCTGTGGGAGGGGATGTCTCAAATACTACATCAGAAGAGACACAGCATGAAAGAATGACTTTGTCTACATCCAGAGTTAAACTGAACGGACACTGAGAAACAATTGTTAGCTGCATTTAACAGAAACCACTTCAGTACCAACACCAAATGAACCAATCTACCACACTGAAGTAAAGCACCACAAGGCACAATGTAAATCAATTTTTATGAGCTTACTTGCCTCTTGCAACAAGATTATGTAGTCTCTCTTCTCAATCAACAGACTAAGAATAGCAATGAATTTTGTTAAAATATTTGGCCTTACACCTAGATCCCAGGAAATACCCAAATATTCTTGTACCTGGTGGCACAGTAATAACAATCATCAGGCTAAGAGCAGCACTTTCAGGCTCACTTTGTATTTGGGAAGGGAAGAAGAACTTGCCAACCAATCACCATAAAATTCACATCCTTTACAGACGTGTCTATTGTGCCTTTTTCCACTAGGAATAAATACTTAAGGAGATTAATTTTTACACATATACTGGGCTGTCATTCAACTATAAGAAAGCAATATAGAGCAAATAACTGCCAACTACCTGCAAAAGCTGGACATCTTAACAGTACTTATAGAAGACAGTATATTTAAAGGATCAAACCAACCAGGAGGAGGGAGGTTTAAGAAAATAATTTAGGTCATAGGTCAAATTACAATGCAGGTGAGAGTATTTCCTCACAAGACTCTAAGCTATTCTATGCTTTAGTACAGTTAAAAACTAATTCTTGCTCAATGGACCCTCTCAAAGGTTAAAAATAATCATTATGCCAGTGCTCACTGAAGATACTACACCAGACACTGGCAATCTGTGTGATGTGGGTACTATCTAGACTCTGAAGAAGCTGCCAAATCCCTTTCAACAAGGACTTAGTGACAGCCCATAAATAGTGGTTTAAAAAAGAAAAAAAAAAGTGTAATGCTTTACCTAGGATAAGCAAAAAACATTCTTCACAAGTTGCTTTATATAAAAGTTTTTTATCAGGGTTTATATTCTCTACATTAACCTCAGCTGAAACAGGTTGGAAGCCGATTTAGGATTTCTGGTAAGAAATAAGATTACATTGTAAAGAGCTGCATTCCACTATAGCAGTAACTACCATCTCAAAACAAGAAACAACAAACAAACCACAACAGACACACAACTGTATATTTTTCAGAAAACCCATAAATGAATGTTTGATACACCTAAAGTACATGTTTTTCATTGTCAGCATTTATGAGTCAAAACATTTTATAGTTTACAGTTAGACATTACAAAACACCATAACCTTAAGAAATACAACTTTTTAAAGAAGTGTTTAGAGGATGAGTAGGGAAATAAAATTTTACCTGAAACATTATTAAAGAAGAAAAAAGTATATTCGACTTAGAAGACACTTGATTTAGTTTAAACCAACTCCTAACAAACTGAGTGAAACAACTGCAACACTGGCTTAAACCAAGAATAAACATATCTAAACAACAGGCTAGCCTGGCTCTATTAATTTTATATTTTAAGCCACTAGGAAGACCAGATTTAAGTATTTAAATTGGCAGCCAACATTAATGCTCCAATTTCACTGCAAACTGCAAGCAAGGACATAAAAGCCCTCTCTATCCTCATCACTCTTTCTCATCACCAACCTCTACACAGAAGGATGTGTGTCTCCTGAGGTGTGAAGCAGATGAGGCTAGCCATTGTGATGGAGAAAAAAAAAAAAAAGGATGCATGGTACTGCACCATGACATTACCAGAAAAGAAAGAAATACTATTTAAGGGGAGGTTATTTTTTCCCCATGGAAAAGCTGTGCCTTGTCAGAGGCTTGTAAAGACTGCATAGAGGAGAGCCTTGTGAGTCTAAGAGAAAGACTGATGTGGGGCATTGAACAGGAATGAGTCCTAGCAGTCAAGGCTGGAAGTTAGCAGAAATGGGACAGTGTTCTATGACAGGAAAAGGGAGGGGATCATTTGGCAGTAAACTAACACTGCTCACTAGGGTAGTGATGTGAGGCCCACGGGCCGAAGGGGCCTTTGCCACACAATGAAATTTGGGAGCAACTATGTGGCATGAAGAGAAGAAAGTACAGACAAGTTCTGCACAGTAAGGATACAGGTGGAAAAACACGTTTGTGAACCTCATAACTGCAGGAGAGAGAGTACTTTATCAACATCTTCCTGGGGGTCTTGCAGATGATGATGTACAGTTTCAGATCCCCGTAAACATAACGTGCAATAACAAGACAGAAAGCCAGCTTCCTGCTACATAAACTTTTTGCTTGTTCATAGAAGAGAATCGAAGTTGTATTTGGACAACCCCACCAGGGAAGAAAAAAAAAAAAATTCCTTGAAGGAAGTCCTACACTTGCTCAACTCTTCCTCCCAGCACTTGCTCTTTCTCCTCAAAAAGTAACAGGGAAGCCATTCCAGAAGTGATCTCAATCCACAAAGCAACTTCTGTGAGACATCTGCTTGAGCAGGGTGCCAAAGCCTGCAACAATTCCACCACCACTGTTCTCTAATAAAGCCTGCACAAATTGCTGAAGAGGAGAAGGTCTGTGAGCAGACATAGAAACACAAGTTCATCACTGATAAAGGCTGAAAATACAACTTAATTCTTATTTACCATTTTAGCAGAACGTCACTGAAAAACTCTCCAAAGTTTCTAAAAAAAAAAAAAAAAGAAAAAAAAAGGAAAACACTGACAATATTTCTCCCTACATTTCTTCTTTTTAATATTTTCTTCACTTGGAATTTTGCTTCTGCTGTCAGTTAAATACCCTTTCTCTGGAAGAATGGTTTCATTATCTTAAACCAAGAAGTCCACATAACTCAAACCAGTATCAGCAATTTGAGGTATAAAGCTATGAAGTTTGTCACATACTGTTAACAGCAATCTAAGCATTGCCTACCAAGCAGTGACCCTAATCTCTAGTTTACAAACCTCCTGAAACTCATTAAAAAAAAAAAACATTAATTTTGTATACTTACACATCCTTGAAAATGTAAGAAAATAATATTCCATAGCAAAAAGGAAAAAAAAGGAAGTGTAAAGCATGCCACTGAGGAAGTGAACACAGAATTTCTATACAGCAGTACAACCATGGAAGACAGGGGCTGACAGCTGGGCCTTGTTGAAGAAGGACTTTAAACAGAAGGATTTAAATTCATGGGATTAGGCCAGCATTCCTAAGAAACACTGTTCAGATTCTAAACTGCAGAGGCCTTGTCTAAACAGCTCAGCACCTGAGTCACAGTAAACAACTACTGTAAAGTCTGCTGCCACCACACTTAGTACTTTGTGAATGCCTTTCTCGCATATGAAAGCTAGAGACAGTAGAGTGCTTTGCTACTGCAACTGTGAGGAAAAAAATAAAATACATCAAGTGAGTCAGACTCCATGCTGCCACTCATGAACATAAGTTTCAAGATTTTTTCCAAAAAAGTTTCTTCATTAAAACTAAACCCCTCCTAAACTTTTAAACTAATGACATTTTTTATCCAGTGAAGGATAATCCTAAGAAGGTGGCTGAGTGCAGCTATTGTACACACAGACTGTGCATCATGTTTCACAACCACTATGGTTGGAAAAGACCTTCAAGATCATCAAGTCCAACTGTTACCTACAAGCCCACTACTACACCATATCCTTGAGCACTATATCTAGATGGCTTTTAAATACATCCAGGGATGGCAATTCAACAACTTCCCTGGGCAGCCCGTGCCAGTCTCTGACAACCCTTTTGGTATAGAAGTTTTTCTTAATGCTAACATAAACGTCACCTGACACAACTTGATGCCACTTCCTCTTGTCCTATCAGTTGTGACTTGTGAGAAGAGACCAACACCTACCTCCCTACAACCTCCTTTCACATAGTTGTAGAGAGTGATTAAGGCCTCCCCCCTCAGTCTCCTTTTCTTCAGACTAAACAACCCCAAGTCCCTAAGCCGCTCCTCATAAGACTTATTCTCAACACCCTTCACATTACATTTTGCTTATAAACATGCTGGGAAGTTCTCTTTCTCAGTATTCAATTATTCCTGTCTGTCATCTAAGTCTGATGCTGTGGTAAATCAGTAAACCAAGGTAAGACAGATTTAGATGAGAAAAAAAAATACACCAAAGGCTGACTATAATAATTTTTAAGTTTATTAAAAATTAATTTATGGCTAATTTTAAAGCCATCTGAAAGTAACACGGGAACTTGTTTTCCATGCCTTTTTTTTTTTTTTAATACAATAAGTGAATGAGCCCTTTTAAACACCGAGGCTTCTTAGCAAGGGTCACACCAACTGAAAAATAGTGATAGGAGAAGGGTAATGGCAAACTGGAAAAGGGGAGATTTAGATTGCAAATTAGAAGGAAATTATTTACTCTGAAGGTGCTGAGACACTGGAAAAGGTTCCCCAGGGGGCTTGCGGATGCTCCATCCCTGGAGGTGTTCAAGGCCAGGCTGGATGGGGCCTTGAGCAACCTGGTCTAACAGGAGGTCCCCCTGCCATCGCAGGTTGGAACTAGATGATCTTTGAGGCCCCTTCCAACCCAAACCATTCTATGATTTTATGAATACTGTACAGTATTCATAGCATTTCCATGCTAGGAAACACAGGTTCATGGTGACACGAATGAGAAGGGCCATGGCATTCATCAATCTGAGGGAGAGATGCTCTCCTGTAATAACTGAATCGTGAACATCAAAAGTCCCTGTAGCTTTCAAGAAGTTAAGAAGAATGGTACTCTGGATGATTGCTTGTGGGCTTCACTACACAGCACTTTCCCACAGAATCCTCAGCAGCAAAATGCAGGATTATTTCTTTTGTTAGCAACTACCCTTTGACTGTCATCCTTCAAGCAGCCACAGAGTCTTTCCTCCATGACACTGATTTATCTGGAACATGCTGCTTAGTAAAAAGTCACAGGTGAACTCAGCTTGTCTATTTCTCAAGATAGATACGGGAACAACTTTCAAAATAATTCACAGAGACCACACTCAACTTGCTTGGTAAAAGAAAAGCTAGAAGCAGGTTGTGTGATATGCTGAAGGTAGCAGATCATTCGTGCTTGCCCCTTCAGAAAGAAATTCACCTACACACAGAGAGTGGGCTGTGCATACCCAACAGTTCCTGTCACATAGGAAAGGAGGGGTTGCAGCACATGCTTCCTCCTTCTTCCTTCCGATCCTCTCCTGGAATAAATATACTGCCTATCAGATGAAGAAACTGAGCACCAAAATGTTAAGATACTTCCAATACCAAATTCTTCAAATCCTATTCTCAGGAACATGCTATAGTGAAAGGGGCAGCCTACTTCCTACCTGCATAGCCCTGCACGATCAACTCATTCATCAAATACACCTACAGCTGTACTGGCTGGGTAAATCTACAAACACTTATTTTCAGAAAAGCATTTGAGAAATTCAGGCAATTTATTACTGTTATTGGCATTTAAGAGCTGAAGGGTACTAAACCAAGAAAGAAAACCAACACAGTTTGGATGGATGTTTTCATTGCATTTAGAAAACACTGACAACTAGCTCAGAAGCAACAAAACTGTGAAGTTATCTTTCTCTCTACTCCAGAGCCAACTTTCTACAGTTATTTCCAAAGCCTTTTTTTGAAAAATGTTTCTACAAGCTTTCCTGATGTCTATTTTTTCTTTAAAGCTCCTGTTCCTATAGTTTAAAACAAATTATACATTAAAGCTTGAGCCAGCCTAATACCTCATTGCTGTCAAGGAAAGGAAGGATTCTCCTTCCCCTCCATTCACTAGCACTTTGCTCCAGAACACCACCGAGCCTGCTCAACCTTCTAAACTACCAGAAAACTCACTTAACACTCCAAGCACCAAAATAAATTCTCTGCTGAGTTAACAAGCAGAAATAGATTACCCTTCGACTGTAAAGATACTAGAGTCAACACATTCTTTTGGGTTCATACCAGGCAGCTGGGAGAAGGGACAGAGAAAGAAACAAGTGAGACTTCCCGTTTTTGGCAGCAGCAAGTTCTCCTGTAGCAGGCTCACCTGTAATTTGCAACTCCACTTCTAGTTCACAGTGTACTACAAAGAATTCACACTCTTGGCTTACATTCTTCAGTTCGTAATAAACAGAAAATGCTACCTTTTCAACTAGCACAGAGAAAAATTTCAAATGCTACCTACCGTAGGGTATGAGCAAACACATATGCATGACACTGAAAAAGTTATAATTTTACTGCATTTTCGTTTATTTATATTAAAATTGGATCCATTTTACCAAATCAGTAAAATGACAAGTTTTAATAAATTACCTTAGCTACAAACATATTTAACGCTTTTACGTTTCATTACAAGCATTTAATGCTTTAGTACTTTTCAGATACCAATTTAACCCCTAGAGATGACCACATTTAAATAGAAGTTGGAACAATCTGAAAAAGTAGAACATTACCATCCATAAATACATTAGTAATTCTGAATTCATAAAACTTTCAGCATTAACTCTGTAGCACTGAGGCTCAAGATATGAAAACATATGCCCATGCCATTAAAGAGAGCTTTCAAATTACAAGCTAAATACAGAAATGGTGTTTTCCCTGTTGCAATTTTTCATTTAATGCTTACAAGCATTGGTCAGACATTTCTGGAAACTAAAAAACTTATTTCACAAGCACATGACTTTGCATATATCTGTAGAATTGGCAGTTTCAGAACCAGCCCACAGGCAACATATGTAAGCATGTCTATGCTAGTAAGTATGTGTGTGTGTGTGTGTATACATATATATATAAAATTTTAAATATTATTTATAAAACAATAAAAGAAAACTCACTTGCTAATGTGAGTTACTTATTAGCTAGGGCAGTCTGTGGGTATTTATAACACTGAAGCATTTCTGCATGAGCAGAGGCACAGCTCTGTCAAAACGCATCACAGAACTGATGACATACAGGCCACAAATGTGTATTTGTTGCAACACAAATTCCACTAAAAAGTAAAATTTGAAAGGATGGGCTCACACTTTAACAGGCTTGTATTTGTAGCACAGTTTTCCCAAACTATCCTGAACAAACAAGACATTCTTTCCTTAGATGTAAACACTCCTCTGCTACATGAAATGGTATGAGGAAATGGCATGAAGTTGCATCACGGGAAGTTCAGATTGGACATCAGAAAAAGGTTCTTCACTGAGAGGATGGTCAGTCACTGGAACAGGCTCCTGAGGGAAGTGGTCACGGCATCAAGCCTGTAGAGTTCAAGGAGACTCTGAAGGATGTTCTTAAGCCATATTACACTAGTTTTAGGTAGTCCTGCAAGGAGCAGGGATTTGGACTCGATGATCCTTACATGTGCCTTCCAACTTGAGATATTCTATGATTCTATGAATATCTCATTTGGGTACAGCTATAATTGTGCAGTTTATTATCAGTTCCATGAAGTTAAAGTCAACTTCAATTTTTCATTGTCTAAATCTTACACTAACTAGTTGATCCAGGTTGTCTCTCCAGCCAGCCTAAGAAGTATTTTGTAGTCTTCATACAAAAAATTAAGCCATGATACACAAGTTCACATTTGTTTCAAAGCTCATATATAGCTTCATTCAGATGAGTATGCACAATCAGCTGGCACCACCAGCATGTAGCTGACTGCCTCTGACTCTGCTGTGAGCAATGAGAAAGAGGAATGGGGTGACCAGCTTCAGGCACAAAGCAGATCACCCTTCCTCCTACATTCCTTCACAGTCTTCCAGACTACTGCATGCACTTTATAAACCATTACATGACAATAACTACTTCTCTGTCTTGGGGTTTTGTTGCTTGGTTGTTTTTTTTTCAAAACTAAAAAGATATGAGCATGAATGGTTAATGTCATACCATAACATTTTCAGAAATACCTAAATTCAAATTCTTTCATAACAATATTTGGCCATAATTTAATACTTACAAACAAATAACTAACTTGAAATTCCAAGCATGGAATACTAAGGGCTCACAAAATTCTATGTAATTACCAGATATTAACAGTTCCAAGCTAAGTCTGGAGTAACTCAGCCAAAATAATAATTTTGTAATCTTTTCTCCACATTGCCAATGTCAAGACTACAAAATTCCTTTGGAATGACACTTTTAAAACTTCTTCTGCTAGACCTTTACTTAGTGTAAAGAGGACTTACAAGAATACTCTGCTGTAGATTCCTGCATACCTTAACTCTAAGTTTTTAAACAGAGCCCTAATTGCAACCACAGCCAATTTCTGTTTTTTCAGTGTTCAAAACAATCTTCCTCTTATGGAAAGATTAAGAGGGATCTTATACACTCTTTCCTAGAGAAGGAAAAATGACCACTTCCCATTGCCCTTGTCCAGCACAGACACATCTAACTAGCACACATTCAAGACTTCCCTAACTGAAATGACATCTTAGAAATCTGGGGTTTTAACAGGTGTACAGAGCCCAGTACTCAAACAAGGGTACTAACCAACTACACTCTCAGCTGTGTTTTCTCATTATACTCTGCACAAACTTCTTGCTGTCGCTGATACCAGGGTATTTGGTTTTTTTCCCCAATATCTAGCTATAAAGGTGATATGAAAAATATAGGCTGTATTTATGATTATTAAATTATATAGCTGAAAATCAAACCCACAAACTTTAGAAAACTTGAAGTAAGCAACAGTTTGTCAGGAAACAAACATTCCTGCCTCTTTTTGCCATCACATCTTAATATCAGAGGCCACCAAAGCTTATTCTTTCCTGAATTCAATGGAAAAATGGAAAACTTTGCAAGAAGACTGTCGCTTAAGGTGACTTAACTTAAGTCACTTTAAGTTAACTTAACTAAACTTAAAGGTGACTTTTCTCAGCTAGTCAGATACTTTCCTTCATCTTTCACTGCTACAATTGTTATGATACTACCAGTAATAATGTTTAAACAAAGAAAAACAACCAAACAACAAAAGAAACACCTTTTACAGATGAATTGATCCTACTATTGTTTTTTAAAAATAAACCTTTTATAGATGTATTATTTTATTAACGCACACTACCTCAGTTTTTTCCTATGGAACATAAAAATTCATGTCCTCATATGAAAACAATTACATGCAATTTCTAAGCATTAAAAATTAGTTAGAAAAAACAGGGCTAAAAATGAGCTTAGAATGTAACACATACTTAATCTGCATGATGCTCAAAGAGCCATGCCCTTCCTAAGGCAAAATACTATGTCAGTTTACAATATTGCTGCAGGCAGTTGTAGTTCCCTTCCAAAATACTTAATCCTGTGTCCACAAGGCTGATCGGCACTGCTTGTCATTTCCTTCAGTACAACTTGAAAAGCAGCAGGAAATGTGGCTCCCAAGAAACGCAGGAATACCTGACATACACAAAACAGAACCTACCATCCATCCTAAGTCCATTTTTGAAGTCCAAGTATGCTCTATTGCAACTTAACCATTGTAAACTCCTCCCAGGATGAAGGCTATTCTGGTCAAGAATTCTCACAGAAGAACATTTTTCTGCTACATAAAACCAGGATAAACTCTTATTCTGGACATATATTCTTTTGGCAGGACTAGGGGAGGAGGTTATATCTAGTTCACAGAAAATTAGGTCACCCATTTCACAAGCAAATATAAACTGCAGGTTGACATTTGTAAGCATTTCATAGGTATTCTCCCTCAACAGAAATTTGGAAGAGATTTATCACAAATTCTCCACACAGCTAGATTAATTATAAATGCAGGAGGAAGGAAGTTTGTATTTACAACCTTAGTCTAACAAAAAAAAACCATGATATCATCCTAACAGCTGTGTAACAATTTGGCAAGCCTCAGAGTGAAGTTTTTTCCTGAACATCCCAAAAGAGCAATTATTTTTGTTTCCTCAAAAATATCTTCTTTGGTATAAAGGACTGAGCCAGATGAATAAACTACAGAATAAAACACCAGAAGTGGAATATGTACCACAATGACTATTTTTACTGCTAAAGAAGCTGTACTGAGTTGACCACGCTGTATAAGAAATGTCATTTGTGACACTAGAAATGGTAATTACTTGGACCACAGTCACATCTTGTTAAGGACAAGGGTTGGCAAGAAAGAGCTGATCTGCATTAATTTTCTCTAGCCAAAATGAGCCACAAAGCAGCAAAAGTAGCTATTTAAAATGTAGGTGACAGTCTAGTTTAAAAGCCACGTTATAGTAAGTCTCTTAGTTCATTAGCCCTTCAATATTTAAAAGCAAAATAATTTCCAAGTTGTGTTTGTCTATTGCACTATGTACAAGTTTATGCAGATGCAGAAGTTTGTAGAACATTCCATTTGCCTATGGTCTCATTTCTTCTGATTGCTAACAGTGGGTTGTGTGTTGGCTGGACAATTTTTTTCAGTTTCATTTTTTTTGTAGAAAAGATTATTATGCTTGGATCTTAGCTCCCTATTTATCTCAAGCTAATTAAATAAAAAAAAAAGAACCAGCACCACGAAAGGATTTACAATGAAGCTTTAAAAAA
>VZZY01022049.1:34401-49571 GCA_013400335.1 Eurystomus gularis | reverse complement strand
AAAAAGGCTTTTATTGGTTTTTTATCTTCCTTCAGACCTCTAAACACCCATTCGAGTCTTCCTGGCAAGTTCTTCCTATTATCTTCCCATAGGATTTAAGTTTTGTTGATAGGAGCTACAGCCTAGTGTACCTTCAAGGGCCAGCTTGTGACAAATCAGAAGAGCTTTACAAGCAAAAAAAGGAAATAGTTTTTGCAGAGTAATAAATTTCATTCCACTGGCAGCTTTATGTACATTCTCCCTGTATCCCAGCACATCTCTGCAGCAAATGTAGCTTATAATTATTAAATTATATAATTAAATTCCTTATGTATACTTATTTATTAATGTCTGCCAGCAACCAGGTCCATACTGTAAAGGAATGTAGCATTTGATGGTGTCATATATCTGTTTCCATCAGCAGGAAGGAAATGCTGGAATGAATGCCTCTCCTTTGGATGTCCTGAAATCTATACAGGCGATGGACTTCATGCATCTTCAACCCTTTAGAACTAGAAATGTCAATCCATCTCAAAGATGAGGTTTTACAATTCATACTATTAAATCACCACCTCCGCTTTTGCTTTTTAGTTTTCTTTCTCCTTTTCATTCACAAGAAGCATGTTAAAGTGCATTCATACAGATCAGGGCACCTCATCTTCTTCACTTACATCACAGGAGGTAGCTCACTTGACTAACTCTACACCACAGAGGGATGAGTAAACCACATGGTCCTGTAGCTAGAAATGCAGCTTTTTTGTCAAAGTATCCCCTGACATACCCCCGCTCCTTCTATTCAATAGTAAAAGTAGACCTAAAACTGTAAAGAAATTATTTGGTTCCTGACCACCAAAACGAACACGGAATTTCTTAAAAGCTGCAAAATTAGGGCAAGGTAGAACTCCAACTTTAGAACTAGTATGACACACCAGTAAAACAAACATAATGAAATCCGATTTTAAAACCAGTAGTACACTTTCAGTAAAACATTTTCAGAACACAAGCAGTGCTTTTTAAGTCTAGCATCCAAGAACACTTTCATCAAAGCTTTTCAGGAAGACTTCTAGCGATGTAAAGGGCCATATGCCACACTACACTTCAGATGAAAATGTTTCATGAGGAAAATGAGTTTTCACACTGCAGCCTGATAAAAGACAAGTTGATTGGTTCTAAGTATAAATGAAGGAGTTAACTTTGGGCCGTAAAGATAAAGTAATAGAAGACATAAAGGAGTCCATCCTAAAACAGACAAGACATTTGAATTTTCATAGGACATAGATGCATTAGAAGAGGAATAAGAGATTGAATTATGTTATTTGTAACTCAATGCGTGAAAGGATTTGACATGATTCAAAGCAACAGTTTTTAAACAGGTCAAATGATAACAAACCATTTAATATAAAAAATAAAAATATCCACCAACATCTGAGCTATATATCTAGGCTTAACAATCCTGAGCATTTCTGGTGCATTTTATCTCTATATACTTTTGTATAAATTGGAACATCAAGCAGCAGATTGCCAAATTTATTTTGCAGGTTGAGGTGCGACAAAAGTCAGATTTTAAATCAGGTCAAGGACAATCCAAGCATTTAATGAAATACAAAAGAAAAGTTCAGAAAAATCCCCTATGCTTGTTGATAACACGCCACAACTTATTTCAGATGTTGCACCCAGAATAAAACAATCCACCTAGTTAATGTCATGTCTAAACACAGAAATCCTCCACAAGTTCAGTTCATAGGTCACACTGTATAAGAATTAGATGAAAGATACCAACAAAGCAGTTTAAAAATTCTACTAATTCTTATTATGAATAAAATTAATTTTCCTAAATTGGGCTTTTCCTACTGTCAAGTCCTCCAAAAGCCTTTAAGCTGAAGTGACTAATTCCAATAAGTTCATTATGGTACTGGAGACATTTTGAGGCAAAGCTCCTACATAAGTACAAACGCACCATCACTTCCTTCTCATAATCAAGTACAGAAAGGAGCCAGAAGACCTCTCTCTCCCATCATAAGAAAAAGGTTAAGACTAAACTATCTGCAGGATGCAGCAGACAATCCAAGCAACTTGTATATGCAAAGTTAGCAAATCCAAGTTTCTCTACATAAATCTTCTGATTCATCTAAAACAAATTAGGTCTTCTTTCTCCAAGAGAAATTGATAGCAGAAAGAAGAAACATTGTTAAAAAGTCTATCAGTATTAGACTTACAATAGTATATTTGGGATTGGACAACATCATACACATACAAAAAACAGTATGTAATTTAAAATTTAATTTTACAAGTCAAAGACTGGAAGGAAAACCTCAAAAAGCTTCTTCTTAAAAATAAAAACCCCCAAACCCAAACAAACCTACAAAAAACCAACAACAAAAAAAACAACCATGAGACTCCACACCTCTTTTCAAGTAAAGAGAAACAAATTTAAAAAGCCCACCTTCTGTAGGAAAACTAAAAACCAGCCCAAAAGTCAGTGGAAGAAAGTTGAGAAACATTTCCACACATTGCTATTGCTACAGTGCTAAACACTGATGATCACATGGACCAAGGATGGATTCATAGTGCTCACTTCTATCACTTCCTAGCTGCAACTGTATGAGAGAGGTCAGAAAGGCAAAAGCTTCACTTTACTTTTATTTACATCTCTCTACTTTTTGCACACTTGCTCATTAAAAGCACTAGACAAGAGTACTACCAACATAATCCATTACTAAGAGTACTCAAATAGTTAAGTCTCAATAAATAAGTCTTTAGAATCTTTTTCACACAGAACATAGGTTTTGGGGCTAGGTTGGGATTGTTTGGATTAAACTACTTATATACAAGGCAAGTTTTAAACTGTGCTGTTGAAAATGAAGCAACTTCTGTTCTCACTGGATTTGGCATTCTGTTGAAAATGCTCTTTTGCATTTGACAGAACACACTTTGAAGGATGATACATATAAACAGAATAAGTAAGGAAGCAATTACCTGGGCAATTTTCCTATCATATTGAAGGAAGTTGTATAAACAATTCATTTTTACTGAACTTAGAGAAAGCTGAAGATATAGGTCATGTTGTTTTGCTCTCCTTTTATTGTTCAACAGTATTCTTAAAGTCTTAACCTCACATTCTGCTGTTGCCTGGACATACAGCAATGTAGCAAAAGCCTGACAAGACTGTAATCAGTGCAAAGCTGGTGTAATAACTACTCTTCAAAAGACTGGTCATCAAGGCACACACAGAAATTTTAGTCAAGAAGCCAGCCAAAATTAATTATTTACTGGACAGTAGGTAGAACAATCAGCAGTGAAGTACTTAACAACTAGGTGCTAGTATACTGTAACATCAGCTGCAGCTGGTCTGGCAGGGCTGCCAGTGGACCGTCACACTTATTAAGGGAACTAGCTGGCTATGGTCCCATGGCAATACTGCTGAGAATGACTACAAGGAATCCATGCCTGGCTTGTAGCACCATTTCTGCCGCTATCTCTATCCATTGAGTGCAACCACTCATGAGATCTAGAGATTAATCAGCTCAATCACAAGCCAGAGCATGCCCCACAACATCATTTATGAAGAAATACCTATTTAAAAAAATGGGATGCATTCTAAAACCTTTTCTATTCCTTGTCTCTACTTTTCATCTGATGTCACATTGCTCTCTCAGAAGAAAACAATTAAAAGAGCAGTATTTCTGTTGAATCATTCACCGTCTTCTGCGCTAAATAGTAAGGTAAATTCTAGTAGTAGCTCTTTCCAGCTCTATTATTCATGATGGCTTGTATTTTATAAAATGCAATCAAGCCACAGAAAGCAACTTATCCACCCCTTTTTCAGTTCCTGTGCATCATCTAAAGAATTTCTCCCAGCTGAGGGGATATGCACAAAGCACAGGACTAACATAGCCCATGATACCCAACCTTCCACCATGTACATTCTGAGATGGGGAATGCCAAGAACAATATTCTGTCTGGTTCTCAGTGGACATAATGCCTCCTGTGGGACAATTCTAGCCACCAGAACTTAAAAGCACGCAAGCAAACGTAAGCCCAAAGACAGAAAGGAATTGAGCATAGAAAAAAGGATTTTTCTACCTATCCAGTTTCAATCAAGCAACATCTCAGAAGCAAGCATTCCAAGACCAATACTAAAAAAAAAAAAAAGAGGACAAGAGAGCTACACATACAACTTTCAAAACTAGTCTTTGTCTGCAACTCAGCTAGAGAACTGGAAGAGTGTATAAAGAATAAAAACATGCATGTAACAAGACAGTAGAAAAAGTGTGGTTCAAAGATGACAAGGACAGCATTTAATTCTTAATATAATGCTTCCTTTGTGGCAGACCTAACTTCTTCTGTTTAAAATAGTGTCCTATTCCTCAAGACACTATAAAAGACCACAGGGGCACAAATCAATTTTTTTTACAAAATGCAGAGTCATGGATATCATTTGCTTACTTTGCTCATCTTTGGAAAGAAAAGGGTCAGAGTTAGTTACAAACAGATATTCTAAACAAGATCTATAAAATATGCAAAGCATAACAGCAATAAAAATATTAAAACTACAGAGTTATCAATCCATTTTCCATACATAACAGGCTACTGCATGCACCCTCAATGACAGGAAGATCGTCACTATTTGCTATTGTTGAAATACAAGCCTCAAACATATAACTACAAAGACAATTCTTGATGCACACCAGACCAGACTGCTGCCATCCCACCACCCCCTGGTGAAATGTTACTAATCTGTCTGAATCATGCTAAAATACCCAACAGTGTCAGGAAAGCAATTCAGCAAAAGTCATTTTAGGAATGAAGAAGCAGCTGCTGAATTTATCAGTAGGCTACGCCTTCTCAACTGTTGCAGCACATCATCCCATAGTGAAAGCACGTGTAGTTGTAAACCCAAACATTTAAACCCATACTGGAAGGCAAACAGAATGCAGACAACATAAGGTCAGCTGCAATTTTTAACATTTTTGTAAGAGAACAACTGGCCCTTTATTTTTCTACTTTAGAGTGAGTTGAAATGCAAGACATAGGTTACTTTAACCGAAACAATGTACTACAACAAAATATGTAAGTATCTTGTTATTTTATCTTGTTTCATCAGATCAGGTATATAGAAATGTTCTCAAAAGTTCACAGCCTGTCAAGAGTTGGATTGAAGAGTATGCAGACTAACCTCTTCCTAAAAGTAAATAATGAGCAAAAATACAGAAAATTGAAAAAGCTCTGTCCTAGTTCCAGGTGAGGTATATTTTGAACAAAAGGAAGACTGTGTACCTTCAAGATTGAAAAAAAAAAAACCCCAACCCAAAAAAAACCCCAGAAAAACAGAGAGCTGGAATCCAGGCTCCAAAGGTAGTAGCCTTATTAGGCTCTACAAAACTAAGAAACAAAGTTTTAGGAAGACACTACTTTAAAGCATATTCTCCTGTTTTACAAATACTTTAGCCCTATTTTATTACTGTTTTCAGGTTCACTTCTTATTCTTCAAATGCTAATGCATGTATTACCTTACAGTGTACAAAGACATGAGGTTGACCCAAGGTCACATTATACAGCGACATAACAAACTGTGTTCCCAGCTTCAAATTATGAAAGTATACACTTCACAAGAATTAGTGGAAAACATCACTCATCAGAAGGTACTAGATACAAGGAATAATGTAAAAAGTCACAGATAATACAATAACATGCTTTAGGTACTGCACTTAGATCAGTCTTTAGGCCAGAAAACAAGCAACAGCAGTTCAATTAAAACTCTTTGTGACAATGGTAGCAGACAGCCTGTACATTAAATCAAAGTAATTTGTGTCAAGTAACAATGTGGGGTTTTTTTCCTACACAGAAACTTAAATTTAAAAGGCCACACAAACCTAATATACTTTTGAAGTATCTAAGCCCAGAAAAAAAAGACACACAAAATCATTCCCCAAACTTTTGGGAGTAACTGTCTATTCAAGCTAACTTCCTGCATGACTCCTCTAAATATATTAACTACCTGGGTACTTCAGGAGAACAAAGATTAAGTGACACCACTTTTCAAAAAGAGAGACGCCCAAGTAATCACATTTCAGAAATGAAACAAAGTTGAAAGGGCACAGTCTGAAAACGCTTTGTTTGCTCTACACTGGACTTTCAACTGCACAATGCGCAGCAGTCATTCCAGGAATATTCCATTCCAGTTGATAAAAGATAATTTAAGATTTTTCATAACAAAGTAGTAATAACTAATTCCAAGGGCATTTTTTCTTTAAATTATTGGGTTTGAGGACATTCTGAAGTTTTTGCACAGATTCAAGCTAAATAGGAATAAGCAATATCCAAACAGAAAGTATCATTCAAGCATCCATCACAAACACTTGAGTGAGGTTTTGGGGGGGAGGGGGTTGTTTTCTATTTTATTTTTAACAAGAAAGTCTCTGATTTTCACTAACTCCAATAGCGAGCACAAATGGTTAAGTTGTATGCTGCACTACCAACTGGAGTTTAGTTAACACAGAGCAGGCTTCCTAAAGTGAAATATACAACTTCTTTACAAAGTGTGATATGAACATGTGGTTCCTCCTAAAAATTTCACTCATTTCCGTACTGGTTCAATTTTCTGCTCTGCCAGCTGCCGAAAGGGAAGACACCATTCACACTTTTCTATGGGGCTCTCCTCCTTCCACATAACTGCTGAAAATGAGACTTCTCACTTCTGCTACGCTTCTTAGAAAGATTCTCTGAGGTCTCTAATCCAGAACAACGAAACATTTATTTAGGAAAATAATTCTTTCGTTCCTCCTTGGGCAGGAATTTATTGTTGGTATTCGCAACAATCTGGCAAATAGCCCTTCAGTTCCACAGAACCGATCATAAGTTACTTATTCATAGACATACTTGGTAAAGGTGAAAGAAAAAGTGATCTTGTGTTACACAGCTTCACAGAGAGTTGTTCTCCTGATCTGTGATGTGCTCAGAGATGGCCAAAGGAATTCACGGGTTTTAGTCAGTATTACAACCTTGCAAAACTACTACTGACTGAAAACTCGTCCCCCTCCTAAATAAAATGCTGCTGTTTAAGAGATAAAAATGCTTTTCTTAAGCACCCAGATACGACCTGTTAACTAGAATCCAAACTACTAGAAAAGTTGGTCACTGATACAAGCAACAAACTTGCAGGATGCTTTTCCAGGAACAGTGTGCAGTCACCAATGCTTCTACCAAAGCCCCTCAGAACTACATGTCCAAGTAAAAGGCCATTTTCTTATGCCATGCATTAAAGAGGTAAGTTACAACCTCCTTGGAGAACAGAAGTCTGTAATGTATTTTTCTTTAAAGGCTCAGAACAACTTAAGAAGTTTTTTCACTATGCAAATTTTTTTTTTTAATGCACTATAAAACATCCATGTATAAAAGGTCTTTAGTCACCTGTGAAGAAGAATTATTACAGACACCTGGAACGTCCAAATTTGCAAGATTCCAATAATGATTAATTCAATTTTAAATGGTGCAAAAAGATCACAGTGATCCTTCTAGCAAGGAGGAAAGCAGGAAGCAAAATTACTAAGGATAAATAAAGAGAGCTTGGAATGCTTGGCTTCTGGCAAGGAATCAAAAATCCTATGCAAGATGCCTCATCACTATACAGGCATGAACTAGGCAAGTCAGGATGAAATTAAAAACAACCATACATGAGCAGAAAACTGCCTAGGAATAGCCAACAGTGCAATACCAAAGACTGAGGCTTTAAGTGTAGACACAATCCATCAGTAATGTACTTCCCACAGAACAATTGTGAGGAACCTCCCTGGGCGGTGAACATTGTCCTCGCTCCTGAAGGAAGCTAGAGTAGATACGCCATTTATTTCACATAGGGTGTCTTATCCTTGTAGACACATAGTTTCAGAGTTAACACAAATTTAAGAACTTTGGATCTTAACTTATCTTTGTGTATTCCCAGCCAATGATACGAGAAAACCTGGGGCAACACTGTCAGGCATAATTAAATGGTTTCACATTTGTTAGAGTACTTCTCTTCCCACCTAATTCAATACTTCTAAACCATAAAGAGGAGTAAGAAGAAATGAGCTCAGACACAAAGTAGAAAAAACCCACAGTATTAAAATTAAGGCAATTAGTATGCAAGTATAATATTTCTGCAAAACTAATAAGCTTCCCATGCCAACTTCATCTTTGGAAGATCATCATTAAGCTGCAAAAATCAGTTTCATTCATGAGATGTTTGAAAACATCTTGAAAACTTACTGTTTTCAATATTGAGCTAGAACCCATCCCTGTTTTGTAAACCAGCTTCCCTAAATATGTATAGATAACATTTGTCATCTAGATATGAAAACAAATTCATTTACAAAATCACAGTGCAAGGTATTTCCTACAACAGATTCTGAAGCCCTGGATAGATGCCTTTAATACTCATAAGATGTAAATAGCAGCCTAGAAGAGAGTTTGTCTTTATTTTTAAAAATGCTTTCACATCCTAGAGAGAAAAGAATCTTTAATTTTGCAAAACTATATAATCATGGTCTAGGAAGATGTATTAAGGATGTAGCTTCTCTTCCTCTTTCAACAGCTCCTCAACAGTAGAACCTTTCACCCCAAACCATCCTTTCAATTTTACGGATTTGGCGTGCTGCGGATCATGCTGCAAACTGCATCATAGAACTTACATAGATTCAAATTCACCAGTCTCTTCTTTTTAAGAGTATTTTTAACACAAAACAGTTCAGTGGTCACCTAGGGATATTTCTGTCAGGTAAAGTGTAAGAAAAAAACAAGTTGTCCCTATTCTCAATTGCTTCTCTTTTGCTCTTATTAATACCATTTTAGTAAGGGACTTAATAGAAAAAACAGAATGGAATACAGTTCTTGAGACTGGGTCAGCACCAGTAGAGAAGCAGGGAGAATCGCAAACCTGTGGCTATTCCAAGCATAGCAAATGCATCTATACAGACATCAATGACTGGAAGAAGTTTATAAACAATGCATGAAGCAACTTTAGCTCCTCCAAAGAACCCGCACCTTTGTTTCGCTAATGATATCTTCTATAGCATCTACAAGGAAGTCTGTCAATGACATCTTGTCACAGAGAGATGCAAAGACAGGAGGAAAGCCAGCAAGTGTGTACACAAACTGGTTCCTTCTGAATATTTGTCTTTTCAAAAATGCTGTTTCACAAGATCAATTCAGCAACTTCACTGAGTTAAGCATAAGAGTACCACTACAAATCTACAAGCCCTTTGACAGAAAGGAAAATCTGTCAAACAAAGCTTCAGTATACTTTCTCATGGATTAAACCAATCAAGTAGGCATTTCAGACAGGTATTTCATCATTATAATCAATGAAAGAATTTAGAAGAAATCTAGAGACATTTAAAAAAACACCAAATGTGTATTTTTTCACCACTGATTGAAACAACACAGTCGGGGCAAAACTGTCTTAGCACCACCTGTAAGTTCCAAAAAGAATGAAATTCCACACCCAAAAAAGCCTCTGTTGTAAAGGTAGCATTTTTCACAGTATGCAGTAACTCACTCGAATTCTAATGTTGCACTTAACTCAGCAAGCAATTTTATGACATATATTGAAGAGATTTAAACTGCAATGGTGATATCAGAGTAAGAATTCAACCATTTGAGATGAGATTATTTTTTCATCAATGCTTGATACATATTTATTATTTGCACTTCTAGCACTATTTAATGACATAGCCTTCGAATCCAATTTTACAAGCAGATGAAGCAAATTTGCAAATTACTGTTTCAATAAGACTAGTAATTAAGTCTTTTGGACACTCTGAAAGCATTTTTCCTTTTACGATGACTAACCGGATTTCTGAAAAAGTAAAATTTTGCATAGTGTAATCCTTGAAGAGTTTGCAGTACTCCCTCAAAGAACCTGCAGAGTTTTTCACAAGTTTTACACAACAGTAGGATAGTAGAAGCAGAAACTACCTATTTGACAACTGTTTTAGCTGGGCGGGGGAGCACATTTACTAGGAATCTGTAACCAAGTTCAGACATTAACACTATGATCATATAGAATGAATTACCTTTTCTATGCTAAAGATGGCTGTTCTTAACGCAGAAAAGAGTTAACAAATGACAGAACTTGCATACAGATGAGTCTATCCATATATCATTGAAAAGCAACAAGCTCTACTTGGAGCTTTTCTATAGAGAACATACTACTAAACTGTTCCTTCCTACTGGAAGAGCCACAAAGGCCAACAGTTAAAAAACCCAACTACGAGAAGTAATTGTATTGCACATCTTAAATCTAAGCACAGCACAGTTACACTTTTTTTCTTTAACCCACTATTAAGGAAAAAAAGATATGCCAGGAATACTACAGGTGCTACAGAGCAAACGTGTAAGTCTTTGGGGAAAGGGAAGTAGCCAAAGACCCTGTGCCAGCCATAGGCAGTGAACTTCAACTCTCACTATCACATGAACAGAAGTTTCTGCCTATCCCCATACAACTGCCCCCAAAGCTTTCTGAAGAGTCAAGTTATCAGAGAGGATGAAGGATGCCATCTGGTCTCTTCATCCTCTCTCTGTATGTATGTTTCATTAGCATATTTTTCCACTTCATACATCCATTTAAATAGAGAATACGATCATTTCTCTCAACTTCTCCAAGACTTTGTTAGATGAAAGTGCAACACCAACACAAGTAATAAACTGGTTAGAGCCAAGAAACTGGAGAATGATGTCACTTCTTGCTCCTGTTTCTTTCTAATCCTGATCTGCTAGAAATCAGCTAACGTGCTGTAATAAACAGTAGGAAACTGCAAGGTGGTTTGGATCTGTGCTTCACACAGCTTAAGCTAAAGAGCACTCTGTTTTAGTATGTGAACACAACTTGCTATCCTAAATGCTTACACTGACAGAGTACTGACACCCTTACACAGTACAAGGCCATTTCAGCAGATGTAAAATACAACTAGAGCAATACAGCACTAACATTACAATAAGATATGATATTTAAGATAATTTTCACACAAGAACAATCCTCATTCAGTGTACCACTGACTCTATGCAACATCACTGCATTTTTATCAGCAACAACTTGAGTTCTTGAACACTTTAAAATATTTACTCAAGAAAAGTAAATATATCATAATTTTGCTACTGTGTACAGTAAATCCCTCACTAGACTCCTGTAATATTTTTGCATAAGAACTTTCACCTTACACACTGCTCTCCCAAAATGAAAGAACAGAGGCAATGAAGAGTCAATCACCTGATTACATCAATTTTAATTGATCTGATGAATTTCTGAGACTAGAAATTCAGTAACAGGGGAGAATTATGTTCTATGGGCAAAAAGTTTTAAAACTATGTTTATAGAAGCTCTGGAATTCCTCCTCCTGCACAATCCTCTCTATAGAATTCAACTAACTCTTTATGATATAAGAACACAAAACATAATTTTCCTAATATTTAACCTCAGGCCAGTTTCAAATACTCACACACACCATCTTCCTCCATACAGTTCCTAACAAATAGAGTGACAGGTCACAAAAAGACATTTCAAGTGCTCTTCATCAATAGATGTATTAAAAAAAAGCAAGCTCAACCAAAATATTATTCTGTGTAACACCTTACATTAAATACTTCAACTAAAGGCTGTCCTAGCAAATAATTAAAATTACTACTTAGGACAAAATAGAGAAGTGACTTTACCTCATTTAAAGTCAAAAAAGTCAGCCAATGTACCTGGATCAAGTTGCATAAAAAGCATGCTGCAGATACTTTCCTCAGATTTTCAACTATGAGGATGATTACTAGTGAGACGAATCATCAAGGAATTTTACTTGTCTTTCTCATAGGGACTGATATGCTTAATTGGATAGTTATTACTGATTTCTAGCGCTAATATCTTAAAAACTGTGTTCACTGAAAACGGCGTATTATTTTGAAGTGATGATAATGCTTGCAGATTAACAAGAAGAACCTTAAATCCCTTGCCAATCTGAAGAACAATTACAACAGGCAATTATAGTGCAAGTTTCTTCACTGGCATTCCTTAAATTTGTAGACATTCCTAAAGGTGGAGAGCATTCAACACATGTACTCACTCCAGATGTGGTGACTGCCAATTATGATAAAGATATTTTCTGAATCCTTAAAATGTCTTACTCAATACAACTTTGGTTTTGTAAGTTACATTTCCTTAAACAACATTAGCATCCCACATAGAAATACATTAAATCTGACTACTCAGCAGCCTGCTGGATTGCCCATTTTTATAAGGCTTGTTTATGAGATTGCCTGATTCAGCTGTAAATCAACATACATTTTCTTCTAGCAATTGCAGAGAAAGGGTGTGAAGCATCACAAAACAAGTACCCACTAGTGTTTGGATTATTGTTGGGGGCTGAAATAAAAGTTGGACATTTTTGGCTTTGGTAAGTGCCTGTAACATGCTCTAGATTTAATCAGTAGGGTCCTCAGTATGGACAGACACAATTAGAAAGCTGTGAAGTACATTATCTCAGTTCTACTTGAAAATTCAGTAATAAAACTATTGTTTAACATAACAGAAAAGGCAGTGTGATTATTTTGCAACCTTTGGCTTCATTTGTAACACAAGAGATTTGGATTTTTCTACTGTTAAGAATGTGAACTAAATTACTTAACGGCTGGAAACTTCAGCACTATTCTTCTTAGTATTTGCCTAACTGGCTTAGTCACTCAGATTTAACTCTGTCCCAGTTTGATAGATTTTTTTTTTTTCCCCTCCAGTGGCTGAAAGACATTTGAAGAAGAAAGGCAAATTGTACTACCAGTAAAGATCTGATTAATACACAATAAAGATGTTCAATTAAGAGCCCAAAGAATTAACTATTTCTGGCTGGAAAAGCTAGCTGATTTTATTTAAAATCTTGATGCTGAAGGAGGAGATAAAGGAGCACATGTTCATGTTCTTGCAAAATTCAAATAAAGCAGCAACACAACGCTTTACAACTAAAAAAATTTCAGTGGTCTGAGGGAAGGGAGAAATGAAACAATATCCACATATTCTCATATGCAGAAGACTGAGACACCCCCTTGACAAATAAAGCCTCTTAAAATCACCCATACTGAACTATTACCTCCTGAAGTTACCACATCAGTCTCATACACTCCTTTAACCCAACAGGTGTTCTCTGTACCATGGCTTACCTTATTAAGAAAGGAACATGCTGCAATATACAGGAAGTTCAAAGCCATTTATTTCAATGCACTACTTCCCTGGAAAAAACTGTTCTCAGTTCAGACTACTGAAGACAGTAGTCTCAGGACGGCAGACTGAAGATTATATAAGATTTGTCAGTGTCCCTTTTTACATTATTTTTATATTCTTTTGAGATATTAACAGCCGGGAAACTGCACTGCTTTCCTGAATTGTGGCATATCTCGTAGCAATACTTTTCTCTCTGTCATCTCATGCTGAGTCAGAGAAAGGGTGGTAGAAGGAGTCTTCATTGCATGTTGTATGAGTCTAAAACCCAAGCCATTTTAAGGAAATATCTACCTAAAAATGAAATTTGTAGGAGGGAAATTTATACATTCCTCAGTGCCGCTTACCTCCTTGTTCTGTGAAAGCAAAAAGCCTGCCTAATGTGAATTTCTGTAAGGTAATTTGAGCATCACCCATTGATATGAAAAAACATGTATCAACTCAGGTGCAGAAAATACAGTTCTACATGCCGCTATCCACCACACCCACCAAAGAAGGGTATCAGCATATTAAATATAGACATGTCTACATCTTTATATAACTTGTGTACACTATTCCCTAGAACTGGAATTTATGACCTATCATTTCATCCTTCAAGATGACTTAGGTGATTTTTCTGTTCCTCTATTTTAATACGAAACTTCTCAGTAGAGAAAAGCAAAGCTGATTAAACATTAAAATAGGGAGATTTGTTGGTTTAGACACATTGTTTCAATAAACATCTAAATTCATTCATTGAGAAACATCTGAACTCATTTTCCTGCTCAAAAGACACAAGCTAATGTGTCCCTGTCTGGAGGACAGGGGAGTGAGGGGCAACAGATGAAAAGAGGCAATATTTTTTAAATGGCATGGCTGTGATTCCACAGTCTCACGAAACAGGAGTTCTCCACTCTTCCATCACATGAATGGCACGTAAAGATACTGATCATACGAAATAGTATACTTGTGCCAAACCGAGTCTGCCTGTACTCCTCCAGTAAAAAAGCAATTATACTACACATACTGCTGTTTGTCCCCTTCTGAACCCCTGTAATCAGGTAAAAACAAAAAAAGCCTTCAAATGCCAGTGAAAGTGATAAAATGCAAAGACAGCATTGAAACACACAGGTGACTATTTTCTACCACACAAGATAACAAATCCGAAATAAATAAAACCTTCCAAAATGAACAGGTAAGTCATTGGCTTCTTCAACCAACCAGCATTGATGCAGGCGAAGAATAAGTCTACCAATACGAACTGTAGGTAGGTCATGTGACACTCAGGTATACAGGCACTCCTCCTTTCCCTCTCACCCTCAAGGATTTTCCCCATGTAAAAAAAAAAAAAAAACCAAAAAAGCAAAAACCAAAAAACGCTCTCCCCACCTTCATGAAAACCAGCGCAGACACCAGCCCTGCATGGGAGGCTCTCCACAAGCCAGCCTGCCCTCAGTATGTCGTATTGCTAAAAAGCTCCAAAGATTTCAGGACTGGTTTTTTGTACGAAACATTACAATGAACAATCTAAGCCAATCTTTCCTTTCTGCACCAGTAAAGAGGATCTAATCGTGCGTTGCTCCCCGGGTGTCACAGAGAGACGTGGCGATGCCTGTGTCGGGGACTCGGCTGCCCGCAGCTCCACAGGGTGGAGGCTTCCCCCGAGCTGACATTGTCTGGATGCCACAGCCTCCATCCCTCGCGCATCCCCTGCCTACTTCCCAGCCTCTCCCGAGCCTTGCCTCACACGGGGAAGAGCCGGCGGGAGGAAACACACACACAAACCCGCACCAGCCATCAGCACCGCACAGCCTGCTTTGAAAAAATCACCCGATGGTGTTTGGGGCGCGGAGGGGCGCAGGACACAGACAGCGGGTCGTTAAATCCTCGCCCCCCTCACGCTCCTCCGCTCCGCTCCTCCCCGCCCAGCCCCCGGCCGCAGCGGTCCCTCAGCGGCCCCCGCCCCGCCGCCGGGCTGAGGGGA
>VZZY01022049.1:0-33426 GCA_013400335.1 Eurystomus gularis | reverse complement strand
GTGCGGGGGCTCCGAGCTCCCCCGCAGGACAGGCGGCGTGGGCGCGGCCTGGGGCTGGCACGGCCCCGCTCCCCTCGGCCAGCGCCGCTGCCTGCCCGGTCCTGCCAGCGCACGGCCCGGTGTCACCTGCCACTGGGTGACAGAGAGAAGACTTCTACCAGCTGCCGCACCGTATTTTCCCTGAATGAGAGCAATCATGCAAAACCACGCTAGTTGTTTTATTTCTGTAAATAGTAATTTACTGACGAGGCTATAAGCAAAGGCAACGTGAAGAGGCAGCTTCTAAAATACAAGCTTGCACATGGAGAAATTTCTTTTCACGTGTACGTACAATTAAAGTCATTTTAAAGACGAAGCTGTCATATACAATTCTAACATATAGCAAAAAATCTTTGCTATGTAAGTTAGGCTTAGCATGTAATCACTTCCAAATTTCGGACAATATAAGAAAATGTTGACAATTAACAATATCCCAGACATCCTGAGATCAAAGTTACGGATGCAGAAATATCAGACTGTTTCAACTGCTACTCTGAATTTTATAAATTATCAATGTAAAAATACATGCATTCATCACCAAGAGACTACAGTAGCCTTCTGGAGTTGCAAATAAAATCATTTTAAGCCAATCATTCAAAATAATATACCACTACTGCTATACTGCATCCTAGCTTGTGGAAATGTTCCACGGTTAGTAAATGCCTGAGGTAATATTATTTAATAAAAATTAAAAGTGCTTTAATTTTCAGTGCTGTTCTGCACTTACAGTGTATCAGCAGTGAGAGCGAGCTGACACTCGCTCTGAGTGAATCTGACACTATCAGCAGGTTTAGAGTGGGTATCCAGGTTGTATTAATCCCACCATACTTTCCTAATGATCCTCCAAGACCCTGACGGGATTGGAATGACAACACCTCGCGCGGAAGTAGACTCAAAAGTTCACAGAGTAGGCACGGTGAGTTCATGGGCAATAGAAGGAGCAACCTGGATGTGCCACAGCCAGGCTCCGTGCCAGCTCCAGTTACGTCTAACCCAGCACAGAAGCACTAACAAGTCACATTCAACGCCACAGCAGCTCAGGAACTGCACGGCCATGAAATGTGCAAAGCTTCATTCACTGAACTAAGAAACCATCAAAAGCAACAAGAGGCTGCAGCTGACTAATGCAAACTCTGCTTTTGCCGCATGGAAACATTACTCCTTTATACCAAACTTGCTGAAGTGCCCCGAGCCTAAGCAGACAACAGTTAATTTAATTCAGGGTGGATCATTTTAAGCTTGAGGACCAGACTGGATCTGTGTGCACCCTACAGAGCCACTCTCCAATTGCACACATCAGTTACTGACGTAAAATCGCCCTCCAGGCTAGGGAAATAGTACATACCTGCAGTAGATGTTGGGTAAGGTTTTCAAAGCAGTACAGGGGATTTAGTCATACATTTGCCAATAAAATTAACAGCTAATGAAATAATAAAAATAGTCAAGACTTTTGAGTAGGTTAAAATGTCAGTTTAAATGTATATCTGCTTCTAAATAAGGAAGGATATAATGGATCTTTGGTTTTAATCAGAGCAATAATTCCATGGATATTGACCCTTCCCTCTCCCTAAATGTTGTCTGTCAGTCTCAATGTTAATTATGGCTAACTGGCGTTGGCAGCTAAGCTTAACTTTGAATACTTCAAAGGTTTTATTTCTGTATTTAAATAATTCTAAATAGGAAAACATAAATAAACAAAGGTTACGTAGGCTTTTGGATCATTAGACAGCTGAGGGAATTTCCATGACACACCAGGCAAAGGCTGGAAATACGAGAGTTCAAAATTTTAAAAAGCAAAACAATTCCCATCTTGATTGCTTTGCTGGACCCAAGAAAGTTCAATGACTTGTGCAGTAGAAATTTCACATTTTGGCAAAGACCAGCTGGCTCTGATCCAGACTTTATCCATCATTAAAAAAAACCCCAAACCCAAACATATATAGGTACATCTACATACACATGCAGCTATCCCTTCATGCAACTTTGAGTGCCTGTGACCCCTCTAGCAGGAAAAGCAGCCTGTTTCCATGTGCTTCTTTATCAAATTTTTGCCTACTAGTGTTCAAGGTACAAAATCATTAAAAAGCCTTTCCTGTGCATCAATAGCTTGCTCAACCTGTACTGTATCTATTGCTGCCCAGTTAGCTATAACGGCATTTCCAAATGGCAGTTATGACAAAGTATTACAGTATTTCTTAGCAACAGGTATAGCACCCATAGCCATTAACATAAATAATTCAGCTCATCCAACCTATACATTAAAAGTGTCTTTTCTCAGATCTTACCTACTGTTCAGGGTAAAGAATATCTTGACAAGGATCTGACCTTGAAGCAACAGGTGTAATGACAACAGTAGCCCATAACAGGAATGCAGACTTGGACGGGAGCTTCTGGGGTTTCACACCAGCCAGCATGACACACAATCCTTTGCAGAAACCGCTCGTGTTATAGGTTAAGGCCGCAAGGCTTTCTCAGGGCTACTGTTCGTAGGAAAGGCTGCTGCTATTTGCATGTGGGAACAAGTTCAAACAGAGGAGCACCACAAACAGTGGAATGAAAACACCATTTTATGGACTCATTTCATCAGTCTAAATCAGGAAAATCTTGACTAATTCCAGCTAAAGTATTCCAGATTTACAGTGGAATTACAGCTCTGAATCCAAAGCACAGAATGGCTGTGAAAGGAAATATGACTACTATCTTCTTACTGCACTTTCCATTCATTCCACCTCTGAGAACTAGAGAAATACTGCCTTCCCATCTCTCAGGTGATGATTTAAAGCATGGAGACAGTAAGCTACACCTCCCTACAGTCAGAAAGGAAGTCTCGCTCATAGCCAAGGTCTGGATTCTGCTCTCATCAGTGCCAAACCAGTCCCTTGCTTGAGAGATTGCTCTTCCTCAGAAACTCATTGACTGATACTCTTTTTGTGGCAGTGCCGGCATTACCGTGACACAGACTAGCAAATAATCTGCCTATAGTATTCATTATCATTATCACTCCTTTTAGTGAAAACTCAAATCATCTCATCACTCATCTCAATACATCAGCAGGGCTAACTTACGGCAAGAAAAGATTTCTTCTTGACCCTCAAAGCAATCAGCTTATGCTGCTGAAACAGGAAGCTTGTCTGTCCCCTGCATTGTTGTAATCTAGTGCATGTAGCTGCAAATGTTGTCTTTGCTCACAAAGCTTCCTAAATCCCTATTTTAATTCTCCTAAACTCTTTGCCTTGATGACTGCCTATGGCAACTGGATTCCACAGAGAGAAAATATACTGTGTGGAGTAGTACTGAAAATGTGTTCTAGAAGGTTTTGCTCTGTGAATTGGGGCATAGAGGCCACAATTAACTGACTTCACTAGTCACTTGATGAAGTTTCATCTTATGTGAAGTTCTCCTTTCCTCCATGATTTATATTATCCTCTATTACTCTTTATTCTGTACAGCTGACTTTCTGGTTCCTTTTTAGGGCCTGTGAGGAAAATCCTGGCCCTTATGAGTATGTCTGAGCACCTGTGAAGCCATGCACATAAAAATAGGGAAGCAACTGCACACATGAAAATTAGGATCTTCCAACATACAGGGCACTACAGGGACTCTCTGGACTCTTCTCCCAGGCTGAAGTCAGTAATTGATTTTAATGGGAGCAAGGCTGAGCTAATGCTGGCATGGAAAATCCCACCCAGGGGACTCAGTGATATTGAAAGTGCTTGAGGCAGCTTAACCATGGGGCATTTATACTAATGAGGAGTGGCACAATTGTCTTTATTAATTTTCCTTCTCCAAATTGCAGCTAGAATGTATGTATTTTTATACCTTTAGGAACAAAAATAATGTAAAAGGTGTGTATTTCTAGAGATTCTTACTGAGAGATAAATGAGTGGCTTTCTGCAGCACAGTTACAGGCCTTAAGATCTATCACACCCCCAAGATCTATTAATACTCTCTAGCTGCCTCTCTTTTTCCTTCATCTGACTTAATATTATTACAAGGGAAAAAAATGTGGCTGTGGGCCCCAGTCGCAGTAGTTGCACTGGTCATTCATAAAACAGGGTTTTTCATCATCTTCTTGGGAGCGCGAGGAGCCAATACTTTTCTATATGACTGCGTCTTTAAAACTCAGAGAAGAAAGTCTCAGTGGTCAAGCTGAATTGGAAAAGGGCCACTAGCATAGGGAGAAAAAAAGTCCACGTGACCTGGAATGAGGTGCAAGCAACAGCAAGGGGGATGATGTAAACAAATGCTTGGAGACATTGATTCTATCATGGTCAGTTTTTGGAGAGATCACCACGTGGTAAGGATGGTCTAAAAAAAGAAGCCAAAACTATGGCAACAGCTTTGCAAACAACTCTGCAAATAAATACAGCCTGGAGTATCTTTGCTTTCTTTGAGTGATGCCTCTGAAAATTATGAAGTTACTCATTCATAGGAGTTATGAGGTTCTGACACATCATTCACTTAAAATACAAATAGTGATTCTTTTCCACGCATTCACTCAAACCACACTAGAATTTTCATCTTAGGAGCAAACACCACACATTACTTCAAAAGCATTAAAACATCTCATTTGCTATGGTGTAATGGCAAAGGTTTGGTCATCAGCATCACAGTGAAATTACAGCAGTATACCCAAGGTTTTGCAGTCATGAGAACCATTGCTTTACAAAAACAAACAAGTCCACAATATTTTTAAAATACCAACAGAGGTGAGTAGCTGGGTGAGATGGGGAAAGAAATTGGGGTTTTTTCTGCTTGGTACTGCCACTTTGCAGGTCAAATTTATCTTGTAGTTCTGACAAAAAGCTCTTCTTGCAATGACCTTTTTGATATGGCTTTACTAGCTCTTTAGACATAATAGCTCTGCTTGATATCAAACTCCCAGGATAATCCAGGGGTCTGGATTAGGCATTTCCCGAGTCAGTCTAGAAAGCACTTCTCAGAAGGTTTTGGGAGTTCATATTATCCATGTTGCCATTACAGAGTAAGGCATAAAAGAAGCTACAAGTAGTCGTTTACCTTTCAGATTACTCTTAACCTCCTGTTTTTACTTCCTCCATGACAGCATTTCTCATTTTATGCTGAAAAGGTTCTATTTCATCTCACTTCAGAAGTGGCATCTTTTGCTTACTGAATTAGAAAAAGAGCATTTTAATGTAAATGTTGAAAGTGTCTTCAAGACCTTATATGCAGTTAATCCTCATTACAGAATAATTACCTGCTAAATCTGATTTAATAATTATTAAAGTATAAGTGATTTTATGAATGTACAGTAAAATAGAGTTATCAGTCACATTGCTGTCTGAGAACAGAATTTTGGAGCTTCTCCTGCTGCACAGTGAAAATCTAATATACTACATTTAACTTGCTTTCTTTACAGAGTGAAATATTTTAAATTCAGGCAGAGTCGTTTATGCAGTGGCCATAATTGCAGGGGGAAGCTTTGTGTATTTGTACTGCAGCAATGAAGTACAGTTTCTGGAGCTGCAGGGATAGATATACACATCTCTGGTATACCCACTGCTGGCACTTCTGTTTGGTTTTGCAGCTATTATTAACTGTTCTTTTTCAGCTATCTTCAGTCTTGTCTTCAGGTCCTGTTCTGGATAGTGACTTCCTCAAATGCACTTTTTTTTTTATTTCAGGAGCCAGCTGGAACCAATGAAGTTGCAAGACTGGGTAGAAAGTACAGCTTTCTCCAGAAGTTCTGTGTTATTTAACTGTACCAAATGTTTACAGAGCATAACTATTTTTTTCCTGTCATTTTTGTGTGTATGTGAAATATTTGACATATGCCTTGTAAATCATACATTAGGATTTACTGGAATTTCTGTCCTGACCACTTAAGTGACATTGGCTGAACTTGTCACATTTTTTTAAAAGAAGTAGTTTAAACTGGTGCAGTTGTTCTTTAGCAAGAGACTGAAAATAGTTGTGGGAAGTTTCAGATTCTTTTTTTTTAACAGCTGTAGATGAATGGACAGTGGATTTTTGAACAGTAAATTTCAGCTTTTCATTGTGTTTTGAAACTTTTACAATTTATTTAAAACTTACCATTCTGAAGGGAAAAGTGGAAAATAAACATTTCAGCATGTTTAATGTGGTCTGTGTGATATTTCTGGACTTATCAAAGAGACCTGTCATGATTTTTTGAATAATTTTAGTGATGAGGTAGGAAGAATTAAATGGCACTTCAGAATAACTTTGAAGATTTTATATTCAAGATTTGATGGGCAAAAATCCAAGCAATCCTTATTAGTAATTCTTTCAGAAAAAAAATCCCTTCTTGAATCTTATTGTGTAATTTTGAGGTAGATGTGACTTGGGAGCATCTGTTTAGGAAAATTCAGCTGCCTTAGCTATCAGTGTGATTTCTCTCTTGTCCAAGAGACACATGTGCAGTGCCATAGATAGGTATACCCATACATATAATGTATATTTGCACGTAATTTGTACTGAAGTACTCAAGGATTACCTTTAACTAGATGAAGAGTGGGATTAAGTGAACATATGGTGTTAAGAAAGCTGGAAATAAAATCCCTCTCCATCTTACTCTGCCACAATTATATTGCTTATTAGAGGATTGCTTCTGAGTCTCTGTGGACAAGCTTTCTGGGGAAGAAGTTGACAGGCATAATGTTTCACTGGTTGGTGTTGCTTATGAAGGAAACCCTGCACAATTATACTGTCTAGGTGAAAAGTACTTTGTCTTCTGTTAGAATCTTGAAACTCATTTTTCACTTGCATCAATATGTACATGTAGAGAAAGAGAGGAGCTAGTGGTTTCTTTTGGCTCATCATAATGAGTAAGTAGTTTTTCTGTAAGTTGGGCTACAGTTATAACTGAATGCTGCCTTCTTAAATGCCTTTTTATAAATGTGAAAGGAAAGCTCACAAACCTACACTGAAAGAACAGATTGTCGGCCAAAAAAATCTATACAGTTACTTTAAAATGTTATTTATTGTATTAGATTCAAACCCCATGATCTTCCTGATTATTAACCTGACAACTAGGCTTAAAACAGATAAAAAACCTGTGCAACTTCTATTGTGTATACCAACGAGTAGCAAACTGGATTATCACAGTGTGAAAATAGCTTCAAAGGACAGAGCCCATTGTCCCTCGGCAATCATACGCCTATGCATTCAGCTAGTGTAGCCAGTTCCTGTTAGCAACCTCAGTGAGGTCTCCCAGACTGTAATTTGGAACTCACCCTAATGGCACTTCCTTCTCAAGCTGTATGTATGCTAGGTTATTCTGCAGTCTTGCTACTTCCTCCAGATCCTCACAGAGGTCCATTCACATTAACCAATGAGACCAGTAGACCCTCTACACATAAGTTTCAAATCCTTGGAAAACTCATCAAAGTCTAACCATTTCGTCCTCCTCTACTGACCCATTGTGCTCTTCTATAAGTACAAGTACAAGCTGTCTTCTCCTTTGTGTCCTAAAATAAACTCCCTGGACAAATATGAAGCTACTGCATGTTCCTTACAAACTTCTTCCATATGCACTCCATTTTGACATCTGTAAAGTTGATAACGCCACCAAAGCAACCAGTAAGAATACAAATGTCTCAAAATAGCAATCTGGCAATGCTTACGGTACAAAAAACCAATGTGTGCAGCTGCCTGTTTCTACCTTTGCTTTTTTTGTCCTTCTTTCCCATTTCCTCCGCTGGATATTCTTCCACTTTTTGTGTTGTGTCAAACCTTACTGTCAGCTCCTTAGCAAGACGTAGGTCCCCTGTTACACATATATGAATATCTGGAATAAAAGAACGCTGAGAGAAGAGACAGAACCTGGGTTACCACACCCATGCTGCTGCCTGGAGTGGCCATACTGACTCACACAGCAGGCAGCAAATCCCACATATCCAGGCTGCATCAGCTGTACGACAGATGTGCTGCCCTAATGGCCAGTGTGCAAGCAGTATGCTGTTGGACACAGTGGACAGTTGGTCCACTTGGTTAAAGTGGCCAGACTAGAGACACCCAGCTCTTGAGATACCTGGCCAGAATCACCGTTTCGCAGGGCTGCTTCAGCATGTTCAAACAGCCCCATCCATCTTCTTCCAACAGGACAAAATTTTTGCACTGGAGCTTGAGTTCTGTTACAATAAATGTTTCAAAAGAAGCCTTGTCTTTCTGGGGACTTACCCCTACTGATCTATAAAAGCATTGGAGAACATTCAAGGTTAGCAGCAGTGCTCCAGTCTCACCAGAAAATGGTCCTGGGCTGCAGCTGCAGGCCTGCCCCCCAGGGCAGGTTGTGTTGTGGCAGTGGTGTGGGCCACATTTCTCTAAGCTGGGGTGCATGTCTGCTGCAGCCAGCAGGTACCCTGCACTGCCCACTCCTCTGCTAGGACTGGGGAGCAGTGGCTTGGTGGGGAGTGCCAGGCCCTTTGAGGCTGCAGGAGGATGTGTTAAGGCTTTTAATGCAGTGGCTGCTTCCTGAGAAGCTCTCCTCTGCCACAACTGTGAAGTGGTAGTGGGTAGGGTCTGTGCATCTGGGCCAGGCTGGGGGAGTGGTGGTGATTGAAGCTGGGCCTACTTTAAATAGTTTATAAGTTGTACTCGCTTTGGGTTTTGTTTTACAACCAACTAGAAATCAGCCCCAGCAGCATCCCATATGTTCTTTGTTTTCTGTTTGCTTGGGTATGTTTATTGTGTGGGTTTACTTAGGATCCAACTATGACCTTATCATGGGTTCGTTGTGTACACTGTCAAAGGCACAAGACTGGGCCCAACACCTGTGTTTAAAATGTTATGGTTGTGTCTGGAAAGTCAGAAAAATGGGAGTATAATCTATTCTAAGCTATTCTTACACCATTGTAAACAGCGTTAGCTAGCTAAATAGAAATCCTGCCACTAAATACAAGTGTCAAATTGCAAACAGATCCTCAGCATGCCAAGACCACATCATTGTAGTTCCAGACTTCCCATTCAGTAAGTAACCTAGTAGTGACTTGTGCTAAGCAGTTGTGATAGCAGGACTGTTGTTACTTCCTCCCTGCTCATCTGACTGGTCCTGTGCAGATCCACCTTTCAGTATGTCACAGTGGACTCACAAGAATCCTGGGGCATTTGGAGGGAAGAAGCATAACTTCTCTTCCAGAAGAAAATGTACCCAGAGCCTGAATTACTGCTGGTCGGAGTGTGGCGTGCAGGACAGTGTTAAGATGCATCGAAGCTCAGACCTATCCCTTGGAAATAAATGTCCTTCTTTCAGTAGACTTCAAAGAGACAAATTCTCCCTCTGCGACATCCTTAGGTCTCCAAAATCTTCCCTAACCCCACCTGTCCCCTCACCATTTTACCCTTGCTCTCTGAAAAGTATGTCTAATTAATTTTCTGTTTCTGTTGAGCCTCTGTTGTGACATCTTAGTCTGCAACATCCACCCCAGTGTGAAGGTTCAGACTATTTGCAACCTTCCATAAATGCTTCCCACTTTAAGATTTCAACATCTAAATGGATTCCCTCAGGGATGTTGATGTATTTGTTGCCTCCCTTGAACCTAAAGAATCCACAAATGGTAAGGATGCAAGCAACACATGCTGCTAATTCTCTCTGAAAGTCTAAGATTAAGGCTAAGACCACTAAAAGCCTGTGATGCTATATGAGTATCAGTCAGAGAAAGGAAATTTTGCAGCATTTATAGCTCTAACATATATGGGAGTAAAGTTTTTTGGTCACTGTAACTAGTGCTGAACTAGTGAAAGCTATGTGGGTTAAAGTATATTTATATTCCTTTGTACTGGTTTTTCCTCCAGCACGGCTATTTGTTTGAACAGTTGGCACATTCAATCTAGCATGGACCTGGCACACTGTCTCCTGGTGCATACGTTCATGTTCCTTTCTGATCAAGCATCACATGGCATGAGGACAATAAATCTAGATTAGAGTTGAGAAGCAGGGCTCATTTTTAATTTTCTAGTGTTATTTAGCTTGTGATATAGCCCAAATATGGCTGGAACCTAGTGTGTGTATTTAACATTGCTACGTATTTAACTTTGCCTTTCCCAATGAAATGTGTCATCTGTACTAAAGAGAACAGTTCTGCAGCACAAATTCCCTTCTGTCCAAGTAGTAATTGCTGCATAAAAATGAGGTCACTTTCTCTGTAAGGAACATTTAAAAAATGTTTATGAAATGATTTATTCTGCATAAAAATTAAAAAGCAATGTTTTAAATTGATGTGGGTTTGTTGTTTGCTTCTTCAAAGCCAGCCTTAAATGAATACTTACAACAGCATGCAGAATAGGGCTGGAAGGGAGTAGGCCGAGAGTACTTCTAAATGGAAGTGATTTTCTGCTAAAGCTGAAGCAGAATTGCATGAAAGTAGGAAAAGGTCTCAAACATGGCTGCTTAAAGTTAGGAATCTATGTGTCAATGACTAAATAAAATGGCCTGGTTTTCCAAAATGCTTGGCAGGCACCCACATTTCTCATTGAAATCAACAGGCATTGCATATGCTTAACACCCTGGAAAATCAGGCCACTTATATTTAGGAGTTTAAATATGACATTTGGAGCTTAAATTTCATCTGCTAGAGTTAAAGTATTAAACGAGGGTATCTAAAGCCTATTTTGAAGTAGGATGTCTGATCTAATGGTAGAGGTTACAGTTAACTAAGATAGACTGTTCTTATGCCGACCTCCCACTCCCTCCGAAAACATTACCCATATACTGGGCTACCTTCGCTGTAGCTGAGGTTTCTAGAGGAGAATCTTGTTTTGAGAACTATTCTTGGAAACCCTTCTGACAACAGTGTTCTTTGGGATATGTGCCCCAGTAGTCAGCAATTGCACAAGAAAAAACATGTTTGAATGCAATTGCTATCAAAATAAGGATTTTGCTCTTTGGTCCATTTAATTTTAAATTATAGCAGAAAAAGCAGCCATGCAGCTTCCTTCCTGGGCAGAGGTACCTTTGCCCTCTGAGAAGAGATGGGTGCCTGGAGCCTCAGTGGTCCGCTGACCTGTTGTCTGGACTTCCAAGCTGGGGAAGGCTGAGGGTTTTGGGGAAAGCACCTCTCACAGGCAGTGCTGAACTGGCACAGTCACACTGCCCAAGTCCTTTCCCAGTAAATGCCTAGCCAAAAGTAAACACCAGTAAAAAGAGTTTCCCTGCTTCTAATTCATGAAATAGAAATTTTATTTGCTTCTGACTGCTTGGCCTGGGAGGCTAAACAGGTAAGACAATCTGCTTTTCTGGTTAACCATTACTATAGTAGCTGGCTCCTCTTGAGGGAGCAGAGAGAGAGGTACTGGGTCATAGTTCCCATTTTGCTCTGAAAAAGGATGAAGGACCGCTTCCCGTCAGTTTTTGAGAGCCTAGTGCCTGCATTTGTATGAGGAAAAATCATTATGCAACAGGGTGGAACCTGGCTTCATCTTCCTGTTGTTGCATGGTGCATTAAAAGAGAGTGCTAGCAGCCTTAGCACTACTTTGCCAGTTACCACCATATGTTAGAGTCCATTCTCTCACCATTATGGAAGAATAATGGGTTATAACTTCAAACACTAATCAGAGCATCATACACGGCTCTGCTCATGGCTGTTAGCCTTTATGGATGCAGAATCCCAATCTTTGCTTGGTACTTTGGCCTGTGTTAAGGTATTGTGGGTACCAGCAAAACCACAGGCAAGCCTCTGTAGTGCTGTGTAGCTAGCTCAGGGCCTAGCAGCAGCAGCAGTGCAGCCATGGGGATGTGGAGATTGTCCTCTCTAGCTAGTTCAAAGCTAAAATCGCAGTCAGAGTGTTTCTGGAGGCTCAGTCATGCTCCTGCATCTGCACAGCTATCTTTAGTAAGAAATTCCAGCATGTAGCACATTTATTTTGCATGGTTGAAAAGAAAAAGTCCCTAAAACAAATTCAAGCTCTTTCAAAGAATTTTTTTCATCATCACTCCTTATTTTTAAATGTCCTGGCAAGCACGAGATTCCTACATACAGCATTTTCTGTTTCCACTTATTTCCTCCTAGCCCCAAGACCTGGTGATCACAGCCCCCTCTCCCTGGTTTGTCTGGTGGAAGGGAATCAAAGAAAATCACTACAATGCATACTTTATTTCTCTGTGGTTTGAAAAAGGAATTAAATGGCAAGTATGGCAGAGGGATTGCAGGAGTCCGAATGTTATTTTTAAAATACCATTTGGACAGTGCCTAGGGTAGAAAGTCCTTTATCTTCTAGAGGCCAAGACTTCCCCAGTTGTGTAAACATGCTCTCAGAAGGCAGCTGTGTGTTAGATCACCACTGTGCTCTCCACAAGTAGGCAAGGCTGGGGGTCATGCAAAGCTCTGCCTCCAACCCACTGGTGGGGACCATGATGACAATGCAGGCTATCTAGAGCAACCTCTGAACACTGTGTGTGGCTGTAATGTGCCTCAAGCTATGACCTGCATCTTGAAAAATATTTCTAACATTGGGTAAATCATCCTTTCAATACATCTGCAAGGAAAACACTATGACTAGCTCATAGCAAAAGAAGTGGCCAGAGAAGCAGGGTTGTGTTTGTAGGTGCTGAAGAGCTGGAACTCCTGAGGAGTGTGAAAAAAAGCTGAGGTTGTACCTTCTCCAAGAAAAAAACCCAGGCTTCTACTTTTATCTACAAAACAATTTTGCCTGAAAGCCAGAATTAAAAATCAAAAGTTCCTGGCTTGGACCAAAACCCCATTGTGGGATAGTGTTTCATTATAGAAGTTATTTATCTACTGAAACTATTTAAAGACAGGAAGTGTTATCTGTAGCTAGGATTAATCATCTCTGTCACACAGCCTGTCTTCCAAATGAGGGATTAATGCAGAGTATAGCTTCCTGACAGGCAAGAAGCATGGTATGGATTTTGTTAATTTCTGTGGTAAGAAGCAAAGCCAAGTAAATTGCACAATGCATGGCATGTTGGGACACCATCATGGAAAAATATCTCAGCTGAGACTACTCAGTTTGCCAGACTTGACAAATGGAAATGAACAGGGAAAATTCTATCAAGCCCCAACATCCAGTGCTACTGTGCCAAAAAGGGAGAATGACCGAGATGTTGGACATTCAGCAGAGAGGAGGCAGCTTCCGCTTTTCCTGCCGAACTTCTGTGCTCCCTCTAGAAAAAAATGAGAGTGCTAGAAAAGCAGAGCACCACAAGAAGATAGAGCAAACACATGGTATGGCAACATCAAAAATGCTGGTGGAATAGTAGAGACAGAATGGCAGAAAATGGGGTAGCTTGAATTGGCATTTACAGCCTTGTGTGCTCAGCCAGCCCCAGGCACCTTGACCACACACAGCAGACACACAGATAGGGCACAGCAAGACCTGACCACAGAACATCCTCTCTGGGCTCTTGGAATGCTGCCAAATTACAGATATAGTGCATTACCCTTTGTGCACATTCGCAGAGGAGAGGAACTTGTGACTATGAGCCAGGGTAAGATTTTACTTGTTTAACTTAAAGGAAGAGGGTCATCACACATATCTTTTGTCTCCCCAGATGAGGCTGCCTCATCTGCTCTGCTATTTGTATAGCTGTCTACACAGCTGAAATATTTGCATTTCTTTCCTGGGCCCTGCAGCCAATGCACCACTATTTGAGCTGGTAAGATGCCAGACTCTTACTCAGTTGTAAGACTGAGCTGGTGGTGAACTAGTCGGCTTTGTTATGTTATTGTCGGCCACAGCAGCAAGATAGCAGACACCACCACCAAGATCATCAAAGAGAACACTGCCTTAAGAAAAAAGAAGAACAAGCTGAGTCATAAATTACACCACAAATCCATTTGTAGCCAAAAATAATATCCATTACTATCAGAACATATATGCTAGAAAAAGGTCAGGGCTTGACCTGCTCTTGTTGGATGATATGATGTGCTGCTGTTAGTAATGATATGATTGGAACCATATGGGATCTCCAGAAAATGATGTGCTAATTATGCGCTAATGTGATCAGTTCATATGTGCCTAATGACTGGCTCTCTAGTGCTGCTGTACAGTTTATTACCCAGCAGATCGACTACGTGTGAGAACTTCAGAGATAAATAAAGGAATTTGCTATTTCAAGACAAAGGAATCGGTGGGCTGACTCACTCTTTTTTTTTCCTTAAAATGGTGATGGGATTGTTCAATTCAAATGACAATTATTCCTGTTCTGATGGGGGGAGAAGATGGTTTTTGAAGTGTAAGACAATAGAGCACTGTCTTGTGTGCTACAGCCCAAGAGTAACAGAACAGGATCAGCCCAGTGCAAACATCCCTGGTTTATCTTAACAGGACTTGCAAAGATTATTTTTAATCCTTTGAGTGCTTTGTATCTTTAAGACAGTATTTCTGAAACAAAGAAGCATGCACTGTAACATTAAGTATTGATTACTTATAACACAGCTCACATTCAAAGTGTTTTTGTGGTATACTACTGAATTAACGCAGCTTGTATTTTCACTTCGCTCTTCCTTGCAGGTCTCAAGTTTCAATGAACCGATGGGCAGCTTAGAGCTCTGACACACTTCTTATCTTCGCTCTTCCTTACATACTGTTTGGAAGGGCTAGGCAGTCCTAGCTTCTCTTCCGGCCCCTGATGACACAGGCTCAGGCATTAGAGCTGCATTGGAGCAGGCAGTGAAATGACAGTGTACTCACTCTGCACATTTTGAATGGCTGCATCATTCAAGTAGAACTCCTTAATGCATTTTTATGCATGTTACATTTGGAGAGTGCACTCAGGATCTAAAAGCACTGCCTGGCAGCTCAGGTCCACTTCATCCTCAGCATGAGCAATGAAAATAAGGTGTATCTTCTATACTACAGTAGACATGACAACTGAAACTGTCCCTCAAGACACAGCTGGCCTCTCTGTGTTATTTTTTCCCTCTGTGCTGCTTTACTCTTTTCATCCAGCTCCTCATAGGCAGCAGGCTGTGTGTATGTGTTTCTCTGCAGATAGCATTGTTCACTGCCTTTGAAGCACCTGCATGTTGTAGTTTGTTCTTTTGAAGAACTCATGTAACTAGAGGGGCAGATGCTTTCTAGATAAGGACTGGGAAATGGCTGAATGTATATGTCTATGAAACATAATAAAACAAATAAAACAATAAAACAAAAAAAACCACAAAATGAAATGTGGGACAAACCCTTGAAATTTCACTGCAAACATTTTTATGCATGCAAGTGGCTTAGTCAACTTCAGAGAGGCTGCTTGTGTTCATAACAGTTGTCTTCATGGAAGAGACAGCAAGGGGGACACTTCATTTATTGTTATGATAATGTAGCTAGCTTGAGGCTGCGAGGACATCATGATATAGAAGAGCAAGATAGCAAGATAGTATATATAGAGCAAGATAGCAAGTTCATAAAGTGTTTCATTTTTAGGCATATAGAGAATTATTAGCAGAGCAGCTGTAGCTTTTTATATCATTTCGTAATGCATGTTATGTGACATTTCGAAATTAAAACCCTCTCTGTGGCCAACTTCTTGTCATGTACATCATGGCCAACAGTCCACCTTTTCCAGAGCATTCTTTGACTGAGTCTGCACAAAGGCTCAGACACCTTTGGACAGTAAAGACCTTTAAAATGCAAAACTATTTTCCAAGAAGCAAGTTAGGCGAGTTTGCCAGATTGAACTAACCAGCTCTAAGGAAGAAACAGTCTGTGTTGCTGCATCCCTGCAGTGGAAGAGCTGAGACATTCCCAGGCGTGGCCCTGGCAAAGTCCAGTGCCCATGTATTTCTGGAATGAATGCCAGCTGCCTCCGTGTCTTCTCACTCGCACATTGCAATGCTGCGCAGTCAAAGTCACTAGGATTTGCAGAGAGCTCTGCAAGTGATCTCAGGGGAAAATAATCTAGGACCTTTTGCTCCTAAAAAAAGAGATCCCTGAAACTGGAGTCACATTACTAGAGGAGAAGAAAGCCTTTCGGTTGAAGAGCAGAACCTGCAAATTCTTTGTGCTTTTATTCCTCCCGGAACTCCTGGGCATTTCACCTCAGCCATTAATTCTTTCAAACACAGTCACTGTAAATTTAGAACTCATCCTCATTGCTTTAAACAAAATGGTGGGCACATGGAAGTACATAGCTGTAACATAACTTCTAGGTCACAGAAAGGATAAAGGAATCCTGCCACTAGATTCAGCCACAAAACCTGCCTTCTTCCATCAGAGACATGAAATTTGTTTCAAATCACTGTATGAACTTGGGAAAACCACTGAATCATTTCTTGGTTTGGTTTCCTCATCTGTGAACAAGGAAACCTTTTTGCGGGGAGGGGCTTAGCTTAGCTCCTACTCTGAAGGAAAGTATGACAAGTATATGACAATGTATATTACAATGTTGTCATATACATGAAGAAAACAGCACTAAGCCCAGGTCCCCCCTAGTAGGCTTGTAAATAATCAGCAACTACCAGTGAAGATACTAAAATCAATGCTATCTCTACATATACAGGGAGGCCCTTTTGAGGCTCAGCCACCAAACATGACCTTGTAAAAACATTACATTCCTATGAAAAACAAGTTTGGACACTGATAAGCACTGCTGTAAAATTACACTTGATCAGGCAGACCAAGAAGCATTAGATTGTTAATCTCTTATCCCTTCAAAGATCTTGTCTCCTTGGAAATGGAAGTACATTGTTATAAAGGCAGGGAATCCACCTTTTCAGTGGATTAACTAACTGCTGACTACCTAAGGTCTTTTGTTAATATGCCAAAGCCTGTGCAAGAATAGTGCCCTCTCTTCTCTCTCCCAAAATATTGCTGGAGATAAAGCGAGCTACTGCTTCCTGAGAGCTTCTACTGCCCGCAGGCTATCCTGTCTCAGCCACCTGTGAAACTAGTCATTTTACCTTCTTTTCTACTTCCTGCAGCAGAAGGCAGGTTTATACAAGCCCCCCCCAGTCTGGCCCTGCATATCTCTCTCTCCCCCTTCAACTGCAGTAGTAGCTTTAAAGGTCTGATATTTTTGTTTGTGTGGTCTACAGATCAGCAAGCACCCTGCCAAGGACTGCAGGGTAGGGGTCCAAGCACCACTGCCACATTGCTCCCTATTCTAGTGCTTGCTTATGTAGTTCAGGGACATAGTCTGTCCCTTCCCTCACCTCTCCTAGGTTCATTCCAATCCCCACCCACTCACACCTTAATCTAGTATCTGGCATTTAGATTTTACTGACTTTTGAAGTAAATGGGTCAGGTTATTTAGCATAGGCTGCTGGGTTACTATTGCAGTTCTTCGCATGCTGAGTCACCCTGGCAGCAGATGTCATCTGCTTCTCATTTGAGGGAGAGGCACACAGTGAATTAAAAATATAGTGTGCACTGCTAAAATCTTATACCGTTGTATTCAGCAGGGGTGAGTGGGAGTAACAAGACAGTCAAATTACAGGGGGTTCTACTATGAAAGCAGAAGTTCAGGGGAAAAGCTTTTGTACAAGCACTTAGTTCAGTTCTCCACGTGTGCTTCAGTGAACTGGCTAAATATTGAACACCCAAACCACTGGAAAAACAAAGGAAATGGAGCCACTGATGGTGATGCAGGAAATACTTCTAAATTGAACCATTTCAGCTGTAGCCTTTGTAATGTTCTCAGAAGACCACAGTTGTAAAAAATGAGTCATTCCTGGGCTTGAGTGTAACATTGGCTTGACATTGTTGACAAGAGATCACAAGGGATCTGTGTGGCAGTAGGGTAAACTGTGTTTGTTTTTACTGAGTGTATAAAAATACACATCACTAGAAAATCAAAGCAACAGCCACAACAGACCAAAGACTTTCCATAGGAGATAGAGAGCCTAATTCTCTGAGAGCCAGTGACCCCAGCTGCTCTCAGAGTTGAGAACGTCACTCGCTATCAAGACCTGACCCAGAAGAAATCAGGACTGCATTTCATTATTTTGACACAATAGATTTCAACAGCTGCAACTAGGGTTAACGAACTGTAAGTCAACTTTCAGATGCACAAATTGTATCAGCTCCCCTTGCCTTGGAATCAGGCACATTTCTGTCCCTGAAATTCTACCAAAATCATTGCAAAAAACAAGTTCCTTTGTATGTGGCTCAAGCTGCTGGTGCAAGAGACACCCTAAGTAAGCGTAGGTCAAATGGGGTTAAGCTTTCTTTCTTCAAAGAGTTATCTAGAAAGGATTATGAATCCAGCAGCAGCACTGGTCATCAAATGTGCTCAGATGTCTTAGCTGAACTCATGATATCTTCCAGCAAAAATGCTTGGTTTTGTATTTGTTCTTATCAGTGTTTATGGCACTTACTGGCAGTTGACATTGGAAAAAGCCCACACTTCCAGACTTATATTTGTTGAAAAGAGGGAAGTTTTTACTGAAACATTTGCCTCTGTTTTTCACAGAAAAGAAATGAATAGTTTTTAACTGGATTAAAACTTCCGCAAGTGCAGCCTGTTGGCTGAATGGCTGGGTTCATGGTTACAACTCTGTTTCGCTCTTCCTACATGGCACTGTAAGTTCTGAAAGCAAAAGTTTTTAATCTTTAAACAGTCTTGACTGTAACTGTAAAACTCCTTCCTCATTCCTGGCCCTTTAAACCACCTTCAGTCCAGTATTTCATTCTAGTTTACATCAACAGGATTTCAGGAGCGGGACACTGAGCACTGATATGTCTTCTATGTCCTTTAAGACAAAGATTTTAAACCTTTTTATATGATTAAAGAAACATATTTGTAGGACTAACTAGGGGATTTAGAATACCTAGTTCCAATGACCAAATTTTAGGCAGTAATTTCCCAGAGGTGGCTTGGAAATGCCCTCCATTCAGTGCAGAAACCCCCCAGATCTGGGAGACTCACATGAATGAGGCTTGTACAGCTTCGTACATCTTCATCTTCGCACAGCCCACCTGTATGCCAACACAGCCTCTGCAGGAGCCAAGCTCTCAGGGCTTCCCACACACTGCCGGGAGGCAAATTTCACACAGTATCTAGGAACATACCATGAGCTCTGGGTTCTTTTAATTTTGTGCTTTTTTTTCCTACTGAGATCTATTAATTAGGACATTTGACTAGACTGGAGAAAAGAAAATCTTCGGAAAATAGACTCCAGGGAACTATCTCGTCTTAGTCTGCAAGAGAGCAAATTAGCTCATGGATGACTTCTGTCTTCTTTTCCAATGATATTTGCTCTTTCAAGGCTTGGGAGTCTGTTTCATGTTTACCAAAATAAAAGGTATAATGTTACTAAAATCAAAGCCCTTGTAAGTAATTTAAGAAGGTGTGCAAGTTTTCTTCTTCAAATAGTCATGTATTACATGGTCCTGCCTGTGAAATTTCTCTGTTGAGAATGGCACAGCCTGCAAACTTGCTCTAAATTTCCAGCATTTTATTCTGCCAAGGGCAGGACACAAGATGGGCCACAGTGCCCTTTTCCTACCAGAGGGCTGTAGTTGCTGTCACCTTCACCATCTGGGTGAAGCACTGGAATACAGAGTCACTTACTCCAAAGTGATCCTAAATCAAACATGGTGCAGCAGACAGGAGGTATTCACATCCAGCATTTTCTTTTGAGGCTCATTCTGAATACAAAGACTTTTCTTTAGACTATGGTGCTTGAATTCGGTAATGAGCAGCACACATTAGAAATGACCAGGCCATTTTTCAATATACTCCCTCCCAGGGAAATGTACTGTATATGGTAGTGTTATATAGCGTAGCACAGATGAGTCCCATGACATTATCTGTATTATCAGGGAAGAAATGCCCAGGAAACAAAACCCTGAGCCATGGTCAGTCCTGGTGTAAGCACCTGTGTCTTCATTTTCTTTGATTATTTCTTTTGCAGCCCAGAGTAGAAGCCTAATCCTCACTGATTATATAACAACTTTCTCCACTCCCCCACTCCTTCTGTAGGCTTTACTTTCACCAAAAAAAAAAAAAGAATGCAAGTATTCTTCTAAAGATGCAAATTGTCTAAGCTTTGCTGCCTGTTAGTGGATATGGGGCAGTGGGAGACTGCAATTTGAGCAATCAGGGTGGGTATAGAGGACCTAAAGACATGTAAAGTTCTGATGACACTAAGTCTGTCTTGTGTATAGTTAAATCAACATACAGTGTGTTTGACACACTATTTGTTGCAATTTTCTCTTCTCTTTCTTGCTATTGGGACTCAGTGCCTCTACATGTCTGTTTTTAAATATCCAGTGGGTGATATTCCGCATTCTTTCAGCACTTGAGGTTAAATTGCTGAAGCTATTTTCTTTGGATTGATTTCATGCATATGGACTGTTGACTACCTCTTGATCTGGTTTACTGCCAGAATGAACATTTTTATCAAGGGAGCTCCCTCCCGCAGTGGTGCAAGTGTTGTAGGTGGGTGCTGGGAGGTGTCTAATCAAGTGTCTTCTGTGAAGTAACCGGAGATGTCAAAGAAGAGAAATTCAGGCTACTCTGAAAACAGCCTGCACTGTCAGTAGGAAATGTGAGACAAACAAATGTCTTCTTTCTTGTGAGAGGGTTTAGTAAGAACATAGAAATTCAGCCAGTGAGGAGATGAGAAAACCCCCAGTATCAGCAAACTGGGAAAGTTTATACTATGTGGCTCAATCATACCTGCTCTCTCATATTAGAGATATAGAGCTCACAGTTTGCAAGAGTCCAAGGATGTGGTTCCCAAGAAATTAAAACATCCAGTAAAAGTAAACTGGCCCTAACTACTGCTTTCAGAGAGAGTGCTCGCTTCTCTTCCCTCTCTCTTGTCTCCATCTTACAAAACCAACGTGGCTATATTTATGATCTGTATTGAGAGGCTCTGGTTTAAATTTAGAGCCACAGGAAACCATTTAAACCTTCAGCACAAAAAAACCTGGCTGACACCATCATCATGGGTTTATAGGGCAGCACCGAAGCTAGCGCACAAAGTATCTGGAGATTCAAATAGCTCATTCACAAAATCTGTGTACTATGTTCTGGAGGGAGTAAAATCCTGTTTGTCTTTTGGGAGTTGTCACACTGAAGCCAATTGGATTACTCATTTGTTTGAGGCAAGCAAGATTTAACCCTCCAAGAAACAAAATGGATTTGGTAAATAAAAGGGATTTGTTTTTTCTATATAATGTTGTGTTAAAAAAAAAAAAAAAAAAGACAGACAAAATGTATCTCTCCTCCCTCTCTTTTTTGGGTGCACTATGAAGCAGGAAGCTGAACAGGACTTTTCTGTGCCCTATGCATCTTAATTTTAGTTGCTAGCTTCTTTGCCTTGCCATGTTTAAATCAGCATGCTAATGCTAATGGATGCTTTTCAGTATGCAGGTCATACTGGGCTAAATTGTTTCTGGAGGGTGGAGCTGCTCTCTTGCTTTGGTGTTTGAGCCAGGGTATACTGTTTGGTCTCGGATCCAGTCTAATTTGTGGTGGGTATAAAGCTGGACACAGTTTCTGATTTGGCAGTGCTAGAGGCTGGTGGGCTAGCTGCAGGTTTTTGCCATTTGTGGGATGCACTGATACTGGAAAATAAGGTGTCTGTGGTGATGGCTTACAAGATAACAGTGAAGAGTTTGACCCTTTCTGAAAAGGGAATGAAGTTTACGTTCAAGGTCTTGGTCTGGGTGAGCTCTGCATTTGGATTCACTTAGCACAGAGGAACCTCTCTGGCAAAGTATTTAGGCAGCAGGTCCTGTTGTACTGAGAGAAATTTAATCCCCTGAACTGCTATGCATGAGGGAGGAATGGTGCCCTTCTATGAATGGTCATCCTTCTTGAACACACAAGACAAGTCACTGAACAATCCTAGATTGCCATGGTCTTCCTGAAAGATGCACGTGCTTCCAAGTGCATCCTCTTTCATGGTCAGTGTATATTTGGCTTCCACTCATGAGCTCTGCTACAGTGGCGGCAGCCCCTGGTTTGAGAAGCTGGGCTCTGTACTGGCAGTAGGAGACAGAGCCAGTCCTTCCCCTCTCTGCTTTTTCAGAAGCAGGGAGGGGCAGCCCCTCTGAGAGAAACCTGGTGGGCAGGGTGATACCATACAGGACTATATCCAGGCTGAAGATTACCACCAGATTAAGACAGTGTGCCTGGTAGTTTCTTCTTTTATACCCTTATGTGGCCCAGTAATCTTCCCATTTTTTGCTAGAGCTATGTTCTATCATTAACTTGCTCCTCTTAGCACTTATAGTCTGTTGTGAAACCTAAAAGCTTGAGCATAAACTTGGACCAGCATCTGTATCACATGTTATGAAAATTTTCTATGAGGTAGGAAGAAGTCCTTACATCAAAGTCAGATTTATGCTTCTTCTCAAGAGAGGACGCAATATTCAAATGAGTGAGGTGAGAGGGTGGTAGAATTAGAAGAATCTCTGTTTGGAAGATCTCATACAGATACAAAGGTGCTTCGCTACTGTCAATATAAGTAACAGGAGTTTTGCAGAGAGAGGAACAGACTGCGGGCTTTCAATATGAACGTCTCTGATCAGTATGAATCTGTTACTGATTGTAATGCTTTCTCTGAATTAGTTTTTATTCCTTTCCCAATTCAGAGAGACCCAACAGAGGACTGATTTCACAGTGACAGTCTCTTCAATCAATGCTAAAAAGTTCTGAATATTATGACAGTTCTTACCAAGGCCAAGATTCAATGCAGGAGGAAGCAGCATATATAGGGAAGAGATTAACATGTGCATTAGTTCGCTGCATAAATCTGTCTCCCACCTGAAAAACAGCTGTGAGCTCCACAGACTCAGGATAGCTGTAAGACACAGAGGGTGGAGGAAAAATTAATTAATGTATTAATGTATTAATGCTTTAACAATAATGTTATTTGTCTGCCAAATGAAAGCCCTCTTCACAGCAAGGATTTCATGTTCAAGCAGACTACCATTTGAAGTAGCCTGAAAAGTTTGCAATCTGCTATGCAGATAAGAGGAGAGAAAAATTTGCTCAGGAACAGCTGTAACCCATGAAGAGCAAAACAAAATCTACTCTGGCAGGGAGCTGGCCCTCTGAGTCCAGCTACTACAGTCTGCAAAGCAGATTGATAACCTATGTTTTCCCATCCAGAAGGACTCTATTTTACTCTTGCTGGTATCAAGGAGGAGCAGAAGGCCATAACTGAGAAGCAAGTGAGGTCAAAGATAGGTGTTCTAAATGAGCTGAATGGTCAAACTGTGCTGCAAGCTACATCCAGGTTAGCGTAATAGATCCCTCAGACGACACCACTTTTTCCTGTTGCTGCTCAGGCAGGCAAAGCCTAAGGCCTCTGTTGCTGAGGAACAAACAGTGCAGGATTGCTTATACCTCTGTTGTACCAATTACTTTTGCTGAGCTGCTGCAGAAAACATCTGCCCCGTGGTGACAGTTAGGCTGTCATATCATCAGACAAGGTATCAGGAAAAGGCAGATTTCCTCACATGAATCTCTAAACACCTCAGAGACAAAGGTAAAGAAGTTCAGTCAGGAGAAAAGCTCCCATCTTGTCATGATGAGTGTTAGCCTGTGTGGTGAACGGACCTCTGCGCGCCCGACCGCGACAGCCTGTGGAATTTCCACCAATAATGGAAGGGGGCAAAAGGAAAGGCTTGTCCTTGCTTCAGAGGAACAAGGAAAGCACTGTGTGCGAGGTGAGTGGTGAGAGTGAGAACCAAGGGTCTGTGAAACATGGGAGATACTCAGCTCTGCTGGACGGCGTACCCAGCCCTCAAGCAGTTACATGAGGAGAGAGCTGTGCCCACTCACAGTCAGCATCGAGGGTGCTCCTGGGACTTGCTCTTGCCCAGCTGAGCACTGAACCCCCCCTTAGCCTGGACAGGGCTCAGGCATTTGCCTCTGCAGGGTTTCCCTTCCTGTCTCTGCTGCCCCAAGGCACCAGCTGCTCCACAGGCAAAGCCCTCTTCCAGACTGGCCTCATCTACATTCAAATCCGGATGTGGGTGATGCTGCCTGGGGCTTGCATTAAACTGTTTACTTTTTCTTCCAGTCTATAGAAGACTTTGCCAAGGTATCTTCGAATGCAGCAGAAGTGCCTGTTATTCTTGGACCTTACTAGTGTCTTTAGCTTCTGTAACTTACAGGAAGGGTGAGTGACACAGAGTGTGCATTATCCTCTAAAGAGGCTTTTTATTATTGCAGTGCCAAGCTAGGAGAGAACATGAAAAGAGCAAAGCAGACAGTGACTATTATTTGAGTAGTTGTGCTGTTCAAGGCTTGAAAAGGGTTGCTCTGAGCCATTGTTAAATGACCCCTTTCAGTGCGGCTGGGTGGATACTCTCTAGCATAGGGCTGCTGAGCTGAATCCAGCCCTATGTCTTTGACAACAGGGCTGCTGTGAAGAGTGACATGCAGCTTCTTTCTACATGGGAATACCAAAATAAGAGTAGCTTAAAAAAAAAAATCAGGTCAGAGTATTGCTGTTTTAAGTACTCATCTGGAAATAAAGAGGTGCAGCTTGGTTTTTCTGGTTTGCATTTCAGCGTTTGGAAGGAGTGTCATGGTGACAATGCCAGAGCTGAATTGGCAGCCTCAACTCTGGGGCAGCCTCTGCAGGATGAGGCCACCCAGGGCCACCCCACGGTGCTGCCTGAAACCTGGCCACTTGCGGGCTCTGGTGCCCAGAGCTCCTGTTTCCTGGGAAGTAACGGTACGCTTAGGAAAATGTTCAAAATAGGTAAGAAATGCTCCTACGGTTTTTGCTTTGTCAGTGCTAATTACCTGCCAGGCTGCTCTGGAATAAAATAAAACACAGTATCAGATCAAATTCACTAATAGCAAAATCCTATTAACTCTGCATTTTCTCACCATACAAAGGCTAGTCATGGGACCCTCGGTTACAGTAGTCTCATTCTGCAGAGCAGACCTTATTTTTTGTTCTTGGGGCCAAATACTCAGCTGATATAAGTACATCTCAAAGTTGTAGCTACCCTGGTTTATACTAGCTGCAATGCTGACCCTCTCTTAATTGCACGTTAAAATTATCTGGAATTTCTCTTGCCACAGCCTGCAATAAAGAAACATTTTCTGGTGGTGGAAGGTGAGTAAACATGAGAGATGAAACAATCTCTTTGTGATTATGGTTATGCTTTAAGAATGATTTTGTCCCCCCACAAACATAGCATATTCAGTCTGCCAAGGAGTTTTGAGCAAAAATGCTTGTACACAATGACTACAAATAAAACAATAAAGTTAATTGTTTCCACTTCTAAGCACTATTGTTATTCCTGACTTTAAATCTGTCCTCTGCCTGCAATTCATTGTCCTAGGAGCTGATTAGAGGAGACGATTACTTGCCTGTTTCCTTCACTCATGGCTTATAAGGCCATCCCCAGGGCAATGGCTGTTAATTTCTAATTTAGCCTGGTTTAACTAGCCCAGTTGTTCAGCAAGCCTTAGACAGACAGAACTAAATTTCTGGACTTGCTTTTTCTCAAGTTAGCTGCAATCAGGCTGAAGGTGAAGAGACTGCAATCATTTAAATGCAGTATCAACTTACAGGCCTGCATGCTTCATGGAGCTGGGTGGTTTGTCAGGGGAAGGTGTGTCCCTGACGGCAGGGCAGGGGCAAACAGCTGCTCCAGCTTGTACAGAACAGCTCATATTCCTAGCCTGAACTGGTCTAGTTTTTCATAGAGCACTGCCATTGTTGCAACCTCATCTGCTGTTTCCTTGAGAAATGCTGAACCAACAGTCTGGGGACCATAGACTTGTATCTCCCCACAAGGGGCAGCAGCAGGACAAGCACCCTTGGCACATCTGGCCTGGAGGGCATGTCCTGAGGCCAGCTAGTATGGGCCACTCTCCAGACTGTTTGCTTGCAGGGAGCTACGCAACAGCCTATGGCAGTGACAGGCAATCCAGGAGGAGCCTGGCAGTACACCTGAGCAGCTCTGAGCATCAGGATACTCTGTGCATTCGATGTCCCCTTTTTGCCTGCCAGGATGCTCCCTTCCATTTATGGCCCATTCTCCCAGAGACACATGCAGGAGAGGCTCAGACATAGACCCTGTAAATGCCAGATACTCTCCATCTAAATCTGCATCTGCCCAACCAAGTAAGCATTACAGTAATATTAATATGCTGTGTTCCTTCCACCTTTCATGCCTGCCTTGTTTAAGCACCAGTGCCTTTTTACACAGCTCAAAGCCTGCTCCAGACCTATGGAAGCCATGCATGCAAGTGCCTGTCAGGCAGCTTGCTATGTGGTGATCTCAGGCTTTGGAGCAGGGGTTGTAATTTTACTTGACTGGAGGCTATTTCCCTTGCTCTGACCTTACCAGTGAGTATTTCCAGTAACGACCAAAAATTTATTGTAACACTACCAAGGGGGCTGCAAATCCTTTGTGAGGCATGCACACACATATTCATTAGTCTTCAGAAAGAAAAGAAAGGTAAAATCATCAGACATTAACTACTTCAGATTTCCTCCCCGGATTTCTAACTTGACAGTACGTAATGAAAAGAGACTTTGTAAAACAGAAGGGAAATAATTAGATCCTGTAAGTTTTTGCATCTAAATGATGCAGACACTATAAACAAGTATTAGCCTAAGGACTTCACAGGCATCTGCAATTTCAGAGCCACTTCAGATTGTACAAACATAAAATCTACTCTGGGTTTTCATCGGAAGTATTAGCATTGATTTCTTACTAAACCTCCATCTAGTTGCATAAGGGAATAAATTTACTATTCTCTTTCCCTGTTTTGGGTTTCAGTACTTTCATCATGCTGCATGGAGGTATGATTTATTTGTCCTTGTAAGAAGCCATAATTAAAGTACAGATTGATTACACAATGTCTGGCATAGCTGCAGACTATGCATTGCAAGTCAGTTTTGAGTCTAGGGAGTATAACACAGCTGAGACGGCATACGGTTTAGTGCTATATGGGAGGAATTTATGGGAGATGCTTGGAAGCAAAAATCAGATTAAAAGAGAGAATTATTATTTTTTGCTTGCCTAAATATGAACATAAATAAGGCTGTACATAGATTTTCTGCATCAGTCAAGGAAAAGGATTATGAACACTTCTTCTAAGTGATGGCATTATTAAATATTCACTCGACATGTGAAAAGCTTTATTCTGTGATTTAAAAAACGATTATATAGTTATTAGGCCAAACTGACCTTTATTTCTTTAAATGTTTGCTGCATACATGGAAAATAATTAGAGCACAATTGAATATGGAGCACTCAATTGGCATAGGAATAGTTCTGAATTCCTTCTTTGAGGTGAAGTTTCAAAAATAACAAAGAGTGTAATCAAGTTAAAGCAGGACTAACCCATCAATAAAGCAGAGATAGTATTCATTCAGGCACTTCAAACACATTTGAATATGAAAACATATTTCAGCCTCAGGCTTCCAAGAAATGCTTATATAGGTGGGGGAGAAAATGGCTGTAAAATGTCAGCTACCTTGACTGTCTCTGTATTAAGCCGGGAAGTAACCTGAATCTGTTTTGCCTGCAGATCTGGATTTACCTGAGTCATAAGAAATAACGGAAAGCCTTTGCTGGCTGTTATTAAAAAAAAAAAAACATAGAGGCTGAATTCAGTCCTCTTCCTGTCCAACACATGCTAAGACTTTATTAGCCAGCATTGTTCACATCTGCTTATAGGGAGCACACCAAAGGAGCATGTGATCCAGCTGTTGCTATGGTATCTAGTGGGATTTTAAGAGAACAACAGAAGAAATGAGACCCTGCCAGCTGACACCTGACTTAAAGGGACATTGCCAAAAATTATGAATTGTATACTTAATCTTTCAGATTTTTCTAAAGAAATCAAGTATTTAGCACTCCAGTGAGAATTAAGAGCACCTGGAACCTCTGAGGGAAAGGATAACAATACCAATAATACCACAATGTGATTTCTTTTTAAATGTCTCCATAATTTAGCAGAATGACATCTGCTTTAAAATGAGCTATGAAAACATTCAGTAAGCCTAGCTCATCATCAGTACAGGAGGACGGATACCTAGTTCATCACAGAAATCAATGTGTAGGTGAGGGCACAACAGCTAGCACCTTGAACCAACCTTTCCTTGTCTCCCTCTCATTCCTGCCAGACTACAGATAACAGAAAGGCATCAAAACCCTGTTACCCAGATACTTCTCAAAGTAATACTGCTCACCCTAGGGCCCTGCTGCTGCATTATACATACAGCCAATCAGAAAACCAGACATACAGAATGAGGTACACACAAATATCTGTTTTGGGGTCTGTTTTTCCATCTTCTTCAAGAGCTGTCAACTAGTAGGCAATGAAATTCAATGTATTTTTGTTTGACTGAACACAGTATTCAGCTTTTTATGAGCCAGCTATCAATTTGGAGCCTGGGATTTCCCCTTGTTTCTGCTGGTACTTCCTTAGAGTGGGTTGGTCAGAAATACTGAGATTACTGTTCTGGCTCTGTTGAATGCCTGTGGCCAGCCAGGCTCAGCTTGTGATAATCGGTTTTGTGAAAATGAAAACAATGTACTACACATGGAGCATCCCTTGCTCTGGGCCCTGGAAGACATCCATTGATAAGAGAGCACCTGTTTGGGATGATGTTATATTTGGTCGTAAAATGGCTGTGAAGCAGCTGTCCTTGCTCCTGGGTAAGCCTTCTGTTTCTGCCATCCCATCCTTGAGGTCTCAGGGTTACTTTCTATGCTTGAGCATTAGCCTACAGCCACCCAACATGCTCTGAGTAGAGGGACTCTGAGGCAAAAGTCCAACTGAGGCCAAAGCAATGAGCACCCCGGGAGCTCAGTCTGCGGTGTTGCTCTACCCACCTGCTCAGGGGAGGCTCTAACTATCCCCATCGAATGCCTGTCCTCCCCTTCTGCCCTGGTGTGGCTGTGGGTGACTGTGGGTGTCCAGGAGAGCCTACAGAACCTGCCTCTGCATGGTGCCCTGTTCAGTTCTTGGGAATCAGTGTACTGAGGGGTGCCAGTGTCCCCCATGCCAGGAAAAGCTGAGGTTTGGGATTTCACCTAGTTGTGAATGAAGCTTCATGTGAGGCTGATTTTTCTCTTCATGCTTCCTCCATTTCTAGCATTAGCCTTGATGATGGTAACCTCTGAGAGCCACCACCATATCCACTGTATAGCTGTAGAACCGCTGTGTATACCTTGCAAAGACAGAGGACCAGACGTGATGCTCATGAAAGAACACCACACACTGTGTTGAATAAAAATGATCAAAGAATCTGCTTTCATGACTTGAACACAGATATTTTGCTCTGCCAACACTAGGACAGGGCTTAAAAACACATTTCTTTTTCCTGGTTCCTTTTGAATACTGTAGCCTTCATGAATTAATCAGGAGAATAGTTGGTGTAGTAGGTGGAGATATGAGAGGCTGTTTATGTTCAGTAGGAACACAAAATTCTTTGTAAAACTAATCTATAAAACAAATACTTAAAGTATTGTATGCAGTTTAATAGCTCACTTATACAACTTGATGATAAAATATGCATAATCCAATATTGCATGGCTGTTCTTCCCCTGATAGAATATGAATAATTTAAGATAGTTTTTTTCAGCCACAAACCTCTTGCCATGACCCAGTCAAATATTATCATCCTATATACTACATACATACATCCTATACTGCATATATACTGCAGGGTATATATACTACCCTGCAAACCAAACCGGGAGACATCCCACTCTGCACAAGTAGTCCTGCTATGCACATGCAACAGGACAGCAGGGCTGAGCTAAGAGCTTGGATAAGTGGCTCTCATATGCTTCCAAGATATTTCCTATAACTGGCCTCAGAAAGTTCATCTGCTAATTCAACAGTAGGGGAAGGCTGTAACTTTTAGTAACACGGAAAGAGGCACTTCATGGCAACACTCCTCAGTTCAGGAGTGCCAACAAGCCAGTTTATCAAAATCCTGATAAAGAAGCAACAGAAAAGAAGTTTGGGAACTTCTGCTGAAAGGCTCTTCAGTGTGCCAGTGAATGGAGTGAGCAGAAGGCAGGGAAGCCTGCAGTTAGCGAGGCTGCTGCCTAGGTCATGTCTGCCCCTTGCTCTGCCCCTAACCACTAAACCTTTGTTTGCCAGCTTCTTCCTGTTGATTTCTACAGAATACTAATGTCTGTCTTTTTCCTTGTTTTGATTAACTTTGGTCATCTAGGACAAAATCACAGCTTTCCTTCAGAAAGCAAGATCTTTGCCAGCCATGTTATTGGAGGTGGGAATTTGTCCCTGATAACCAGTCTTTATCTTTTATTTATACACAGAAGCTACTTAATTGCACTATTGCCACCACAAGTGACTATTTCCAGTCTATTTTTTTCCCTTTGTCTATGTATGTTTGCATCTTTGCCTCAGCTTTCTTTGCCTAAAATGTTCAAGAAGCAGAAGAGCTTTTCAATAAAAAAAACTAAGCCATGAGAATTTTCTCTGCCTTCTGCTTCTGTACATCCCATAGACTTCTCCCCCTCTTCCCACATCCTCTGCACCTTTGTATTTGCTTTTCTGTGCTCCTGCTGCTTAGCCTGTGTACTAGTGTGATCTCACCTCTGCTACAGTTCTTAGTCATTTCCTCCTGCCCCTTACAATCCCATTTCCCTTCACTCCCTAGCTGCAGGCTCTCTATATCCCTGCATATGCAGTAGGCTCCTATTGCCATTTCCACATATACAGTGGGAGGATACAAATACATATATTGATCCGATCACCTCTTGAGGGGCTGTTCAGTAGCAGAGATCATATCCTCTCTTTATTCCAATGGGCATGTGGCCTTAGAAACCAAAGGTCTAGACTGGCATGAGCAAACTAGTCAAAGGTGACACTATGCATGCCCTGTGTGTCCCCAAATGTACCCTTATATATCTATTTTTAATTCCTACTCATTTGGAGACCAGGGTATTAATCTCAATAAATAATTTTCTTGGAAAATACCCTTTGTAGTCTTGGTGGTTCTGTGGACATTGCTCAGTTACCCTAAATTATTTCCTTAGCTACGTTTTTAAGATGCCCTGAGATCTTGAGTATAAGGTAGGTTCCCAGGAATTACAGACCACCAGGGTTTCCCTGGAGATTTCAGAACACAAAAGGGCAAATTGCTGGTGTACAGAAAGCAAACTTCTGTTATGGCAATGTGTTCACAGCTGTTATGAAGGGAGGCAAAGCCTTGCAAAGTGAGGTCAATAAACCAGACAGTAAATCAAGTTTATGAAAGTCATGACTGGTGGGACTACATTAAAATGTTATCTGGGAAATGTATGACAGCCCTGGATGAAATAACTTTTGTCTCAGGACAAACAACAAATGTACAAAATGTACACAAGAGTACTGTGGTTCCAATGCCAAAGAACTCAGGGATCTTTAATACTTACTCTTTACAGCCTATGGCTATAAGTAAACCATCTTTGTTCTTCTGGAGAATCCCACTCTCTTTTCTTCCATGTTTTATACTTTCTAGAGCTCACAGTGTGTTTTGTTTGCCATGTGTACCTACCTATTGCCCAGTGAGAAGCAATATTTTTTTTTTTCAATACAGAGAGGAGGTGATATTAGGAAAGGATTCAGAGCATGATGTCAGGGAAGTTAAATTTGTTGAACCTTTGTACCAACTTTGACATAATGGCTTTCAGAATTAGCTTCAGTGAATATATACTTCCGTTTGGAACCTAAATTTCATTTAGTTCAATTTACAATAACTAATGGTTAAAAAGAGAAATAATAAAGTTAGCAAGTCCAATTATTCTCTTTATAAGTACTCTAAACAGGCCTGAAATCTGGCAACTGCATGTGGTGATTTACTTGAAAAGTAAGTGGGCAGCTGGCTGGTTTATCAGAAACAAATGATTCTTCCCCGCTACTTGCTAACTTCCTCTGAAAGGTCTAACTGTTGCTGTTTTGCAGTGAGATACTCTGAATACAATGAACAAAGCATTAAATGGCTGTGTTCCAAGCACACATGGTAGTGGCTTTGTTATGACCTAACTACATGCTATATGAGGCAGTGTTTTTAAGGAGCAGTAATGACTTTTATTAGACCAATATAACTGGAAAATCAGGCAAGTTTTCTTCCAGTCTAGAATAAAAGCAGTTGCCCTCGAAGCTAAACAGAGTTTGAGAACAATTGCTGTGAATTTAATTTTCGAGCCTCTGTAAGATTCTTTGTTTGAAGTTGCCTTAAGATTTGCAGCTCCCTAATAAAGAACTAATTTAACTTCCAAATTTGAGTGTCTGCCTGATCTTCCTGCGTGCAACAGTTTTGTGCCTGGCAGCTGTTTTAATCTACAGGCATTAATAGTACATGTGATATGCTGTTTTATAAAGACCACTTATGGTACAGTGCTTAACGTACAAAACGGACACAAGAGTACTGTGGTTCCAATGCCAAAGAACTCAGGGATCTTTAATACTTACTCTTTACAGCCTATGGCTATAAGTAAACTGTCTTTGTTAGTTGGGTTTGAGTTCAGGCTTGTTCCCCAAGCTGAGTGCTATGGAGAGCTATAGAAATCTATAGAAACAAGACCAAACTGGAAGGAGCACAAATTAGAAGAGGGAAAGAAGGGATGTGCCAACAAGCTCTATAACCTCTTTCTGCCCCGGAGGGTGCCCATAGTGCACTACCATGGAGAGTTCACTACCTTATAAATACAGACATTGCAAAAATGTTATGTGTTGCCCTCGGTTACTGGAAATCCTTCCTAGAGCAAAGGAGTCATCCATCCTAAAAGCATTAACACAGGCAGCTCCAGTCCAGGTTCTTTGATCAAATAGTGACAGCTCAAAATATTACTCTGAGTGGCGCCAGGTCTATCCTGCACTTCAAGGGAACAGCAAAGCACCATTATTTGAATTACACATTTGGTCCCCAGGCTGCATTAAGCCCTTAGAAGAGGCCCTCAAGCTTCATATCCCTAAAAATAGTAGATTAAATAAAGATAAACACGAAGGACAGGGGAAAGAAAAGAGCTCTACCAAATGAGGAAAGACATATATAAGAAATCAGGCAAAGAAGGAAAGAGACCAGCATGGCTGAGTCGAGACCTGCTGGTCAAAATAAAAGGCAAAATGGAATTGCACAGACAGTGGAAGCAGGGACAGATATCCTGGGAAGAGTACAGGGATGTTGCCCAGTTGTGTAGGGGTGAGATCAGGAAGGCCAAGGCACAGCTGGAGCTGAGCTTGGCAAGGGATGCAAAGAAAAACAAAAAGAGCTTCTACAGATATGTCAACCAGAAATAGAAGGTCAAAGAAAGCATCCCCTCCTTGATGAGCATCAATGGTGAGCTAGTAACCACAGAGGAGGAGAAGGCTGAGGTCCTCAATGACTTTTTTGCCGCACTTTTTACTGGCAATCTCTCTCTGCACAGCTCTCAAGTTGATGGCCCACAAGACAGGGACCAGGGAGACAAAGCCCTTCCCACCATAAATGAGGGCAGGGTTTGTGACTATCTGAAGAATCTTAAAACACACAAGCCCATGGGACCTGATG